>JAGGCT020004092.1:736564-781887 GCA_017654935.2 Phymorhynchus buccinoides | reverse complement strand
GAAGACAATATTGTAATTGACGATTTTCGGAGACAAAAACTAGGGGAGAGCACTTCCTGAAACTTAGAGTTGTTTACCTCCATTTCTTGGCCAAATACCATTTGCAACAATGGCGTCGGAAGCTTTGAATCCACAGGATGCGAAGTCAGCGACTTGCAAACATTTTTTTAAAGAAAAAATTAGGGGTGGCCACTGGCCACAAAATGATAGATCTTGCAAAATGTGACGTAAAAAATATAAAATTACATCAAATTTTATAGTGACGCACTGCGTTCTACATGCTGTGTGTCTCCTCAAACACAGAAGCGAGGGCTTTGGATTTACCTAATGGCAGAGTAACTTTCCCCTGTTTGAACGCTTGAATTAGGCAAGATAACTACTACACATCATGAAATTACTCCCCGTAGTGGTTTTCCGAACAATTCCTATTGCAATGACTTATGGTTCAGCCGAGTTCTAAATGATGCGTGGAATGTGATATTTGATGGATGTTTTTGACTGTGCAGGAGGGACAGGTGAAGAGGGAGAGAGGAAGAAGAAGGCAGAAGAACTGAAGGAATATGGCAACAAGGTAGAATGGTTTGGTAAATTCCCATTAGCTTGTGTTTTGTAGTTTGTTTTAGTAGTTTTATATATTGTCATTATCTTTGCAAAATGTGCACACAATCATAGTGCTCCTAGTCCAATACATGTTCGTGAATATATATGTCTTTAATCTTAAAATGACTTTGGTCTATTTTGCCGATGTACTACGATAAAAAATGTGAAGCTGCAACTGCTTTGTATTTTGCCAGGAATTCACATGATAATGATGATGATGATAATGATTGTTGCAAGGATGAGGGTGGTGATGATGATGGTACTGATGATGAGGAGTATGAAGATAATGAGTTGATTAAACGAGACCCACCACGTCACGTGTCAAAATCACGGTTTCCACGTGTTTTCCCTCTTATAGCTGGTAGGAAATCTTAAGAAATCTTCCTAGCATAAGAGGGAATGTGACACGTGACGTGGGGGGTCTTTAACAAGACGATGATGGTGATAAATGCAAATGCTCCAATATTTAGAGGCATTAATACCACAAAGGCTAGATTACAGAACACACAAAGATATGAAATGGTCATTGACATGATGATGATGATTATTACAGATGTACAAGGATGAGAAGTATAAAGCTGCATTGGACCTTTACTCAGTCAGCATTGATGAGTTTCCACTGGTGGCCGCTTACAACAACCGGGCACAGTGCTGTGAGTTTTTTTCTTTCTTCTGTGTGAGCACATTAAAGGGCCACCCTGATGCAGGGTTTATTCTTGGCGTCGGTCATCGGTCATTGACGCATAAACCTTCGATTTTGACCGATAGTTTTAGCAGGCAGGCGGTCATCTGACCGATTGATTTTTCGTCAAAGCAGTCAACAACTTCAAGGATTCTGTCGTCTGCTGAGTTCTTCCGCGGCCTTGGACCATAAACAGAACTAAAAAGTTGTATCTGGCGAAACGAACGCCGAAACGAAGAAATGGCGACATTGCACATTCGGTAAAGCTTTTCCGATCCAACTTTTTGAAGACCAAATAAAGTTCCAGCGTGACCTAGTCTTCTAGTGCTATCGTTTCTCGGCCTTTTGACGACAATTCGTGTTTAAAACCAGCCATGCCTCCCAAAAAGAAGCCACGAGTAGGAAAGGGGCAGAAGAATATGTTTGCTGCCTAGTTTCGGACTCGCTCAGACATCGTCTGCAACTTGTAGGATCGTTGGAATTAGGTCAAGCCACCCCAACTTTTCCGCATTAAAACTCCGAACCCGATTTTCGCTTCGTGCAACAGCGGTCAGTCTGTTTGCTTTAGTTTTCCTGGTTGTCAGTCTTGTTTCTGACCGTCCAGGCTTTTCCTTTCTAAAGCAGACACATGTCCGGTCATACCAAAACGATCTTTGTTTACATCTGAATGCTTGTTCGCGAGAGCGAAGCACTTCAAGTTTTAGGTCTGATTTCTTCGTTGACCAAATCTGAACGGTAGGCCGAAATAGAATGTCTGAATTTTTTGCAAGTTCGACAGGGGAAAAAGCAGCAGCATCAAGCCGTTCTTTTAGAGATGTGAATGGCATCATCTCAAAAACATAAGCTACTGCATTAATATGCAAGTGTGTGTGTACGCTGCCTTGTATGCCTGTCTCTCTGTCCCCATATCTCAATCTGTTTGTCTCCCCCCCCTCTCTCTCTCTCTCTCTCTGTAGTCAGCCAGGGGTTATGCATATGTGTTTGCCTGTGTGTTCACTGTGCATAAACACTATGAATGAGAATGAGATTACATTAAAAAAGCAGGAATTGTGAGCAGGAATACTTATTAGTTTCCTTTGACTTTATTTTTATAGCAAGGTACATTTTACACTCTGTGTGTGTGTGTGTGTGTCTGTCTGTGTGTGTACGTGTGTGTGTCTGTCTGTGTGCTGTGTGTCTGTCTGTGTGTGTGTGTGGGGGAGAGAGAGGGGGGGGGGGGGCGAGGAAGAGAAATTTAAAAAAATCTGATGAAAACCTTCAACCACACATCTGTTTGCTAACCTTCATGAACATGGTATGTACCGCGGTAAATCTGTGACCTATTGTTTTGGGAAAATGACCTATTGATTTTTCTGCCAACCGGTCAAATGACCTATGATGTCCTGTGGCAAGAATGAACCCTGCTGATGGATGAGTTTTTGTAAGAAACACATTGGGATCACCAGGAAAACACTCTTTAGATAGACTGCAACAGTCACTTTGCTCTGGTTTCCTAGAAATCAAAACAGTCAAATCGGCGATTCCTCTTTGGCGGAGGTGCCGGGAAGTCAAATTCTTTTCACCCAAAGAGAAGGCGTGTGACTGTCTCTTTTCTAATGGCCGCCAAATCGTTTGCATGAAATTTTCGCAATACAAGCCTTTTTTTCTATTTTTTAACATTTTTTATACAGTTTATCTAAATGAGTTTCGCTCACAACAAACGGGGTTCGTACGGTCTTTAAAGGTCGGTAAAAGTTTGTAAAAAAACGCTACACCATTTTTAAGCCCTTAAAAAGTCTGTAAAAACAGCCTTCCTGCCCAAAGTTTTTAAAAAGTCTTTATTTTTTGCCAACTGATCACTAACCAGTACATAATTTAATCTAGTCAGAATAAAATACCCCCAGTAAAATCTGGAAAGTTTAAAAATTCAATCCGAAAGGAAAAAAAAATTACGAAAATCCGATCGATCGATTTCGAAGCAGACAAAGTAAGGGAAAGAACCTACTCGCGTAACCGCTTCCGGTTTGTTCATCCGGGCACTCAAGCGTACAGCGCACTTGGAGCAATATGCCAGTGTCACGATAAATAAGTACTGTATGTAATTTATGTGGCGGTACCATATGTGACGTAAGTATCCCGGCCGAGCCCCCAATTAGATGTGACGAGGTAATGGGTTAAAAGGCTAAGTCCCTAGGGAAGACTTTAGAAAATTTGCCTTTAGCCCACTTCTCTAGGGTATGGGAGATGAGCAACTTTCCCGGCCCCTTTTCATCTAATAAATTTATATTTGTGCCCGGGTTCTGGCTCGTATGGTTGTAAGAAATACAAGTGGTTGAATTGCTCTAAATGGCAGACAGAGAGAAGTAGGGTTTTACATGAAATTACAAGACTCCCACTCTCATCAGTCTGACCAAAGGGTTCAGGATTATTTGACACTTGTATTTTATTTACTCCCAAAATCTGCATAAGATTATGCAACAATAATAATAAAGCAGCTCAATGGCGCCAAAACAAAATATGAATGAAAAACAATGGAATCCGAAAGGATTTACAAGACTTTTGTCTTTCTATAAGGTTAGCCCCAAGCGGGAAGGGTTACTAAATTCTCTTCATTGTCCGGAGGAAAGTTCAAATGATTGGCGCAGTCCGGGGGACTTAGCTGTTGTCAAGTTCCTCCGTAGTGATCGGCGAGTGCTGGTGTGGCTTGGCTTGCTCGTCAGATGAGAGTAGCTCCCAGTCGTTCCGGTTACGGCTTCGCGGGATGGCACGGTTCAAGCGTGGTCTCCTCACGGATTCTGGGTGCGGGTCGTCTTGGCGGCGGTCCCGTCTTGGTGCTTGGTGGAGTCCGGGATAATCGTCCGGCCCACGATGCCCTGCTGATAATCACAGGAGAAGGTGGATGTAGATCTCTATGGCTTAGAGACAAGGGGCTTCAGTCGGCAGGGAATTAGTGAATCCCAACCGGCTAGAAGGCTTCCCTTGTACAATAGCACTAGTTAATAAATAAACTGAATTTCAGTTAACAAACTGAGATCAGTAAAACATAAAAGGTGATCAATCCAACATCACTCTCCATCCAACACCTGGAAAGGAATGGTATCATAAAGTGCAAGATTGCGGCCCATAGGTTTCCTACTAAAAATAGACAAAAGGGTTAGTAGGCATAAACTCCGGTTCTGGTACCAAAAGTGTTCAAGTCAAAAACACACACACACACAAATAATCAGTGCACATAAATAGAATAGAATGTTTACCACTTCTTTTCTATAACATATCTATCTACTCCTTATTCATCATTGAACATAGGATCTAGATCAAAACTAGGGTCAAACAAACAAGTCTCAATCACCTGCCATCAATAATACTTACTAGTGGGCTTATTATGACTGGTTGTGAGTGTTGCTCTAGCTACGTTTCAGCGTCTTGTGTGACAACTTTTTCTCACCACTCCAATTATAGCCTTCACTTTCAAACAATGAAAGCCTGTCATTGGTTTATAGCAGTTGACACATCACAAGATGATGTTCAAAATGTACAGAACAATCACGCGCCGATTACAGCATTATCACATGCCGGACATTCCTAACCTTGCTCATGATAGGAAAGGCAAAACCGTCTTCAAAGGGAATTGACCGTGGTTGTCACTTTCTCATGGTGAGGAGGGTAGAGAAGAGGGGGGGGGGGGGGGGTGAAGGGAGATAACCTCGGTAGGGGTTACATGCCGACCGGGGAGGGTAGAGATGAGGTTTTAGCCGAGGCGTGGTTACCGCTACACCTATTTATATTGTTAAAAACTCAGGACTTTACTGGTGTTGCACTGCCTCCGGGCATTGCCTCCAGTATTGTTCCCACCATCTTTGAATTTACAAATGTCCCATTTGTGTCTGTTCCAGACCGAGAGGACGTAAAGCATCATTTTTCTTCTCTAAATAAGTGCCTGCCATGAAATATCTACCTCGCATGCGAACTATAACCTTCCTAACCCTAACCCTATACCTAACCACAGAAAGAAACAAGAAATAGAGCAGGAGGGTGTAAATCTACATATTTGCCAATGATAAATCGATGTACAAAGCCATGCTTTTAGTTTCGTAAAATTCACAATGTCGGACAAACAAACAATTCTGATTGGCTAGGCGCCGGTTAGGCCTACTTATTTCATGAGGTAGCATATTCTCTTCACACCGGGAGTTTGCCAATCTAATTTAACCATACATTACCAACACTTAAAACATGTGCATTAGCTCTAATAAACCTGGAACCATACCCTAGTATAGGAAAACGAAAGTAGCCGGTGGCCTTGACCCCCCTACCGGATGCTGGGTGGTAGTTATCCCCCTTACATCCGGGTGGGCGTGGCACACCGGTCTAGTTCTATCTTCATTCCTCCATTTCCAGCTCACTTGTCAAGACCTGGTTCCTCCCTTCTCCACTTTTTTGCTATATAGTTCGAACTCTGGTGGGTTTGTTTCTTTAGAGTATCCTGTTGGGATATTCTTCACCTTGTTTTTCTAGAATTTTATTTTCTCACAGGTGTTTGAAAATTTATGGGCTCAGGTTTTTATCTGGCCGTCTTTGTTGTGTTAGCCATTATGGCTTCGCACTCTTCTTCTTCGGTTCCCGTTTCTAAGCCTTCGGGTTCCTCTTCGGTTTCAGTGGTTCCTTCTCATACCCCTAAGCGGGATGAGAGTGGTAAATTTGTCAAGGACTCATCTCAAACTTCTAAATCTAGCCGCAAGTCTTCTTCCAATACTTCGTCTAAATCAGTTCAAAACCCAGCTTCACCATCTAAACCGGTCGCTCCTTCTGTGACAGAATCTAAGTCGACATCGGTCTCGGTGGCTTCCACCCCTTCAATGGATACTCAAGCTATGTTCAAGCTCATCCTCTCTCAGCTCGGTTCGTCGGACTCCAAGAAATCTCAGGTTTCCACTACTACTTCGTCGGGCTATTTTTCGAAGCCTACTCGTCCGGAGTTTGTCCACCCTGTTCTTTGTCCAAAGCAACAGGGTCGACTCTCTCCCCCTCTTCTGTTCACAGGGTTGCGGTTCGTGGCTCAGGGGGTCCCCTCTCCACCAAAGCCACGGTGGCTTCTAGGTCCTCCAGCCGGACCTACTATGCAGGCTTCAAGGCCGTGGGCACTGCTACTTCCTACGAGGATCCGATAGTGCTCTCTCCACAGAGATATGGCCATTCTCTGGATATCTCTCCTTCCCTTCGAGAGGATCTCGCCTTTGACCAGGGGTCATTGGCAGAGCGTTGGTCCCCCAGTTGTCGGCAGACAATCTCTAGACAGGGCTGTCTAGATGGGGAGGAAAGGGCTGGTGCGTCGTCGAATTCAGGGGGACCCCTGAATTCGAGGCCCAGCACCCAGTGGCACGGTCTCTCTATAAGCCACGGGTGCGGTTGGAGCCTCCTTCCTCGGACGAGGATGTTGAGGTCCAACCGGCAGGTCTGCAACCAGTTATGGGACAACCGGCAGACCTGCCACCGGTTATGCGGCAACCGGCAGAAACCGGTAATTCGTGAACCGGCAAGACCGCAACCGGCAGTTCGGCAACCGGTTAGAAGGCAACCGGCAATGTCGCAACCGGTTCGTAGACAACCGGCAGTCCCTCAACCGGGAATGTTGCAACCGGGAATTGCACAACCGGGAGAAGGGCGTAGGACGTCCTCTTCTCGATCGGTTTGGAGGCAACCTGCGGATTGGCATTTAGTTGACCTCGGTGGGGCTTGTCACCCTGTTGATCACTTTCAAAGTGGTGACTTTGAGGAAGAATTTGGATATGAGTACCACTCTGAGGCAGAGTTTGAGAGTCGAGTTCAACAGGAGGTTCTTCTTCGTAGGCAGTCTGAGCAATCTCAGCTGGCTCCTTCAGATGACGATTGAGCTCAGCCCTCGGCTTCTGAATTCTTCCGGAACACTGATGTTTCGGTCCAGGGTCTTCTCAGTATTTTGGCCAATTCTTGCCCAGATGTGGTTGAGGTCCAACAACCTGTTTCAGTCGGCAACTGGCCCTTCAGTGGGAACTTTTCAACAAGGGAAGAGCTCTTTGTTCCTTCAGGCTCCAGTCTTGTTATTGGACTCTCTCGGTCAGGCTGAAAATTTTGTTCGCACGGGCAGGTGTTCTTCTTCGGAGAAAGGTTCTTCTGGTCGGCGCTTCCGTTCCAGGGAGGAGTCCTTGCCAGTGGGCTCCTTCTCAGTTCCCACGTTCAAGGCTTGTGTTCCTCTGACTGAGGACTACCTTCCCTTCGATACCTCGTCCAGGCCCACTAAGGAAGAGATAGATCGTCTTAGGTGTGGTCAAACAGTTCCTCCAGTGGTGCTGAAACCGGCGGTTTTCCGTCAATTGGAGGCTTCTCTTTCGGATTGCCTCAAGGCTTGCGGCATTTCCACCTCTCTGGTGGGTACAGTGGCGGAGAACTTAGGTAGATCTCCCACTGAGTCTCCTGTGGACTACAGGTTGTTTGAGTCTGTTGACGAATCTGTAGTGGGTGTCGCTCTGGCTCTGCTGGGCGACACGATGCGGAGTCTGACCGACACCGTTTCTGCCCTCAAGGTCCAAACTAGTGTTCTGGCTAGTGACACTTTTTTGGCGGATTCTAAGACCTTCTCTCAGAGGGAGAAGGAACGCCTTCGCTGTCTCCCTCTTCCTCCGGTTGGGCTTTTTGGAGAGGACTCCTTCGAACCCATCGTCGCGGCGGATAAGAGAAAAGCAGAGGACCAGCACGAGGCCCTCATGCAGGCTCTATGCAAGCGCTCTAGGCAGGATTTCTCCTCTCGTCAGTTCCAACCTAGATTTCCTCAAAGCATGTCTCGCTCAAGGGGTCGTTTTCGGGGTTCTTTTCGCGGTAGCGAATCTAGGGGACAAACGTACTCCGCGAGAGTTCCCTTCAGGTCTAGGGCTATGAGACCTCGGCCTCAGGCTTCCCGTGGCTTCAGAAAGCCTTCGACTGCTTCCAAAGTCCAGCCTTTTCGTTAGACCCCGCACAGTCCCGAGCAGATCCAGGTGTTTCTGTGTCAAGTGTGGATGCGCTTTCACAAGCGTATCCTGCTTGGCAGTCCATTATCGGAAACACTTGGATACTCGGGGTTGTGCGGGACGGTTTCCGGTTCCAATTCCAGCAGGAACCTCCCCTCTCCAACAAACCGGTGTCCTTCCCTCCTCCTTCAGACCCAGAGCGACTCGCTATCCTTCAAAAGGAAGTCGAGGCTCTGGTGGAAAAAGGCGCCGTTTCGCTGGAGAGGGATCCAGGCCCGGGCTTCTACTCCCGACTTTTCACGGTCATCAAGAAGTCGGGAGGATTTCGCCCGGTCCTGGATCTTTCTCCCTTGAACAAGTTCACCACAAGGGTGAATTTCAAGATGGAGACCTCGGCCACGGTCCGTGCTTTTATTCGTCCTGGAGACTGGGCCACGTCCATAGATCTCCAGGACGCGTATTTCCACGTCCCCATCCATCCAAGCAGGAGAAAATTTCTCCGGTTTGTCTGGAACGGTCAGGTTCTTCAGTTCCGCGCTCTTCCTTTCGGCCTTTCCCTGGCTCCTTGGATTTTCACCAAGGTGACCAGGGAAATGGCGGCGGTCGCGCGCGCACAAGGGCTTCGTCTCAAGGTGTATCTAGACGACTGGATGCTCTTAGCTTCCAGTCAGTCCCTGTGTCATCAGCACACGGATGTTTTGGAGAGGCTCACTCTTTCTCTTGGGTTCCGAATCAATCAGAAGAAATCGGAGTTGGTTCCTTCCCAGTCGTTCAAGTATCTAGGCATGCAGTTCGACACGGTTCGTTACACGGTCTCAGCGTCTCAGGGCAGAATCAGCTCTCTTTCCCAGTTGATCTCAGAGCTGGTCCTCGCCCAGTCCACCACCTATCGTCGTCTCCTCTGTTTGTTGGGCCAGATGGAATCGCTATCGGAGCTGCTTCCTCTGGGGAGGGTGTACAAGAGGCCTCTCCAGAGGGAGCTCCTCGCTCGTATTGTGGATCCCTCCCTTTTCGATCAAACGGTCCTGCTGGGCCCTTGGTTCAGGGAGTCCGTTGCTCAGTGGACCAACCTCGAGTGGATGAACAGCATGGTCCCAATCAGTCGATTGGGTTCCCAGCTGTTCATCTTCTCGGACGCCTCCCTCAGCGGGTGGGGGGCCCACTTGAATTTCGAGGTTTCAGGTCTGTGGACACAGGAAGAGTCCTCTCTCCACATAAACCTTCTCGAAATGGAAGCTATTCGCCGAGCCCTCCTTCACTTTGCCCCTGCGCTTCAGGGGCAATGGGTGACTGTGTGCGGGGACAACTCGGCCAGCCTTTCTTACCTCCGCCGCCAGGGCGGCACTCGGTCGGTGTCCCTCTCCCTGGCCGCAGAGAAGATCCTCATCTGGGCGCATTCGCAAGACATTTCGCTTTCTGTGGAGTTCATTCCCGGAAAGTTGAATGTCATTGCCGATCAGCTCAGCCGGTCAGACCAAGTTCTCCCGACGGAGTGGACGATCGCCCACCATGATCTCTGGGATCTGGGACATTTGGGGCAAACCTATGATCGACCTCTTTGCTACGAGGTTCAGTGCCAGACTTCCCCTGTACGTGTCGCCAGTCCGCGACCCTCAGGCCTTTGCGATGAACGCCTTCTCTTTCCCGTGGGCGGGGATGTCTCTATGCGTACCCCCCCACGGCTCTCATCACGAGAGTCCTCGAAAAGTGCTTCCGGGAGTCACCAAGGATGATCCTGGTCACCCCACGCTGGCCAACCAGCCACTGGTACCCGGAGATCATCGCTCTCGCGCGTCAGGGTATTTGGATCTCGCTCTCACACGATCCACGCTGCTTCAACCAAGAAGCGGCGTGGGTCATCCAGACCCCTCAAGGCTCAACCTTGTCGCCTGGCTACTATGAAATTAGGACTCAGGCGGCAAGGTTACTCTACCAGTACAGTGGATAGTCTCTTGGCTTCCAGACGGAAATCCACAATTGATCTTTACAACTTAAGGTGGTTCACTTGGTTCACTTTCTGCTCGGGCAAGAAGACGGACCCTCTGCGTCCTTCCACCGTTGAGTTTGTCGAGTTTCTCTCTCACCTACACGGTTCTAGAAATCTCTCGTCTCAGACTCTCTCGGGCTACAGGGCTGCCCTGATTAGCACCATCTCCATGACCTTGGGTCACAAGCGCACGGAAAATCTTTCAGCCATTCCTGTCTCTCATTTTCTGGACTCAGTGCGTCTTCAGGCCCCCTCTCGGTCTATCTGTTTTCCGCAGTGGGACGTTTTCTTAGTACTAAACTTCCTTAGAGACAAATGCGAGCCTCTCGACTCTCTCCCTCTGAAGCTTCTCACCCTGAAAACCGTTTTTCTCATCGCTTTGGCCTCAACTAGGCGTGTCAGTGGGATCCATGCCCTTAGCGGCATGCCTAGGGACGTTGAGTTTTCTCCCGATTTCTCGTCAGTCTCTCTTTTGTTCCTTCCCGAGTTCAGGGCCAAGAATCAGCCTGGGGACGTTTCCTCTCCCTTGGTTTGCCTTTCAAGTCTTTGTACTATCCTTGGTCCAGATGATGCGGACAGGTTTTTGTGTCCCGTTAGGTCCCTCAGAGCGTATCTTAAACGCACTAAATCCTTCCGCGGGTCAAGGCGTAGGCTTTTTGTCTCGATCAATGTCAAGTATTCAAAGGACATTGCTAAGGGTACAGTTTCCCGGTGGATCCTCTCACTCATTAAACTGGCCTATTCGAAGGCCTGTGTTCAGCTTCCGGACAATCCCATCAGAGTGCATGAACTCAGAGCAATTGGCGCCTCTCTAGCGCTGGTCAAGGGAGTGCCACTTGTGAAGGTCATGGCTGCAGCTTTTTGGAGGTCAGAGAATACCTTCTTACACTTCTACCTGAGGGACTTCGCCAAGAAGGGAGAAGATGATGTCTTCACCATCAGGAAACTTGTGGTGGCGCAACTTCCTGTTTCCCTCTGATGTGTTTTCTCCCTATGGTTTGTACCTTTTTTGTATTTGGTATATCATTGTATGATTTTTGGGGGGAAATTGTGTCCTTATATGCCAGGGTTTAGTTTATTACTGCTGGTTTCGGTTTACTTCTGTGTCCTCTATTCCTCGTTTGGAAGGGTTTTTGTTTGGTCTTGACTGTGACCGCATCACCCTCCTCCACGATGGTAATCTGCACATGTTTTAAGTGTTGGTAATGTATGGTTAAATTAGATTGGTAGATTTTTATCAATCTTACTATCTATTTTAACTTAATACTTACCAACACTCAAAACAATAAGTTTCTCTCCCATCCTCCCTCCTGATGCTATGTAAATGGGTCGGAATGAAGATAGTACTAGACCGGTGTGCCACGCCCACCCGGATGTAAGGGGGATAACTACCACCCAGCATCCAGTAGGGGGGTCAAGGCCACCGGCTACTTTCGTTTTCCTATACTAGGGTATGGTTCCAGGTTTATTAGAGTTAATGCACATGTTTTAAGTGTTGGTAAGTATTAAGTTAAAATAGATAGTAAGATTGATAAAAATCTACCAATCTATTCTAGCCATACACTACCAACACCTAAAACAATTGCATGCACACCAATCGACCTGGGTTAAACCTTAACACATAAAATAAACGAAGTCAGCCACGGAGCTAGGCCTACTAGCCCGGCTATCGCGGTGGGTTGGTTCCCATGATAGCGTACCGTAGCCTAGTCATCCGGGGTGACTTCCCCTCATGCCTGATATCCCAGGGGCGCCATGCTTGACTTGGGTTTTTCCTTCTGCTGAGTTTTGCTCTTATTTTCTGAGAAAAGGGGTTTGTTCGTTCCTTTCCCTCCTGTCTAATTCATTTTTGAGGCTTTCTTCTTTCGATTCGTTCGTTTGAGCCTCCTCTAGGTTTTCTTTTGGTGGGGTTGTTGAAATTTTAGTGGGCCAGGCTCACTTCGTTTTCTGACTGTAAACAGCCATCATGGCTTCTCCAACTCTTGTGACACCAGTCTCTCAGACGGTTGTCACTTCAGTCTCTTCCTCGGTCCCTACCCTCCCTCGTGATGTTCAAGGTCGTTTTGTCTCGGCCTCTTCTACCCCTTCGGGTAGTAGGGAGAAAAATTCATCCACAGAAAAGCCTAGGAAAGAGAAATCTTCGCGTGAAAAGTCGACTAGAAAAAAGTCGTCTGCTACGGTTCAGTTAGCAGTCTCTCAGTCTGTATGAACCCTGAAAAGGAAATAGCTCCCTTTTTTTTTTTTACTGCACTACAAAAAAAGAAAACGCTTCAACCACAATGAGTGTCCTCCATCCACCCCATCCAAAATGGCTACTCTCTCCGGCATCTCCGCCAGAAAGGAATCGCCGTTTTGACGGTTTAATTTCTAGGAAACGAGCAAAGTGAGTGTTCCTATTAACTCATTCCATGCTGGCCAGTTGCTTCCCTTTGCAAGCGTTCTGTACTGGCCGATTTGCATAGGTTGCAAAAATTTTTTTTTCTAAATAATGGTAACAGATACAAACGTAACATTTTGGCAATATGTACACAATATACAGTACTAACACCTGCAACAGTTTCAAAGCATCCACTTGATTAGTTTTGATTTGTGATATTTTAAAATAAATGCATGTTTTGTCAAGCCAGGCACACTCAAAATAGCGAAAATATAATTTTAAGGTCCCAAAATAGCCGGCAGCCAGCCAGTCAGTGTCAGAGTCATGAATGAAACGTAGTAGTAGCCCTCTGAGCCACTTCGAAGCACGCATGCCTGTTAACCTATGAACTATGAATTTTTAAAGTTCACATGCGATATCCCGTTACCTTAGTAACGAGGCGTTGTGCGCATGCCCTGCGACGAGAGCGCATGTTAGTATAGAAAGAGTTAAAAGGCTGTCTTTCTGGTGGTCTCGATGTGTTTCTTGCAAAAACTCATCCATCAGGGTCCACCTTTAAGCAATAGTAATGATGATTATGTAAAAGTAGTAGTAGGTCTCTGTCAGTTCATGTCGACAATGGATAGTGTGCCTTAGATTTAGTCAGGGACCGTGCTGGTATTATTGTTCAGAACAGCGTCTGCTGTGACTGGTCAGCCCTATTCTGGAGTGGTAGTCCCTGTCACAGGTCACTTTATATAATGAGTGAATATTATTTATTTTTGGGTCATTCTCTAGGCTAGTTCTTTTCCTGTTACAAAATGGATACTAAGTTTTGTCTATTAAGTTTTTCACGCTACCGTGTTAATCCTTTCTCTTTCTCAGTTTCAAGTTTCCTATACGAAATCTGTTTCTTCTTCTTGTACATTTGGCGTTTTGGCTGTTTGTTAAATTGTGGATTTTGTCCTAAAAATCACGCCATTTCAACTTAGTTTTCATTAGTCTAGGGTAGTTCCAATCAGAATCGTTACCTCTGAACTGCAAAGCCATATTTAAAGCTTAGTCTGTCAAAAATTGTCGTCTGCTTATTTTGTTGTCCGTTACGCAGAGGGAAGCTTTCGAATCTTTCTCCCTCTGTGTTATATACAAGGTTATATTTCATTCCGCTAACCGGTCAAGAAGAAAGAAATAGTTTCACCCCAAACTCGATATTGTGGGGTGAAATGCTGTATCGTTAACCGGCGACAAGAAGGAAGAAGTAGTTTCACCCCAAACTCGATATTTGTGGGGTGAAACGCTGTATCGTTAACCGGCGACAAGAAGGAAGAAGCCTTGAAGTCCACCTAACTGAGGGCCGGCAAGAAGGGGCCATTGCTGTGTTCCTGAACGGAGGCCTAGCTGTCTGGCAGACCATTTTCCAGGAAGCTGTGACGTGCGCCATTGGTCGGGAGGCGGCTAGGTGTGTTTTGGTAGTTAATTTCGGCACTCGGTTAGGATTTTGGGTTAAGTTTAATTGTCACGGGAAGAACAGAGGCAGTAATGAGTTTTCCTTGGTGATAGGGTGTGATAGGAGTAAGGTGTGTCAGAGTAGGCATAGAAGGAAAAAAAACCAATGACAGGAGTCATTTCCTAGGGACAAAGGTTGGTTAAAAAAACTTACTAGTTGTGTTTAGGGAAATTGTCAGTTTAGGGGAGGAAATGTTGTGTAAATGTAGTCGGTTTGCCGAACCGAATTTTCAGGTTGATGCTGTGATATATGCATAGTTAAGTTTAAGGTGTGAATGTGTAAATATATTATTTTTAATATTTCTAAATTAAATGAATGAATGTGTAAACACATGACACCACAACAACGCCACTAGTAGGCAGGGGACAGATTTTGTGGGGTGGAATAAGTCGACTCGATTTAAAAGACAGTAGCCGAGTCGTCATTGTAGGTTTCCATATGTCCTAGTGTGGGGCGGGGGATGTGTTGTAGACCAAGTAAAGATTTCATGTTGTGTTGTTCGTTACTAATTCATGAGCCAAGTCCAACCATGAATTGTCTTCCCCTTACACGCATTCACATGGGCGTAATATTGGGTATTGTAGTAACTGTTGCAAGTTAGGCCAGAGGTTGGTACACACCGGGTTTTACACCTAAAACAAATTAAACCTGTTTGGAATAAGCAGAGCTGCTGAGTCATTGTCGGCACAGGTTTAAATAATAGAATGAAGTGTTAATGTGTAACCAGAGAGAGATAGGCCTAGAGATTTTAAATGATAAATTTTAGTTGGTGTTGTTTTAATGCAATTGGTTTTGCTCCGTTATATGTTACCGGAGGGCAGAGATAGGATTTGAGTTGTGAGCTCGTAACTTGTGCTGCACGAGAATTGTGGGTTCGTGTCATTTGGAGACAGACTGTGTTTCTGTGATTGGGAAGGGACAAGCTAGAAGTAGAAGCTGTTAGGCCAGTTATTTTTAGGTCACGTCTGTGCGTTAGTGCATTTATGTGTAGTTAAGTGAACAGTAATTGGGATGTGTTTATTTAAATGATACAGTGGTGTACGGCTATGTGGAAATAAAGGGGGAGTTTCGAAGATTAGTTTAATAGGGACATAGGGTTAAAATAGTTTTCTTTTTGTTTTAAACAGGCTTTCAGTTGTGGGACGCCAGCTGCTTAGTATGTAAAGGGTCGCGAGTCTGAGGTGGAGTGACGCCATTGGTGCTGTCCTTAGTTTGTGGAAGAACTACACTAAGAGGAGTGTGAAGAAGTCGTCGCACTGCAGACCTGTTTCTTTCCTTTAATTAACTTAAGGCAAAGTGCAGTTGTGCCAGTCATTAACCCAGACTAACTTTAAGTTGTCGCCACAGCAATAACTTGTGTGAGGGATTTGATAAAAGTGTGGGGTATTTCCCTACATTTGATTTGGAGTGAAGAGAGATAGTAATAGTTTAGTTCTGTTAGTGAGTTATTGCCCTTGTATAGTGACAGGCAAGGTAGCTTGTTCACTGCAAGGACTATAACCAGCTGGATTTGACGTTTGCTTGAACAAGCCCCATTTTGTTGTGGTCGTTTACCAGTGAGGTTGTTTTGGTGCTGAAGTTGGTGTCAGCCATTTGCAGTGTTGGTTTTTAGTGCACACATTTTGGTGTACTTTTAGGGATATTTTGGGCGTTTCGTACTTGTTCACTCTTGTGGGGTGGATGAGTGATTACTAGTGTTAAGCACTCCTCTTTGTTTAGTTATATTAGGTTTATTTACTTTGGGCGAAGGGAGATTCTTTTTTTTTCAGTTAGGATTTAATTATAAATTATAACAGTTGGTGGGAGTTTTAGTTGGAAAACAGATCATTACTGTTTAACACCTTTGTGTGTGATCTGATCTTTAACTATACTTCAACCATCTGTTCTTTCTAAACATATTTGGTTGTAATTATAATAGTTGGTGGAAGTTTTAGTTGGAAAGACAGATCATTAGTTTCAACACCTTTGTGTGTGATCTGGTCTTTAACTATACTTCAACCATCTGTTCTTTCCAAATATATTTAATTATAATTAATAGTTGACGGGTTTAGCTGGGTAGGTGGGTCACTGCATTAGTTTGGTGATTTGTTTGGCACCATTTCATGTGATCTGGCCTTGAGCTATTCCTGGGTCATCTATTTTGTTTTGATCATTGACAAAGTAAGTTAAAGGGAGATAAGTCAGGTTTTTAAAAAAGTAATAATTTAGTAAGCCTCTAGCTGTCATTTCCCTTTCTTGTATTTTTTTTATTCAATGTTTATTATTTTTGTATTATATTTTTATTTGGACGTTATTATTGGTGTGTAATATTTGTAACGGGACATTGTTTATTTAGTGTGTTAAATTGCCTGGGGTTTGTTTACTTGGCGGTTTGATTGTGTGAAAGAGATATTATTGATTTGGTTTTATATAAATTGCTTTGTTGCTTTTACACCTACTTGAAATCACTGTGTCTGTGTTGTTGGGGTGTTAGCTAGAGTGGTTTTATTTTGATGTGTATTTTCTTATTTTCTGTTTGTTTTTTCCTTTTTGTATATAAGTGTTTACTACTGTTGTTGCTTTTATGTTATTATTTTTTGAATGTTTGATTAGTTTTGCGTGTGCAGTCCTTACTGTGCAACTTAAATATTAGAGTACGCTTTATAAGCTCTTAGCTTGTTGTACTCAAAGTATTGCTGCTTTGTTGTGATTTTCTATTCTTGAATAAATTCTTGTTTAAACCAGTGGGTTTGTTTTATTTTCATTGTTCACACCCTTCTGGTCCGTGACAGTCCCTACCACAAGGGGTGCAGATGTGGCTGGATGAGGGGTTGTCAGCCCTATTCTGGAGAGGCAGTCCCTATCACAACGGGTGCAGATGTGGCTGGATGAGGGGTTGTCAGCCCTGTTCTGGAGTGGCAGTCCCTACCACAACGGGTGCAGATGTGGCTGGATGAGGGGTTGTCAGCCCTGTTCTGGAGTGGCAGTCCCTACCACAAGGGGTGCAGATGTGGCTGGATGAGGGGTTGTCAGCCCTGTTCTGGAGTGGCAGTCCCTACCACAACGGGTGCAGATGTGGCTGGATGAGGGGTTGTCAGCCCTGTTCTGGAGTGGCAGTCCCTACCACAACGGGTGCAGATGTGGCTGGATGAGGGGTTGTCAGCCCTGTTCTGGAGTGGCAGTCCCTACCACAACGGGTGCAGATGTGGCTGGATGAGGGGTTGTCAGCCCTGTTCTGGAGTGGCAGTCCCTACCACAACGGGTGCAGATGTGGCTGGATGAGGGGTTGTCAGCCCTGTTCTGGAGTGGCAGTCCCTACCACAACGGGTGCAGATGTGGCTGGATGAGGGGTTGTCAGCCCTGTTCTGGAGTGGCAGTCCCTACCACAGCGGGTGCAGATGTGGCTGGATGAGGGGTTGTCAGCCCTGTTCTGGAGTGGCAGTCCCTACCACAAGGGGTGCAGATGTGGCTGGATGAGGGGTTGTCAGCCCTAGCCTGTTCTGGAGTGGCAGTCCCTACCACAAGGGGTGCAGATGTGGCTGGATGAGGGGTTGTCAGCCCTGTTCTGGAGTGGCAGTCCCTACCACAACGGGTGCAGATGTGGCTGGATGAGGGGTTGTCAGCCCTGTTCTGGAGAGGCAGTCCCTACCACAGCGGGTGCAGCTGTGGCTGGATGAGGGGCTGCTTCCACTGCAGCTTGCCTTTCTTCTGGCTCTGTTCTCAGCCAGGTTGTGGACCTGTTCTTCTCCTTCCTTCAGTTGTCTATGGAGCTTCACCACTTGCTTTGGTTGGCTGCTCTGTCCTCCCATGTCTCGACATTCATGTTGAGTGCTCTTAGATCCCGTCTGCAGGCATCCTTGTAATGCTTGATGATTATGATGATAGTTAAAAAAGAGAAGTTAAAGAAACACAACAAAAAAGAAAAATACCTAGGCAGCTATTCCAAATTTCCGTCTTGATTATACTTCTACGGGACTGATGAGGACAAGACGTCACACACAAACTTGTGTCATCATGTACATGCCATTTATGATTGTGTTCCACACATACATTCAGCAAAGAAGTTAAAGAAAGAGAAGGATAACAGGAAGCAGTAGTGGTAGTCATGGAAGTAGTAAAAGCTATATGTTGTGAGTAATAAACTCATATTAAGTTGTTGCAGCTCCTACCTTCTCCCCTCTTAAAAGAAAAAGGATACAAATGGTAGTAATAATCACAATTAATATGCTAAGAGGAAACCACAAGGCATCAAGCTTTGTGCCAACATTTCTGTGAGTTACAGACCTGAAGCTATCAAAGTGGGATGAATGCATCAGCGACTGCGACCATGTTCTCCAGCAAGAGCCAACCAACAGCAAAGGTCTGTGATTGTGTTCTTTTAAACGAACCAGATACTGTTTTAGCTATGTCTTTATATTCTTCAAAGTGAACTAAAAATATACTGAATGGTTGCTGCTATTTTCTTTTAAGTGAAGCAGAAGTTTTGTTGCAATGTTTGTTGTGTTTATTTATTTATTAAGAACATTTATAGAGTGCTTGATCTTGAAGCTCTAAGCGCTTTATGATTTCACTAAAGTTATGCATTAATAAAAACAAACAAACAAACCGCACACACTCAGACACTAGAAGGGTGAACTACGGACAAACCTAACGTACAAAAGCAAAGCAAAGTGCACAGATTTCATTAAAACCCCATTTACATTAAATTATATTCTCACACCAAAGACCAACCAATACACCCAGGCACTTACTCATTCCTCCACACTCCACACACGCACCACAACACACACACACACGCACACACATGCACACGCACACACACACACACATGCACGCACACGCACACGCACACACACACACACACACACACACAGAATCACCCTTGTGTACGCAAACTAAAACATTCTCCATCCAGCACAATTAATAAAAAGAAGTCGTGAAGTGTGTGTCTGTGTGTTCAAATGAAGTAGGAAATATTTAAGGTCTGCAATTTTGTTCTTTTAAATGTACCAGAAAATATCTTAGGCTTGCTATTCCTTGCTTTTAAATGAACCAGGAATTATTTCAGATTCGTAATTTTTTATTTATTTTTTTAATGAAAATGTTTCAAGGATAGTCATTATCTTATGTTGAGCTTTACACACTCAGTGAATGAACAATTCAATTCACTTCTCAATTGCCATAAACAGCAAATCTTGTTTGATACTTGTCAGTTGGTGCCCAGTGCTTTTATTATTTTTAAATGTTCTTGCTTGTTTGTTTTCATATGTATTTGAATGTCATCTTTTGCTATTGGACGGACAGCGTTGCATAGAAGGAAACAGGCGATGACATCCAAAGGGGAGGGAAGTGGGATTGAAGGCGACAAGCCAACTGTTGTCAGCCAACAGCATCCACTGAGCGTACCTAAGGTAATAGTCATGTGTGGAAATGGTGGAGTGATTGTAAGCAAAGCAAGATTTTGCAAAGACCCCCCCTCTCTCTCTCTCTCTCTCTCTTTGCTTTTCCACAATATGGATTCCATGTTATGATGACAATTGGATAACGGCTGTTATGTGAAATCAAATTCCATTATCGTTTTTGGTCCCTTCCCCCACCATTGCCGATTGTTAATGGGCCAGAGGCCTAAACAATTAAAATATTTTGACTTTCTTAAGTTAATATTTTCCAGTAATAAATTTATTTCTTTTAATTTTTTTTCGTGTCCTAACTTTGATTTTTAGAAAAAAGTGTTATGTGTGTGAGAGTGAGTGTGTGTAAAACAATACAATATTTCACGTTTAAATTGAAATTTCTTCTTGCCCTTAAGTCGATGGGTTCCACAATGAATGTGTGTGTGTGCGCCTTGTTTTCAGGAGACATCCAGCGTTCCTAACTTAGTCCCAGAGCAGTCCGACAAAGTTCAAACCAACGACAAACCAGACGAACCCCAATCCAAGTCAGCGCGTAAAAAAATGAAAAAGAAGGCCGAGAAGCAAGAAGAAGATAGACTGTCAGGAGAGAAGGAGCAGACAGTGACTGAGGCTGCTAAACTTCACACAGAAACTCAATCAACATCAGACTCGACGTTGGTAAGTCCAGGGTTCGTACAGGGTCCTTTAAACCTTGAAAAGTCCTGGAAAGTTGACAGGGCCTTTTCCAGGGCTTGAAAATTGCTTGGAAAACAGCAAAGGCCCCGTACCGGTACGTAATGACCAAATTGTTACAGTCGTCAGAAATCCGTTTGCTTCTAGAAAACGATTTCAGTTACAAAGCAGAGCGTTGATATAGTGAAAGCAGAAACATTTTAACAGATGCTGGTGGTCTAAATCTTTTCCAATATTGAACTGGAGATCCACAAATTGTCATATTACGATAATGCCTTAAGGGGTACGCAACCCCCTCAGTACTCTATAAAGTGAAGTTTAGCGTGTGTTTGGTTTCAGATGCCCGATGGTGGCTCAGTAGCAAAGCCAGCAGTGCAGTCTTGTGCAGGTGTCGAGCATCAGATCACAGACGCAGGGGAGGCTATCTTCACTGCCCAGCCATCCACCGATAAACCAGGTGAATAACAGATGTGAATGGACGTTCACAACAATGTGCTTTTGAAGACATCCTATGGACATGGGTCCAACTTTTCCTGGTATACAAGGATTTCCTGTTGTTGAATTTTACCAGAACAGGAAGTTCCTTTTTTTTTAATCTGTCAAACAAGATCTTAGTGTGTGTACCGTAATTTTCGGACTATAAGGCGATATTTTTTTCTCCAATTTTGACCAATGCGCCTAATAAATGAGGGCGCCCTATTACTGAACAAAACAGAGAGAGAGAAGAGAGGCAATGATTGCCATACTCAAAACAGTTTACTATGAGTCATGACATCGAAAGTGGCAACGAGTCGCCGATACGACAAATACTCACGTTAAAATGCTTCAAAATCCCTATTATCATCCGAGATACTGTCCAACAGATGCCATAACCCTTCATTGGATGTAAAAAGCATCGTTGTAGAGCTTAAAATGCCATAATACTACCAGTTTTTGCGAAGAAAAGTCCAAACACAACAACCGGAAGTCACAAAAACGGAAGGTCGATTATTTGAGAAGGGAGCCAACTCTCATTTATGACAGCAGTAATGGCGGTAGGTATGCGTTTTCTTGCGTCAGACTTGCTTTAAGTCCCTATCCGAAGGATTCGATGATCAGTTCGATTGTTCCTGTGAAACTGGAAAGAAAAGGTGAGGCTTGGGTTCAAAGCACCAGTCACTCATGCATTGCATTGGCTGGTAACCGCCTAACCACTCTGCCACCTTTCTTTCTAAGGAAGGAAGCATGTTGTGTGTGTGTGTGAGAGAGAGAGAGAGAGAGTGTGTGTGTATGTGTATTTAAACCAGAAAGGTATTTGATCATTTTGTCATCTTAATGAAAGCTCCAACATCCATGGCAAACTTGATTGTTCTTAGTTACAAAAAGAAATATCAGAATCGCATTGCTGGGGTGGTACTGACATATCTTGGCCACATATGTGACAGTGCATGGGGAAAACATGGCATAAATTGAGATTTCAATTTTTCTTGATGGAGCAAAGATTCCTTGTTAATACACAGAAAACCGAATTTGAGTTATCTTGTCTAGTTTTTATTTTATAATTATTTGAAGTTTGGCATTCGAAATAGATCGTTTGCAGAAATCGGGCATAGAAGGTACAATCTATTCTATCATCCTTACCATTCCACTACAAGTGCATATTTGTCTAAGTTCAGCTTGGAAGACAGAAATTGGTGTTGTCTTATCACCCCAACTCCCAATCATGCTTACTTCCTGTTTAAGCAGTGAGCTCACTTTTCTTTCAAGCTCCTTGGAAGACGGATGTTTTTGTGTGATAGCAGAAATTTTCTTCAGTTTCTTCCTTCAGTTAAGGACTTTGTTTTATATACTTGAAAATAATTAGATGACCACTAGGACGAATCGTAGACATATAATACACAAAACGTTCAGGTAGTATTTGGTCCTTTAATGAAAGTCAATATACAGACGTCTCTGACACCACCTTCAAAGGCCCGTGTGGGAAATGTTCCACCAGATCATCTTTCACCTGCCAGTCCTCTAATCTGGTTTATATCATATCATGCTTCAAGTGTCACAGACTGTACGTCGGGGAAACATATCGAACACTCAATGACAGATTTACCGAACATTTGCGATCGATGCGACTGGCATACAACGACCCAATCGGTGCCCATTTTAACAGCCCTGGGCATTCCCTTGACAATGCAAAAGTCGCCGCAGTATGGCAAAGCAAAGGGGGGATGACCAACCGGAAATTCTGTGAATCATGGCTGATTAAGCGTCTGGGAACAATCTCTCCTGCCGGCCTGAATACCAAGGAATAATTCCTACATCATCAGTGACGTTTGGGACTTTCCCTGCATCATACGAGGTGCTTTGTGCACCCCGGTGGTGCCTTGCTTCCCTTGGTGTGTCTACTCCTTCATGCTTTCCCCCACCCCACCACCCCACCCCACCTTACAAGCCTCCCCTCCCCGGTCCACCCCTCGTGGGATGCATGATGACCCATACAATGCAGTAACTAGGTTCTCTGTGACTGCCCAAAATTTTATGAAGACAAGAAGGAAAATGGCCCTTCGTTTGCCCCTCCTGCCCCCTCTTTTTACTTTAAGGAATTGCTTATGGTGCTTGTGCTGGCAGCATTTTGTTTAAATCATATGCTGATATTCTTGTTTGGAAATGTGCAGTGCTTATGCATAGTATTTGTGTGTGTGTGCATGTATATATATATATGTGTGTGTGTGTGAGCTCTTTCACAAGTAACATTTTCTAACTTTTTGTACGCATTTATTTTCTTAGAGTTAACACTTACTCAGTATCTTTCTCTCAACTTTGCCATGAATATTGCCCTACTCCCTTCCTACTCCCTTTTTTTCTCTTTTTCTAGAAGTGATATCTACTCGGTCTTCCTTTTATATCTGAATTTCAACTCAGTCTTCTCTTTCTATTTTGAACTCTTACTTTTTGCTGTCTGTCTGTCAGTCTTTCTTTTTACATCGATAACGTATGTATCATATGAAACGTCTGTATATTGACTTTCATTAAAGGACCAAATACTACCTGAACGTCTTGTGTTTTATGTGACTTTGTTTTATCTTATGATTTTGCTTCTGGTCTTGTGGTGTGTTGTGCCTACGGGTAAGTGTCGATTTGGCCCACCCCTTTTTACTTTTCAACCTCTGTTTAGGTTTTCTGGCCGTTTTCTACTTAGTTTGACTTCGAGCATGTCAAACCTTCGCGTTTTTAACATGTCGTCGTCCATTCCGGTTCGGCCGGTCGATGACCTCATGGCATCCTACCCCGCCGATTTTAAAGGCCGTTTTCTGAAGACTTTTCCCGTCTCTTGTGTTCGGAACATAAGACCTAGACTCAGTCCAAGTCTTCTAGAAGTAGTTCGACTACAGCATCTTAATCACTCCTAACGTTCTCTGACCCATCCAAAAACACCATTTAGCTACAAGTTGGCCTCTTTGTTTCTATTGACTTGATTTAGAAAACAATCAAATAAACAAAGAAATCATTCAAAATTGTCTTACATGTTGTGGATACTGGAAAAACACGTGCAAATATACATAGATATGCCCTAAATAGAAAATTAATATTTTTGGGGTTGTTGGCTATTTTTGGCTTTTGCTCAAAAACATTCTGAGCGACTTATGTAGGTTTTTCCCATGCACCATCACATATGGTGGTGGTTTTTTTGGTGTTTTTCTTAAAACCTGTACGCATGTTTATGTGGCTTGCCATTTTGCTTCTTTTTTTTTAATAGTCTCCACCAATATTTGTGTTTTTGTTTTCCAGTTCTGCATGCAGTCAGCCCCACATCATCAGTCGACGAAGTGACACAGTGGCTGCAAGAGGTGTGCAAACTAACCGATAACCACCTGCATTGTTTGCAAGGCCTGGACGGAGAAATCCTCTTTGAATATGAAGACCATGCCTCGTTGGTCTGTGACAACGGCATTCCTGTGGGCATCGCTCGAAGGATCCTTTACCTGCGCGATAACCCTGATGTACGGTCCCCCATCGTGACTTGGTCGGTGAGTCAGGTGGTGGAGTTTGTGAGAGACCTGAACCCAGGACACGACTGGTCCAAGGTGGAAGAGAACCACATTGACGGGGCAGCGTTTCTGTCCTACACAGCCAAGGAGGACGTTATGCAAGACTTCAAAACCAAGAAAATGATTGCGTTCCAGATTTTGAGCAGAAGACAAAAGGAAGAAAAGGAACCGCAGAAGAACATAGAATGTGGAGTTTTTTATGAAAATAAGGCAAATAGTGCAATACAGGTTGAATGCCCTGATGTGCTTTCTGTGTCTCATGGAGACTTTGATGAAAGTAAGGCAAGTAGTGCAATACAGGCTGAATGCCCTGATGTGCTTTCTGTGTCTCATGGAGACTTTGATGAAAGTAAGGCAAGTAGTGCAATACAGGCTGAATGCCCTGATGTGCTTTCTGTGTCTCGTGGAGACTTTGATGAAAGTAAGGCAAGTAGTGCAATACAGGCTGAATGCCCTGATGTGCTTTCTGTGTCTCATGGAGACTTTGATGAAAGTGAGACAAGTGGGGCAACGCTTAATGAACATCAAAATGCGCCCTCTTTGCCTCTTGAAGTCGGTGAAAAGGAAAATGTTGTGACACTGAAAGATGATGATCCACTGATGCCATACAAACTTTATTTACAAAATGCATTGCATCTGCAGCCGCTGAAGGAGTCATCAAATACACGGCATCTAGTGGACTGTGAATTGCATGTGGTGTATCACAAACGTAAAGATTTGAATAAGTTGGAGCAGCAGTTTACTTTCTTGGTCCTGTGCAAACCTGAATTTTGTAAAGGCAGACCTGGAAAAGATGCGTTTGAGAAACTTTGGAAACTGATGACAAGCAATGAGAATGTGTGCTCAAAATGGGCGCCCTTATTACCTGACAGGGTTTTAAAAACCCTCAGGCTGGAGGACAATAAACTTGTTTATGATGGCAAACACAAGGCCAAACTCTCCAACATTGTCGAATTTGATAGAACTGTGAGAAAGCTTGACCAGGGTACAACTCCTATCTTGATCATCGAGCGGGAACTCTTGGAGAAAGACAAAAAAGGATATTTATTGACTGGGAAGCAAGCCAAAGATATGCTTTCTTTTTCATTTGGATTTCATGCTGGCATGCAGTATTGTTTTTTTAGCTCTTCAGACTTTGGCTTGGGCTTCGAGAGACAACAAATGGAAAGCAGTTTGTGCGGGAAATTTCCAAGGTGCAGATATGTAGACAGTAGAGGTAGCAGTACATCTGATCTAGTGGAGCAACAACGATGGTCTCAGAAAGCTGACCAGCATGGTAGGAACAGTGGCGAGCAGGTTGAGGTATCCTCAGATTTTTCACCCGCACAACTCTTGACCATTGCGCCAAGTGGACAGTCCATTACAGGACCTTCAGAAAAGGAATCATCAGAGTTGGATCGAATTGAAGTAGCCACCGAAGCTGGTCTCACAGTAGAGAGTGAAACTAGTGAAATGAAAGTAGAAATGGAAGCTGGTCTCACAGTAGAGTGTGAAACTAGTGGAATGGAAGTAGAAATGGAAGCTGGTCTCACAGTAGAGTGTGAAACTAGTGGAATGGAAGCTGGTCTCACAGTAGAGAGTGCAACTAGTGGAATGGAAGTAGAAACGGAAGCTAGTCTCACAGTAGAGAGTGAAACTAGTGGAATGGAAGTAGAAACAGAAGCTAGTCTCACAGTAGAGAGTGAAACTAGTGGAATGGAAGTAGAAACAGAAGCTAGTCTCACAGTAGAGAGTGAAACTAGTGGAATGAAAGTAGAAACGGAAGCTGATGATATGAATGTAGAAAGTGAAGATGATCAGCCTATGCCGCTCATCAATCCAAGGCCTTTCAAAAAGGAGACGTGGAAATACGACCAGGGAATTCTAAGAGCCATAGAGACAGGTGATTACATGCTGTCTCGAGCAGTGGAGTTCAAACGGCACACCAACTGCCCTCCTCAAGACGATAAAGCAATGCGGGCTTTTCTCTACAAATCATTAGAATTTGTGTGCGCCTGCTTGAATGCTCGGAAAAATGGGACTATCTATTTTGGTATAGCAGAACCAAGCCTTGGAGAACAAACAAAAATCTTTGAGTATGGTGAAATAGTTGGTGTAGAAATGGACCAGGAGCTTTGTTCCAAATATTATGATGCTTTTTACAATGAGTTTGTTGAGAAATGCTTCCAGCATTCCTTTAAAAATGTCAAGCTGTGTATTGCAGGACCATTTTTCATTCCTATTAGAAATACAAATCGATGTATTATTGAAATAGACATTGGCTCCAGCTATGACCAAACAAGAAACTCACTGTTCTATTTTGATCCGAAATGTATCTTTGACAAATTTGGTTTCCCTGAAAAGAAACACATATATCTTAAAAATAAAGACTGGACTGGAATTTTCAAAAGGGATGGTTCTAGAACGGTATATATTGTCAAAACTGAATTAGAGATGTTTGAAAAAATTGATTTCCCTCAACTTTGTCTAAAAAGGAAACAAGAAGAAGATGCCAGAGCACAAGCGTATAAGGAACATTTAAGCAGTCCTGAAGCTGAGAAATTAAAAGAATTCATCAGTGAATGCGATGAATCAATGTTTCCCATTCTTCTGCTCCCAAAGTTGTCAGAAGAGGAGAAAGCCAAGTATATTAGTTATTTTGAATTTCTTCATTATATGAAATGGACAGCCGTGTTTGATTTTGACAATGACTCTGACAGAAATGGAGTGTACAGCGTTGCAAAAAGTTCTCATCTTGCTTTTGAAATTCATGAAAGTGTTGCAAGTAGTTTTAAGGACATGTCTGTTGAAGATCGAAAAAAGGCTTTGTCTTTTCCAAAGAAAACTGTTTGGCTGTTCACAAATGGTAAAACCACAGGTAGCAATACGTTTGAAAGATTTGAACGACGGAAATGGAAAGACACCTATTGGGCAGATATTAAAAATGCAGTGGCTTTCTACAAAGATAACAGTGTTATACCTCCAGTTAGACGCTTGGTCTTGATTTTGATATCGGATGAAATTGAGGATGGAGTCATGGAGACATGTCAGGATTTACAAACTAATTTTGGGTGGGATCGTGTGTTCTTTGTGTTTCAAAGTGAATCGACTAGAGACAGTTTCATCCAAAAATATGCCTTTTCAGAAGAAATTTACGAACACAGTGTGGTCATGCCTTGGCAGCATGTGCACCATGTCATTTGTCAGTGTTTGAAGCTAAAGAAGCATGATGAAGATAAGTATGTACACACATCCAGTGGAGCAGACGTGCCCATCACATACAATGAGTGGCAGTCATGGAGCGATTTGGAAGTTTTGAATGTAAAAGAGTGTGGGGAAGAATGGGAAGGATTGACAAGCGAACAGTGTGATTTAAAAGCGCAGGAGGAAGAAAAAAAGTTTTACCAGGGAAAGCCGGTTTCATGGTGGAATTTGTTCTTCACAGACTGTGATTATAATCATGTTATGGAGCGTTTCGTATTTGATAAAGTTATGCGCAATATCGAAAATAAAAATAAAATCAGACATGCAGAAAATATTGACTTGCCAATTGTGACCATTTCACACATGCCTGGGACAGGGGGTACAACTCTTGGGAAAAGTTTATTGTGGAAGCTGAAAGACAAATTCAAATGTGCTGTTCTTAAACGAGTAACATCAAACACTGAACATCAAGTGACCCAATTCTGGGAATCTGTGGAAGAAGGGCAAGATCAAACCAAATTGCTGCCAGTTATTCTCCTTGCTGATAATGTATCCAGCGACACTTCACTAATGAGTGAATCTGATTTTTGCATTAAATTATACAGACTACAGATGAAAAAACAGCTCAAAAGACCTATTGTGATTCTGATACATTGTGACAGAACAATGAAACCTAAAGGCCCTTTTTCTTTACAACAGAAACTAATTGGTAAAGAAATAAAGTGGATGGATCATAAATATCATGCTCTGGAAGAGTGCTATTCTGAAGGTGGAACTGTAAGTACTTTCATAGCATTTTTGGCTATGAGGCATGGATATGACCAGGAAAAATTGCAGGGTGCTATTGTTCATTATTTAGATAATAATGTCCTGAATGAAAATGAAAATGAACTTATTGAGTATGTTTCTCTCATAACCGCATATTATCCATCTTCTGGGAGATTTTTAGGTCTGCCAGTTTCAAGTTGTGATACTCTCATGGAAACGTTCAGAAATGAAGTAGCCAAGCCTTGGGAAAAATTGCTTAGTAAAGTAGCAGGTGAAATTCTAATATTTGAAAACTGTGAAGATGGGTATGTGGTGAGGATATCCAACAAGCCCTATGCTTTAGCTATCTTGGAAACATCTTTGAAGAAAAGTAATGAAGCACTTGGTGATATTGTTGTCAGATGCTTGAAATCACCTCTTGTCTATTGTAAGTTCTCAAGAAAAAAAGTGGTTGACCTCTTGACCCAATTTCTTGTGGAAAGAGAGTTTGATGTGACATCTGAAGATTTGACACACATGTCACCCGTGATCATGAAAGTAAAAGAGACTGACTTTGATAAAGCTGTTGAGGTACTGGAACTTGGATATGAAAAATTACTGAAGGACAAGAGAAGAGATCATGAAAGAGAAAAAAATGAAGTTTTCAATCACCATTTAGCAAGATTGCACTCAACATGTGACATTGACAAGGCCCTTCATTATGCTAAGATGGCAGTCACTCTTGCACCGTACATGCGAGACTTCAAGCACACATTAGGTGAAATATATCTGAAGCAGTTTAATAAAAAGAAAGGAAATATCTCTGATCTGCTTGATGGTGGTGCTGTGTGTGGACTGCTTCATGTTGCAATCTTGGCTTTCAATAATTTTATTGAAGCTCAGGGTGAGACTCTTGATGATGCTCTTGGTACATTGTTTTCACGTACACAAACCATACAAACTGTTAATGAAATTCTGTACTTCCTTTCAACAGCAGTTTCAAGAGAGGTACCTTATGCCTTATATCTGACTGAAGATGAAAGCGATACTTGTGAATTGTTTCATGATTTGCAAGATTCAGAGCAACAGGTGATGAAAAATCTTATAGAGAAAGGGATAGAAGCCCTGCACTTCTTGTTCTATTTGACCTACTCAAATTCCTTGGGGAAAAGTGATGCAACTGTGCGGTCATTAAAAGACCAGAGAACCATTAACAAAGCTACCAAAGACTGTGATTTTCAAATGAAAAGGTTTGCTACCCGCATTGGCGAATTACGACTGAATACTTTTGGCATTCCAGATCACGAAAACATCAAAAGAAAAGACAACGTGTTGCGCTTTGAAAACGTGAAACTGAGTGGATGTTTCTTTGAGAGCATTGGTCTTCATCTAAAGCAGTTGCATTCTTCCAGAAGTGAATATAAGAGAGAAACAAGTAAGGCTAATTTGCTTAAAATAAAATATAATTTAGAGTCCATTGTTGAAAAGTCGTTAACTGATAGAGACAATTTGATGACAATCTATCTTGCCCTGAAAATAGCTAGATTAGACAATTCTTTCATATTAAAGAAACCTCAGATCTATGGGTACTGTAACAAAGTAGTACACTCAAAATTGGATTCCTCCGACACTCGTAAAATGAGAGCCCATCTGTATCGTGTTCTTGTCAGCTGGCCACAGAGGTATTGGGTAGGATTTCATGAGGATGAGTTTAGAGCATCATTTCAGTACAGATCACCACCGCTGTGGGGAAGGGGGAAAGAGCTTGTCCCCAAAGTTCACTTTTATATAACAAAGGATCCAGAGCATGGAGGCTTCCATGTATGCCACTGGACAGAGATTTATGATGATGCTAACAAGGAACCACCCTTGGATGTGATGAGCCAGCGTCTTCAAGTCTTCACTGGTGACTACGAAGTCAAAAAGAACAAAAAGGGAGAGGACATTTCCATCATTATTATGAAGTGGAAGTGCCCCATAGGAATGTTGAACTTGAGCATCTGGAAGATCAGAGGAGAGGCAGTGTTCAGGGAGGAAAGTGTTCAATTTTACCTGGGGTTCTCTCTGCGAGGGCCAGTGGCAATCATCTGCAGGAGTATGACAGAAGATCAGGATGCCAGCCCATGAATCCCAAATATAAACGCCTTCCTTTCCTTCAATCAACTTTTTTGCTGCAAGGTCTTCCCAACTTCACAGAAACTTGAGAAAGCAAGCTTTAAACAGGCATCAAACTTATCAGAAGATTTGCAAATTTCAGAGGATTGAAAGTTGTTGGTGGAGGAGTGTGTGTGGTGGAACATATCCTGAACATATTTCACTTTTGAGCACATCAGGTGAAGCTATTGAGATGAAAGAAAACTATACACAGTAGATAATGTGAGATTGTGATCATCTTTACAATGTCATGTTGATTGATGCCTAGCTCCCTTTGCCATAAGCAGGGTTCACAGTGTTTGGGAAGGTTTGGGGAAAATGGACTTCATTTTCAAGGCCCATGAAAGTTTGTGAAAAATGAAAAACCAAGAGTAGTGTCTTTGAAAGTTTGTGAATTTTGAGCTACTGTCAAATCTTCATCAATCTGCCCCCCAAATCGCCCACGACCATAATTTTGAATCATCGTGCCAAGAAAAAATTATAATTATGAAATAAAATGAATATTTTTTATGCATACGATCGGTGCGACTTACTTTCAATTTTTTTACCGGAATTAATGCGAGTTGCTTCCCTTTAAAGACATCCGATCTTTACGCGTAGCGCACAATTGCCGGGCAAATGTGTCTTCAGTGAGCTTTGGCTCGAAAATTCTGCATATAAAGTATGGCTGTGAAATGATGCAACCAACAAGCGCTCAGAATATTGTGTGGCTTGCCGAAAAACCTTTGATGTGGGGAAACCCTTAAGTTGGGCTTTGAAAGTTTGTGAAAAGTTTGGGAAATTTAGGATGCTGTTTGGCTATGAACCCTGCATAAGGAATATGGTATATTACTTTCGCTATTTTTTGCTACAAGAACGTAGCTATGGTGATAAAGCCAGCATTAAAGCGGCAGAGATTAATTTGTCTGATTCACAGTTTAATGACACTTCGCTATCTTCGTTATCGGACCCAGGACGTTAAGCAGATTTTTTTTCAGATTGCTAGAAGTTATTCTCACGTTGTGGGTTTAATCATGTATCTGGTGGAGCATGGTGCTGACACTGGATGTATTCCGGTGTCTGTTCAGCACGTATCTTGCCGCTCTGCGTTGGACCTTCTCCAGGTCAGAGATTTGCCTGTCGGTGTGCGGGTCCCATACTGAGCTTGCATATTCAATAATAGGTCTGACCATGGCTTTGTAGGCAAACTCCTTGGTAGCAGTGGAGCACACCGGCTTCAGGTTTTTTCTTAAGAACCCCAGAGCTCTGTTGCCTTTGGCACAGGTTGCTGAGATGTGGGCTCTCCAGGAGAGATCACTTTGCAGGGTGACCCCGAGGTGCTTTGTAGAAGACACTCTTTCAAGGGTGTGGTCGTGGAGACTGTAGCTGGTAGTGGCGTTCAGCGGCTTCTGGCTTCTCAAGGGCAGCTGGCTGCATTTGGCGGGATGGAATGCCATGTCCCAGCTTCTTCTTTCCCAGTCCTCTAGCTTCCTGAGGTCCTCTTGGAGTTTGGCCGGGTCATCATCGCAGGTAATGAAGCGGTATAGAGCTGTGTTATCAGCAAAGAGGCGAGAGGGAGATGAGATTCTTGAACGAAGGTCGTTTATGTATGTTAGGAACAGGCAGGGAGCTAGGACTGTCCCCTGGGGCACACCAGACTTCACTTCCATGTAGCGTGACTGGGCACTGTCGACCACCACAGCTTGCTAGCAGATTGCTAGTAGAATAAAATCATCTTCATTGATTAAAAAGCTCATGACTTTCCTGGTATTGCAGTACCTCCAGGATCGTCCCGACATCTTTATATCTATTAATGTCCCACATGTTTGCCGCTTGTTCTTTCTGTTCTTTGCAACTTTATCTGCCAAATATTTTTTGGAAGACTTGCAGTGAAGACTTGCAGCAAATAACTTGAAAAGTGTTGTTCTTCTATGCTGAAGTATTTTTTTTTAAAGTACTTAAAACAATCGCCTACTTACTAAATTATCATTATTATTATGACGCATTTATATGCGTTTACAATGAATTGAATGAATGAATAAATAATAAATAGATATGCATGGACAACACAAGCACCCCCCCCCCCCCACACACACACACACACCGGGTACACTACACACCAACCAAAAACACAATCAACACACAGAGTTATAACATTACTTTAAGAATTTTCTCTTATTTTATTGGTGTATGGATGTATGTGTGTCCTGTCTGTCAACCGTGTGAGAGAGATAGAGTTAGATGTTTGCTTTCTATTCATGGTAATTTTAACCCTTTCCATGGCCACTGTCGCCTCTTGGCACCACAATGATTTAAACCCGGCCCATGTCACTGAAAGGCATCACATGAGGGTCTAGTATCCAGTGACCTTATGTTCTAATTTTTGGGAGGTAAGGACAGGCCTTATTTTATGCATGTCACAGAGGAATCCCCAAATATTGCAGACATAATCTTTTCTCTGGCCAGGTAAGTTTAATGGAAAGTTTTGGCTGAAAAATGGCTACTGTTGAAAGGGTTTTAAGGTCGTAGCCAGTCAATAGTGTGTTTGTTTCGCAGTGTTTTACACTTTGACATCAAAGTTTGCTGAACCTTATTGACCTACGGAGAGTATAATCCTTTTGCTCAAATGTGCCTTATGCCAGTTATGGTCATTTTAAATGTGAACAATGAATAATTATTATTGTGGAATAAACACGATACATTTTATAACTTGATCACTTATGAAATGACTGTTGTATAAATTATATAATATGAATGCCGAGTTACTGATTGTGGAGCTCAGTATTAAGGCGCATCTCTTGTTTCAGATATGTAATTTACTATATCAGATGATTATTTTATATTATGTGTTTTTAAAACAAAAGTTTTATTCATGATAATGTGGAGTCACGGTTTTTGTGTAGTTTGTTTAAAATGTATATTTTAATGTCTGTAGACTTGAGATTCATTACTTTATTTGTTTGAGGAGTTATCTTACCATTTGGAAATGGTGCCTTTTTGTGAAAAAAGAATTTGTATTGACAATGGAACCTCCCTATTAAGACTCCCTCTAAGGATGTGACCAAAAATGTTTCAGATTTTGTTCGCCTTCATATACGGACTACTGAGTGTCCACCTCCCTATTAGGACCTATTTTTTGTGCTGATTTATTAAGGTCTTATTAGGGAGGTTCCACTGTATTTTATTGTTTGCATCTTTGATTTAGTCTCATGTTTTGTTAGCTTTTACTGTTAACTGTTTGTTTCTTTATATCATTGTTTATCATTTACCAGTCTTATCTTTCAAATGTTTTAAAAATCCTTTTGTTTTGTTTTAGATTAAAGGCTATTTTTGTGAGTGTGTGTGTGTCAGAGAGAGAAAGAAAGAGAGAGGGAGGTTTGCCAATGTACAAATGTTGTGTGTATGTGGCCTGTGTATGTTTTGTTATAACTGTGTGGATCTGTATGTGTGCCTGTGTGTGGGGGTGGGGGTGATTGCTTAGCTATTTATACTTGCCACTTTGGTTTGCATTTATTTATTATACTATGTCTTATCCCTGCTTCTCTATGTATTTTATGGTTTTTACTGCAGAGTTGTTCATGGGGATGGGTATACGTTTGCAGTGTGTTGTTGGGGTGTTGGGGGGGGGGGGGGGTGTGTGTGTGTGTGGGGTGGGGTGGGGGGAGTGCTTGAAGATTTAATTCTTTATCATTCTATTTGCTTTCACATACAATATTTTTAGTTATGTTGCAACTATTTTTTACATATGATGTACTATTTTTATGCTTTGCATTATGTATTATAGGCCCATGCTTCTCTATTTATTGTTATGGTTTTTACTGGGGCTGAGAGTGTGTTCATGGGGATGGGTGTCTTGCAAGTGTGTTGTGTGGGGGGTTGGGGATGGGGTAGGTGTGTGTTGGGGGGGGGGGGGCGTGAAGTTATTGATTAATTCTTTATCATTCTATTGGCTTTCACATACAATATTATTTAGTTTACTGTTGCAACTATTATATTACATATGATGTACTTATTTTATGCTTTTGTTTTAATTTATGCATGCTGTTCGGTGGTATGGTGTGTGTGTGTAGTATGCATAGTTGGGCATTGAAGGTTTAATGTGTTGCAGACATGTGTTTGTGTGTTAGAATAATGCCTTGTTTAGCTATACTTTTGGAGGTAACTTACATACTGTGTTGGCGCCCTTTTGGAAGAATGGGGATGGGGGTCGTCTGGAACTTGCTATGCTTGTAGCTTCCTCCTACTTTATCACTCTCTTTTAGTTTGCTCTGCCTTTTCTCTTTGATTTCTAAGTTCATCTATTTTTTTCCTGCTTATTGATCCGTTGTTTTGCCTTTGTTCGTGAATAGCTCTTCTATAGGCAATTTTTCCGTGGGGGTTGCGTAATGAGCATTACAATTTGTGTGTGTGTAGACTGCGGTGCAATGGCTAAGAATTAACAGCACTTGAATGGACATTTTGTGTTATTCTGTAAAGGAATATCGACGCCATTGTTGGTTTTATGTTTGATCCGAGTAATGTAGGAAACAACTCTAATTTCAGGCGATAGTGCTCTCCCCTGGGTTTTTTTCTCCCGAAAATCGTCCTATTGCCTTAAATCCACAGCTGGGCATATTAAAGCGGTCACGCTGAGGCACCGCGCATCATTCTTCATCGTTCTTATGCTGCGCGACAGAGACAATTCAACTGTTCTTTGTTTCCCTGTTTTCCGAGCCACTCGCGAGTACAGACTGGCACCCACTTAGTACTAGCAGTCTATACCAACGGCTGTGGATCGGTAGCTTTCCTTTACGTTTACATCTTGTACGATGTGACTTATGATGAAACATATGCTGTTGCATGTTTGTCTACTAGCTTCTATCCTACAATAACCCTATCTACCTTATATGCACTATGTAAGCTACTCTTGGCTCAATGATCGCATCGCAGGAAAACCTTTTGACATTAATTTGAATATATTTATCTATTTTTCATGACTTTTTTGGTTTTAACCATATTTGGTTTTTAAAAAAGTTGTGGATGAGTTTGAATATTTTAATGTTGGAGGATCATCATATTAAATTAAACTTTTATGACTGAAGTACGACAAAAGTGATTGGGTAGGAAGATTATTGTTGTTGTCTTTTTATGAGTTTCTTTTTTCCTTTCTGCTTTCGTGTATTGTATCTTGTGAGAGTGTGCCTTCTGTGTCTGATGCAGCTCCATTTCTTGCACACAAACACTCAGACACAACCTCCCTCGCCCCCCACACTCGCTCAACAGCACACAAACACACACTTTCTGGGCTCTCTGTCCTCTCTCTTCTCTTCGTCTTCTCTCTCTCTCTCTCTCTCGGTCTCTCTTCATCAGCATTCACACACATCATCAGCTACACGTACGTATCGTACGTTAGCGTACGATAGCCTCACACTACACACACACCACACACGTATGGCTCACTACACTATGGAATACTCAATTCTTAGAATTAACTGTGTATGTGACCCTCTGTTTCTCTGCAGCATACCCAGACATGCCCTTTCATTCATTAGTCTCTCCTGTGGGGATACCGAGGTCTTTTGTAGCAAATAGTTCCCCCACCTTACTGGAAGTTCAGGTGCTTGTAAGTTTGGGTTTTTTTTTTGTTATTTTGGTTTTTTTGGGTGGACGCTCCTCTATCTGTCCTCTTTGACTCTGCTTTTCCAACTTGCTTACTGTCATCTTCTATCTTAGCTGTCCATTCTCCTGCCTTTTTTCTTATAAATTCTTACAGTCAGATTTCTTCGAGTTCTAAGTCGGGACATGCTGGGGCCTATTTCTTAGGCGGCTAGACGGCAGCATGGCAGCACTACGCTCACGTGACCTGGGAAACTGTCTGAGCGAACGAAGAAGAAGATAATTCAGTTTTAACTGTCTATGAACTTGTGCTTTCTGCTTACTGGACGCTATCTCTTTTTTTCGAATCTTCTTTCAGAGTTCTTTTCTCCAGCCGATGTACGGTACATGCTGGCTATTTCTTCTTCTGTGGTGTGGCCATGCTTCTTTTTTGATAGAAGTAAATGCAAGCACACACTTTGGCGGTGACCTAAGAAAAGAGAAGACACAAGAGAGAGTAATATGACAAAAAGTTAGGCTATGCACACAACAAATATCTAGTCTACTTGAATTTATCTTGGGTCCAGTAGAACAAGGGTATAAGACGCAAGCAAACAAGATTAAAATTGCCTATTTCTGGGACTGGGAAGGGGTATATTTGACATGGAGAGGGGGAGCTGCTCCGGCAGCTAGCTAATTTTCGCATATATCTTAATCTACAGTTTTTACCTATAAGTACCTCTTATGATCTAACTGGTAGTCTTTTATGTGGGCGTAGCCGTGCGGAGTCATCTAAATAATAGTAAAATGTTATTTTAAAAGAAAAAACAAAATGTAAAAAAAAAAAAAGGCTAGAAAGATAGAAGCAAAAAACGACCTAAAAAAATAAAAAAGAAAAGCAAATAGATCAGTAAAAAATAAGAGATAATACACCAAAATAAAAAAAATGGTACAACAAAAAAATAATTAAAAAATAAGAACAAAAAAATAAAAAAAAAAAAAATAAATAAAAAAAAGAGATGAATAAAGAGAAGTAAAAATAAGATAAGAAACAAGAAAAGATAAAAAAAGAAAGTAAAAGAAAAATAAAGAGAGATTAAGAAAAAAATATAAAAGATATAAAACACAAACAACATAGGTTAGCAAAGACAATAAAATAAGAGAGATAAACAAGAAAAAAGAAATCAACAAATGAAACTCATAAAACAAAAAAAAAAGATATAAAAGCATTAGGATAAGTATAAATAAAAAAGATTTAATAAGAGAAGTTAAACAATTGAAAGAAAAAGAGAAAGAAGAAATTTTAAAAAAAAATAAAACAGAAAAAAAAAGTATAAGAGAAAAATTAAAGTTATCAAAAAAAAACAGAAAAACTCACCATAATAAAAAAGAAAAGAAAAGAAAAAAAAAAAAACCTTTAATATAGATGATTTTAGAAAAAATATTAACCAATTATAAAAAAAAAAACACATGTGATAAAAGAACGAAAAAAAAAATAGAATAATATAAAAAAAAAAAGAAACTATTATAAACCGAAAAAAAAAAATAATTTATAAAAAGAAGCAAAAGAAAAAAAAGAAATAAAATAAAAAAAAAAAAAATAATTATTAAAGATTAAAAAATAGAAACTAGAATAAAATAATATATAAGTTGAATAAAAATAATAAAATTAAATAATAGATTACAAAATCAAAAAGAATTTTTAAAAATAAATATCGATTTAAAAAATATAGAAAAGAAAGAAGAAATAAAACAAAATAACAATTACTAATGATAAAAATATACAAAAAAAGAACATAATAAGAGAAGAGAATAAGACGAGAGAAAAAGAAAGACAAAAAAAAATAAAAAAATATAAAAAAAATATTACTAACAAGAGAGACAGAAACAAAAATAAAGATAAAAAATATAAATTAAAAGAAAGCAAAATACAAATAAGATGTAAAGAAAAATATAAATTTAATAAACAGAGACGAAGATAACTAATAAATTAAAATAAATGAGAAAGAATATAAATAAATTAAGAATAACTCACTGAAACAAGTTCCGCGCCCCCCTCCCTCTGCTCCCTCCGGGGTGCTACCGCACTCCCGCTTTTCCGTCTTTCATTATAGTTATCTAAGTAACAATGCTCAATATGGCGCCCTTGTACATGGCCGCAGAGGGCGTTAAAATCCTCTATTACACTCACGCCAGCCACTAATTTTTACTGTTCGCGCGATAGACAGCAGCATGACGCGTCTGCGCTCTTATGACAGAGAAGCTGTCTGAGTGATCGTACGAGAGAAGGAAGGTAAGGCAGTACTAAAACTTTCGCGGTTCGAAAAAGCGCGGTTGCGAGTTGCTGTTAACGGCGGTTTTTTAGAGCTGCAGTTTTTTATTTAACTGCAGTTTTAGGGGTCAGCTACCGTTTTCCTCTATATGACTAGTACACCCCTGCTTATGTAAAAGTGTGCAGGGGAGGGCAAGGCTTTTCCTTACTATACTAGGTTTTCTTATAACGATGTCGTGAAGGTGATATAGTTAAATGTTTTGATGGTTATTTATTTATCTATCCGATGACTTTTTCAAAGTCAAAGCTATAACAGTTAAAATACTAAATATAAACCCATCATAAAGATAAAATATAGCAGCACACTCGTTGATAAGTTAAAATCGAAGGGAGATGATGTTTTTGTTTATCGCAAGTTTTCTTATTTCCTATACAAGCTCAGATATAAGAACACATGTTGTAAGTTTTTGCGCCTTGTCTCTCTATCCACAAGCACAAGTACTCAGACGATATTTTTTTATTCGGCTCGAACATTATTTGGCACTAGAATACTGAAGGAAAAGTATGGAATAAGAAGGCACATAAAACTTACTCAATTAAGTCTTGTTAATCTAGTGCCTGTAGCTCGTTTAGAATGTCTGACACTAACTGGTTTGATGTAGAAACTTTCCCTTGTTTGTGGAACGACTTCAATTTTCTCGGAATTATCATTTGCAGTTCAGTGTCGCAACTCACTTTTAAAAGACACCACGACCCAACTACGATTAAATCCCTTGTTTTTTTGGAATGGAACTGTGACCCACTACTAGAATTTCCCTAGTTCAATTGAGGCTGCTCTTTGAAATGTTTCGTTTTCAATTTGGGGGCATTTGTATGTGAGTCAAATACCTGTCAAACAAAGATTTTGTAGCCAGTCTATGAAGAAGGAAATCAGGTGGACTACCCGTGATTTTGACTCGTGATCTGGGGGGTGTCTAGAGGTGGGGGGGTTTTTTAAGAAAATGTTGTCTAATGGATAATTCGCTATAATTAAATAGAACTTGCTTATAGAAAACATGAACTGCAACGGCGAACTCTGCTTGTATGACATTAATTTTCAGGGGGGGGGATATCCTAATGTTTCCATTGCGGATGAGAAATCAATTGCTTGCTTAAACCATAAAAGAAGGTTTCTTATAAGCGAGTTTCTTATATCCCAGTTTTGATTCATATGATATAGAAAAAGGATAGAAGTTCGGCAGGGAATTTTTGGGGTTGCTTCATTGTAAGCGATGTTTCTTATAGGCGGATTCGGCTGTATATATTTTTTTTTTGTCGATTCGCTTTTTTCCTCACTAAGTAATGTAGGGTGAAAGAACGCTGTTTTCTGAGTGCCTTTCATTTTCGTTGATGACAGTGGGTGTAGAGGGATATGTGAGAGCTGTGACGTATACATTGATGACGTATTTAGCAAAGGTCCTTGAAGAGGGTCAATTTTTTTACTGGCATGAAGAGAACACTAGGAATGACTAACTATAGAAGTTTTTTTTAGATTTTAATTATAACCCAGTTGTTATTATCGGGTGGGTGGGGGAGTGGTGGAGACTGTGACGCATTCCCACCCCTCGCACATTGGTGACGTATTTGCAAAGGTCATCGAAGATGACATTTTTTTTTTGTGTAACCGAGGAGTGCAGGTCGTTTGTTCTGTGGGGAACCAAAAGTACACTTTAGCTATAGCAGGTTTTTTATTATTAATGCCGAGTTGCTAATATCCGAGGTCTAGTTGTTAATAAAACATTTAGACCTTTGGCCTTAACGCAGTGCTTTCGCTTTACTGTAACCGAAATTTCTTATAACCTGAGTTTACTATAACGGGAGTACTGTAGTCTGTTAAATCCTACGTGTAGTGGACCACTGCGGCTCTAAGGGCATCTTCTGCATATTATGAACATCTGAGCAGTAGCAATCCACCGTATACTAACAGGTTTGCATGCTAACATTTGTCTACTGAAGCCTACAATTCAACAAAAAGAGGACAGTCAGAAGACGCAATAGTAAAATTAGATTTAGAGAAGACTACAGCCTAAAAAACAGGGACTCGGGTTTTTATGAATCTAACCGCGCATCATATACACGTGTGGCTGAACGCAGTACTCTAGCTGTGAACACACCTCAAGGGGTGACTCAACAGCCCCTCAGACTTCTTGACCCATGTGGTTGACGAAGGGCCTAGCAGTAAAGCTGGCCGTAAATCGCTAAGTATGTTTGCTCTCTTTTCCTTTTTCTTTTGGCCTTTTAGTTTTGATTGTACTCTGAGACAGGAGAGCTAGCAGCTTAAGCATGACACACCAGAGTCAAAGTGTATTTTCTCAAACATCAGTACTCTTGTAGTCTATCAGACTCACGTTTTTGAGTCAGACTACAGCACTTAGACACACCGTGCGTCATTCTAAGAAAAAATTGTACATTTCTATTTTCGTCACATTTTGGGCCATTTTAGGAGTTTGTGGCCACTGGCTCACGCCTTATGTAAAATTTTCCTATGTGATATAAAATGTTTTTGCTGTACACTGACTCTGTATCCTGCGGTTTGCGAAGGCTTTGACGCCTTGTTGGCTATCGGTGTTTGACGCGGAGTAGATGGAGGTGAACAACCTCTAATTTTTCAGCGCTCTAGTGCTCTCCCTCTAGTTTTTTCTCTGCTCCGAAAATTCGTCTATTTAGGCTTACCCTTCATGTTTCTCGCTTTCTTTGTTGTGTTCCACGCGGTTATGACGCGTCATCGTTTAAACGTTGTTCTGTTCCCTCAAATTAGGGCTTCATGTTATCTCCTATAGCTCTACTCGTATACTAGATGGGGGGGGGATCCGGTTTGAACAAAAAAACCGTGTAGGCATTCGCGGTTAGAAAAACCGGGTGGAGTGCTGTAACCGTTTTAAACTGGCAACATAAGTTTTTGTAAGGAGAATTACTCCTCTCCTCTCCCTCTCTATTGCTCTGCAACTAAATGATAGATAGGCTTAGGCGCGTCACCCGGCACTCGAGTGTATGGCCGACCTGGCGTGCAAATTGTTCGGTAGGTAACGCATTCTTGAACCTAGAAACTAATACTTGCGCGCGTGTGCACGACACATGCACGCCTAAAATGCAAAACTCTGTAGACAAGTTTTGTTATAGTTTTTTTATTTAAAAACAAAAAGGCTCACAATCCCTTTAGCATCAGTCGAAAATACTATTTACATTCGCAATATGAGAGGCTGGAGGTTGAGTGAACGTGCGTTGGCTTGAGGCATTGTCTGTATGTGATGTCATGTGTGTGTGTAGTGTGTGTGTTTGAGTATCTGCGCGCTACCTTCATGTGACCTAGTATGTCAGTGTTTGTGGTGTGTGTAGCTGAGCGTGCGCTCATAGTGTGTGTGGTGTGTGTGTGTGTGTGTCATGCGTGTGTGTGTGTGTGTCACGTTGATGTGTGTGTGTGTGTGTTTGTGTGTGTGTGTGTGTGTGTGTGTGTGTGTGTGTGTGAGTAAACGTGTGTGTGCGTGGACTTAGTGTATCTGAGCTATGCACGCATGTGTGTGTAGCAGATAGCACCTAACTTTCAGCTCATTTACTGCTCTTTTCTTGCGGAGTCTTCTTTTTCTTCTTCTTCTTCGTTCGCTAGACAGTTGCTGTCACATGATCGTTAGATGCGTTTCATGGCTGCCGTTTATGCGTCTGACACTAAGAAAAGTTAGGTCCCGGCTAGCATGTCGCGGACTTCGACTGAAATAATATAGATAATCTTTGTAAGCAATTTTTTTTTTTTAAGGCAGAGGATGATGGCACAGTAAGATAGGCATTAATATAGGCTAATTACAGTAACTCAAATGGAAAAGGGCAGACTCTAAACAGAGTGACAGAGTTAGAGCAAGTAGCAAGCACAGACTTCTCTAGAGGTTGGGGGTAACTATTTGTACGAAAGAAACGTATGCAGCACCCTACGGGGGGATTTACGCATATCTAGTATATTTTGGCAGTTGATTATGTGGTAGTTAAGCCATGGCCAGAGTCTGCGCTGGTGGGATGTAGGTTGCTAAGAAAGACAAGTGCATCCTCCCCGGTGGTGGGGGCACCGCACAACCACGCATGAGCACATGTTTTCAGGCGCTCACCTGCAGACAAGCTAGGAGTAGAGAACCCAGATAGTAGTAAGGGGCGCACTTATAATAAAGACGCACAGGGAATTATAGTAAGGATTTATACTGTTATAGCAGTTAGATGGGGAAAACCGCAAAATATGCTGCTCTAGGGTACAAAGGCTTAAGATGGAATATATGATTCAAGTTTGCTTGGCAGGGGGGGGTGGGGGGGGGGGGGAAAGTGAAAAAGCACGATACTAGCACTTATTGTAGATTAATTATGAATCTTCTTTTTTTTATTATAGCTATATGGTGGAGCATTATTAGAGGTGGGGGGTATAACGCAGGTGTGAACCGGAAAAAATCCGCTGGCGGGTGAGTCTTTCGCGGTTCGAGATAAACGGCTGAGTTGGCGAGTTGCTGTGAACCGTTTTTTTTAATACTGATAAACTGAAGTAAGTTTTTCTAGTAGATATACAGGCATTCTTTTTCGAAGAACATACACTGATTCTCAGTCGCAGATTGTGTGTTTGTAACCAAGGAGTAGCTGTTTCTAGTTATGTGGTGTGTGTATGGCTTGACTTTGACGTGTTTGATTGAAGCCGTGTGTGTTCATAAGTCATAAGTTTCTTAGTTTGTGTCGTGTGTGGTGCTTGTGGCGTGTGGGCGTTTGCGTGCGTGGCATGTGTGTGAGATATTCTGACAATAACAAATATGTGCTTGCATTAGGGTGAAACGTTAGACTAGGTTGATGCGAAACGAGGGGTAAACTCGGTTAAATACCTGGTTCGGTATTTTGGACGCGGTATCAACTCTAGTGGACTTATTACGTTTCTACTATTAACTACACATTTTTACTATATAAAATCCGTCAATCTAGGCAACTGTATTTATTTCTATCGCGTATCTATACTGGAAATTGTAGCGTATAATGCATTAAAAGCAGCAATGGGTAATACATTATGGCTACATCAAACAAAATAAGCTATAGCAGCCTGAAAGGGATAAAGCGCCTTCTGTATTTGCCTTGATGAAACGTAAGGCATTATTTGTAGCTCTGAAGAAAACTGTGGCACAAACACTTACGGTCTTTGGTGTGGTTAGACTTGTTGGAATCTGTATTAATGTAAAGCGAACATATCTTCCGCATTGCAGCCGTGACTAAATTAAGTATGTGCAATATCATTGACCGATATTGCTCAATGTTTAGGGTATTGCATTCACGTGAAAGAATATGCAGTCATTTTGGCACATCAATAATGAAATCTACAACTCATATATTGTAAAAAATAAAAAAAAAAAAAAAAAAAAAAAAAAAAGAAACTCGCATCTGCATCAAAATAATATCTACATACTTCATTATTCGACCTCCATCTCATGTCAAAATAAATAATTACCAACTCATTATTTGTAAACTGCGACCTAGTGGTAGCGGCATCCCAATCAAGAGTAGAATATAGCGACTCTTATTCGAAAGCCTCCATCTCGTATCAACAGTCAATCTAGCAGACTCATTATTCGAAACTTCCATCTCATTGAGGTAAATATACGACTCATTATTCGAAACTTCCATCTCATTATAAGTAATATCTGAAAAATCTATTTTGGAAACTCCTTACTGCATGCATCTGTATATCTTACAAGCCTGGTCATTAATTGCGAAACTGCGCATTTTTATTAAAGTAAATGCTAGCAACTCATTATTTCGTAATACGTCGACGCTGCAAATTCCATCACATGAATGTCATATGTAATGTCTTATGTACAATCTTGTCAATATAGAGGGGCTGGCGCTTGGAAGAGAGTTCGCAAAATGCTCTAGAGTCAGGAGTAGTATGCAGGCACAGTGGCATGCGGGACAGTGTGAGCAAGTGCCATTGGGCTAAGTTACAGTCTGACGGAAGTTGATGGTGGGCGCTGTACTCACGTGAGCCACGTTGCGGGCTAGTGAGGAGGCCTATGACGCTTCTACCCGAAGCCTTAACGCCTGCACGCATGCGTCATGTCCGCCCGTTTGTACCTTCGTATTTCCGGGCGCTATTGATTGCAGTTACGTCGCCCTGTGTACGAAAACATTTTTTGCGTTGTATGTTTGGCTTTTTATATGATGAACAGATGATGAGGCGATAAAGTCGTATGATGGATGAATATTATTAAGAATGTTAGGCCATATACATAATGTTTGTATCATAATCATTAGTCTTCTTCATTATGCCATATTTCTTTTAAATAGCACTACGGCAACAGCGATAGCGCGTAAGTTTTAGGCTAATTTGTATTAATAAAATAAGCGACCAAAACAATTAAAAAGACTCACATGCTACAATAGCAAAAGCATGAGCATTTCGACATAAAGAAAAGCAGAAAGAAAGAAGATAAAAGTTCATACAAGGAGTGGAAAGCACCATTTCGTAGGTAGGCTTCTATTGAATGAATGCAGTCCTCTCCTGTAAATTGATAGAGGTGCTCTATAATTATAGCAAACATCTAATGAATGAGAAACTATTCCATGCGGTGTACGTACAAGTACTAAAATGAAAAAGTATTCGAGCCCTATTATACGCACAACGCCTAAAATGAGTAAAAGGCTTATGCTACTGCTATGTAGCGCACAACACTAAATGAGAAACGAGTCAGCTCTATGTGACAGTCACAAAACACAAAAATGTTAAATTTAAAAAAAAACGAAAACACATATGTTTTGTTTCATAACTTTGAAAAAAAAGATTTTGTGGCGACTTAATATAAAGGTTGGCTCAATTCTCTGACATCTAATCGCTGTAGTGTTTATTGACTTATGACAGAAAACGGGTTCCGTGTGTGTGGGGCAAGGACAGAAATTCTGCAAAGATACTCTCTAGTTAACGTACTAATGCACTTGGCGATTGAACATGCTCTGAAGCGCTGGCATCTGAACACACGGGCACTACGCTGCCTGTTTGGTCGATGGTCACTTGGCACGCAGAGTGGAGCGAGCTGGGAGGGGACAAGGGCTCGATAATCGCTAGCGCGCGGTACGTCTTAAGGCTGACGCCGGAGTGCTGGGGATACACCGTCTGGCTTAGATGTATACAAGTACGCAGATGGCACTTCATTGGTGTGCGCGCAGCCTATAGCACGTACGACCGCGTGC
>JAGGCT020004092.1:704658-736064 GCA_017654935.2 Phymorhynchus buccinoides | reverse complement strand
TTTTTGATGGGAGTGAGGGTCTATAATGATGGGGAGGGTCCCGATTCGGAGGGAGGGGAGGGTCTTTATATGGAAGGAATGTGTCCTTCAATAGGGTAGGGAGGGGCTTTATAGTGGGAGGGATGGTCTTATAGGGGAGGTAGGGTCTTTATAGGGAGGAATGGTCTTATAATGGAGGGAGGGTCTTTTGGGAAGGAGGGTGTTAAGAGGGAGGGCGGGTCTTTATAGGGGAGGGAGGGTCTTTTAAGGGAGGGAGGGTCGATAGAGAGGGAGAGTGTTTATAGGGAGGGAGGGTCTTATAGGGAGGGAGGGTGTTTATAGGGAGGGAGGGTGTTTATAGGGAGGAAGGGTCTTAAGAGGGAGGGAGGGTCTTACAGGGAGGGAGGGTGTTTATAGGGAGGGAAGGCCTTTATAGGGAGGGAGGGTCTTTGTGTCCGAAAAGGGCTACATTTCACAAAATAACCTAACCGTTGTCCAGTACGGCTGGAGGTCATGCTTGCGGTAGCAACGTCTGGAAAAAATGGACTACGCGTGACGTAGTTGGCATATTTCTGTGACGTCACCGGTACTGTCACACGTGAACACGGGTGGAAGGGGCGTCAGATCAGTGGAACAGGAAATGACATTCCCTGCAGCTACACCCCAACAATGACTGCTGATGTCACATGCTAGGAAGGTGCGAGTTACATGATCATCAGAACAGGGCATAACACCTGTTCCACCCCATAGTTCTGAAGAGTTAATGTGAAGCCATGGTTTCTTTATGGACTGTGTTGGTTCTTGTGTCTTGGAACTGTGGGCCAGCTCGCATAAGTAACTGTATCTACCAGACTCATCCCTTGGGAATACGTGTACTAACCATACGGTCATATAGACACATGAAACGGAACATTGAATGTATATATTCACATGCCCTGGGCCTGTATAATAAGCTATGCTGCCGTCCAAATAGTTCCAGAGATTCTCGTACCTGTATCGTAATTTCTTCGTTTATCAGAACCGACTTATTTTACAGAACAGAAATACGTTTACCAAACCTTTTTTCTCTCTCTCGTAACCTTCCATATTCTATTGTGTCAGCTTCTGCTTTACATAAACAGTTGTGAAATTACGGCGGTGGTTTAAGTTTTGGTTCTGCATCCACGTCTTTTTGACATTGTGACATTTGTTGAAATATGATCCAAATAATATAAATCTCAGTCGAAGGAGTAGTATTTCAAATGCGATTTTTTAAAATAAATGTATGTCATTAAAATATTAATATTGTGAGCATTTTAAAGGACGTATTTTAGTCTATATGCTGATATTAATAATATTAATGTAATGCTAAGAATACTAATAACTAATAATAAATAATATAATAGAAAAGAAAATAAATAAAGCTTCTAAAGCGCTCTTCAATGATAAAAAAAAAATCATCCTCAGAGCGCTTTACAAATATTACGAGATAAAACAATCAAGAAGAAAAACATTATGAAGAAGTATATTAAACAAAGAAACTAACTAACAAAATAAAAAGATGACCACACCGTTCATCCGCACCACCACCACCCACAACCTTTTTTCACATACACATTATAGACACCAATTCAAAAAACATTTTAAAAACAAGCATACAAAATAATTATTTAACATAATTTAAAGTAGAAATCAAAATAATCCAACCGGTCTTTCAAACCCCCACCCACCTTCCCTTTTCTTCACAAACACACTGTGACGTAAGTGTTCCCGCGCGAACAATCTTGCTTTATCTACACCCCACCACCCCCCCCCCTCCTTTTCATTTCTCTGGCCGGCCGCCACTTTTAATGCCATCCACCATCAAAAACAGCCACCGATTAAGGCATTTATCTCTTTGAAACCCGATCTACCTACCTATCACGGGAAAGTAACAACCAAGGTCGGCGTCCTTTGAACCCTTCCTTTCCGAGCACAAGAAAGATAGGAATGTCGGAATGTGATAATGATGTAACCGGCTCGTGGTCGTTCGGTACCTAGATCCTATGTTCAATGATGAATAAGGAGTAGATAGATATGTTTTTGAAAAGAAGTGGTAAACATTCTATTCTATTTATGTGCACTGATTATTTGTGTGTGTGTGTTTTTGACTTTAACACTTTTGGTACCAGAACCGGATTTTATGCCTACTAACCCTTTTGTCTATTTTTAGTAGGAAACCTATTGGCCGCAATCTTGCACTATTTTTAGTAGGAGGAAACCTATGGGCCGCAATCTTGCACTTTATGATACCATTCCTTTCCAGGTGTTGGATGGAGTGTGATGTTGGATTGATCACCTTTTATGTTTTTTTGATCTCAGTTTGTTAACTGAAATTCAGTTTATTTATTAACTACATGTAGTGCTATTGTACAAGGGAAGCCTTCAAGCCGGTTGGGATTCACTAATTCCCTGCCGACTGAAGCCCCTTGTCTCTAAGCCATAGAGATCTACATCCACCTTCTCCTGTGATTATCAGCAGGGCATCGTGGTCAGGAAGCATATCAATCCCTGACTCACAAGGCACCAAGACGGGACCGTCGCCAAGACAACCCGCACCCAGAATCCGCGAGGAGACCACGCCTGAACCGTGCCATCCCGCGAAGCCGTAACCGGAACGACTGGGAGCTACTCTCACCTGACGAGCAAGCCACCCCAGGAACGATCAACGGAGGAGCTAAGTAGCTAACCTGACTGCGCCAATCATTTGAACTTTCCTACGGACACTGAAGATAATTAGTGACCCTTCCGGCTTGGGGCTAACCTTCTAGAAAGACAAAAGTCTTGTAAATCCTTTCGGATTTCATTGTTTTTCATTCATATTTTGTTTTGGCGCCATTGAGCTGCTTTATTATTATTGTTGCATAATCTTATGCAGATTTTGTGAGTAAATAAAATACAAGTGTCAAATAATCCTGAACCCTTTGGTCAGACTGATGAGAGTGGGAGTCTTGTAATTTCATGTAAAACCCTACTTCTCTCTGTCTGCCATTTAGAGCAATTCAACCACTTGTATTTCTTACAACCATCTGACGAGCCAGAACCCGGGCACAAATATAAATTTATTAGATGAAAAGGGGCCGGGAAAGTTGCTCATCTCCCACACCCTAGAGAAGTGGGCTAAAGGCAAATTTTCTACTTGAAAATTTAACACACTAAAAGTCTTCCCTAGAGACTTAGCCTTTTAACCCATTACCTCGTCACACACACTATAGACACTCATGAACATATCATTTTGTATTTCGTTAAAATTTCTGCTCGACATAGCTGCTCATGTCGAACCTTTTCCAATTGAATTGTTTTTCGTACTTTTTCCTTTATATGTTTTGTCCCCCATGGGACTCTTTGGAATCTAATAAACCTCGAAACCTTGACAACTAGCCATCTCTACTATTGCACCTACGATGAATAGGTTTTCTTCTTTCTCATGCAAGCCTTGAAGCTTTCGGTTGAAAACCATTGAATGTTCAGCAATCTCTCGGGGCAAAGACCGTCTGTTCCTCTTGCTCTCTCGCCTCGGACCCGAATGAAAAACTTCAACTACTGCCAGTTGTCAGCAAAACTCCGAGACTGAGTTGAATTTTCCCTATGACATCTATGAAATCGAGGCTCTGCATGCATATCTTGCGCACAGCACACGAAACCCGACAGAAAATTCAGAAATTGACAATCCAGAAAAATACAAGTCAGGCACAGGCGATACAGGGTGAAAGGAATTGGAAAAAACCCTCTTCATACCTCCATCGTCTGCACCAAGAGCAATAAAGAAAGGGGAACAATCTACTCCTAACCTGTGGCATGCGCTCATATGACAGGAAACTGTCATCAGAAGGACAGCCTCAAGACGAATCAGAAGAACATGAAAGAACAGGCCTACAAAGCACTTGTCCATCCTCATCCTGAATAATATGCCTCAAGCGTGTGGGATTCCACCGCTCAGAGAAACATCAACGACATTGAAGCAGTGCAACATAGAGCAGCACGCTTCGTCATGCATGACTATCATCAAAAGCTCCTCCTTTCCCCCGCGCCATCAGAGAGTGGAACGCCCTGCTTCCAGAAACTGTTCAAGCCCCTTCTGCCAAAGCCTTCTTCAGGAGGCTGTTGGCAGAGCACTAAAAGCTCCAGACCCAAGGGTAGGCAGTGGTTGGGCCGGCATCATGGCTGGGTTCCGCTGAATGGTCCCAGTGTGGCCGGTTGTCAGGCTGTCTACCCACCAAAACTCTCTCTCTCTCTCTCCTCTCTCTCTCTCTCTCTCTCTCTCTCTCTCTTCGCACGTGACCCACGAGACACGAACGCGCACGTTCCTGTAATTTTATTGGATTACGAGAATGAGCGATCCGCCGTCTCCCTTTCACGATCTTATAGAGTCCGTTATTTTTGTGTTATTTTAACAAGGGAAACAGCGCGGAACAGCGTGTGTCATCCTCTAAATTAAAAGGACATTTCACAAAACATTCGCCTTCAAATGTTCAGAACATCGTACCAAAAGGAAAGTATGACTGCGTCTTCCGCTCTACACTAAATGGCTTGCCTAGTTGGACAGATCGGTGAAATGAATGTTCAGTCTCAATCATAAAATAGTTCTCCGAGTCTGAGAAAAACAAACAAACAAAAAACAACTAAAATTTGGAGGGATTCGTGCGTTGTTCATGATGCAGAATCTGGCAATAATCGCATTCTCTGTGTCATTGTTAACTGTGGTAGAATATAATTATTATCTTCCGTGTGTCTTCCGTGTTGTTGTTTTGCTTACAGCTACTCAATATAGTTTCTATGATTTCGTCATTTACGAACAAATACATCACAAAAATCAGACAACAAACTGCATCACAACTGACTGCTATACTTATAAATGACAGTGGAAGTACGAAGGGCAACAAAAAAGCCTGGTTGAGCCATGAAACCTATTCGGTTGTAAAGTGTCACCGAAAAAGGTGTTGTTCATGTCAATAACTACGATGAGGTGGAAACACTGGCGGCGTGCACACCCGCGTTCACGCGTGCGCACACACACACACACACACGTATGCATGGCACACACACACGCATGCACGCACATGCGCACGCGCACACACACACACACACAGAGGCACGCACTGTAACACACGCACACACACACGCACGCACACACACACTCATAAAAGACACTACAAAACACCAATAATGGTTTGGCCTGGGTCGTGAATCTTTGAAGACAAGCATTGTGTTAGCCTTGCTGGGGTGAAAATGAAACATAGAGCATAATACCAAAGAGTCAATGCGCGCTTCTTGCTGTCCAAATAGAGATTACTCTCCCGGAATACATTTCTTTTCTGCATCACTAAACATCGGGCAAATTTTGAATGTGCGCGGTATGAATACATTTTGTGTTGCCATGCAAGAAATTAACAAGCCCCTAAATGAAACGTCAACTAATGTCTAATAGCTTAGGGCGACAATTCCATCAGAAGAGCCTACTACGCTTCACAATCAAAGTTAGTGATTTCCTTTTGCAGAGCCGCAGACAGACGCGTGTTTGCTGGTCAGAGTCCCCTGGCCGACCCAGTGACGGAAGATCTCCTGCGCTTCTTCCCTCGTGCACTTGTCCGCCAAAGCGAGGCTATCTACTACAACTTCGGTCTGTGTTTGTCTCAACAGAACCTTCTTTACTAAGCGCTGATGTCTTTTTATACTGTTGCGCTCGAACCTCGCATTGAGCCAGTAAAAAAAAGGATCGACTGCAGAGTTGAGGGGCATGACCAAAATGGCCATAGCCACGTTCGTTTCTCTGGCCACAGCGTGGAGGCCAATGGAGGCCAACAGGCCCGGAGAACAGATAGCGAACCAACACAGACACTTTGACACGGCAATACTCGTTGGATGAAAAGCTAAATAATGGTCTTGGTTGGTCTTGCGGTTGTTGAGGTCGCTACCGTCAGACCACCGATTCTTCCGAATCGATCTGTTGATAGCCACCTGTCCCACTGCTACCAGCGCGAATACAAGAAAGTTTGGGAAAATGACTAAGTGGAAGACAGGTGGCTGATTGGTGAACTCCATTTCGTTGAATGGTAGTGGCGTGCATATTGCGTTCTGGCCATAAAACCGCCAGCGTGACGTCATGGGCAGTAATAAAGGGACAGCGGCCAGAATCAGTCCAGCAGTCCATATCCCAGCACACGTCATCACAGCGCTGAGTCTGTGGAAGTGGAGCTGGCTGAAGGGGAACCGTAGAACCAACAGTCGATCCAAAGTGATGAGACAGATGATGAAGGCTGACACTTCAGTGGACAACAGTGACAGAAATCCTGCTGCCTGGCACGTAATGCTCCGTTTCCACGTGATGTCGTTCCAAAGGTAGGTACCCTGATATACATGGTCTGCCACTCCTATTATAGCCAGATACATTCCCATCAAAACGTTGGACAAGCACAAATTTAGAACAAAAACATCAACGTGCCTCAGACCTTTCCGTACGTTTGTAATAAATTGAACGGAAAACCATACAATGTTTGAGCAAATTGTCGATATGGTGTAAACCGCATTAAGTTTCCGGAATATGCCAGATTTCAACAACATTGTACACGAAGATATGTCATCAGGAGGAGCATGACATTGGTCTGAAATGAAAGTCGTTGAAAGCATGGCCTCACAGCACAGCTTGTAATTGTCAGCGAACACAGTGTGTAGCTGAGTCAACCCTTGGAATAAGGTGTCAGGAAAATAGGTCATGGGACAACCACGTGCATCCAACACACGGAGATTCTTCAGAGAATAGTTGCCTTCAGACAGAACGTGATCAACTCCACAGTCAGTCAGATTAAGTGTGCGCATGTTCGGAAAGATGTTTAGCATAGGTACATCCAGTTCTTCCAGAATTACATGGGACAGATCCAGCCACTGCAGATGACGGTGTAGATAAGGAGACTCCAGAGTGTGCTGGATCAGTGTGGTCAGAGGATTGTCAGAGAGAGTCAAATGACGCAGACGGGGAAGAAGACTCAAATGTTGATCAGTGATGGATGTCAGATGGTTCTCACTCAGGTCTAATTTTTGCAGATTGGGAAGATGGACCAGTGTTAGATTCACTAGATCACATCGCACCAGTCTGAGGTAGATGAGCAGTGTGTTGCTGGACACATCAGCGTATTGCAGACCACTGTCACTGGCGTCCAGGAAACGTAGATCTGGATATATTGATGGAGAAATCATACTGCCACAGAAAAAGGCCTGACCATAGCACGTGCATTGCTCAGGGCACGTGCCATCACACAGCAACTCGTCATCTCGCTGAGGACACTGGTACATGCCGTCACACACGTGTTGGGGATGGAGGCACACACTGGATGCCCGACAACGGTAGAATCCTGGACAAGTGTATCTGTCACAGTGCTCTTCGTCTTCACGCTGGGGACAGTCATGGACGGTGTTGCACCACACAAAGACGGGCAGGCAAAAGCTGTCCTCTACACACTGAAAATGGGTGTCTGGGCAGACAGGCCTCATAGAAGTGTTGTACATTATCACTCCTCCATTGCCATCAAAGTCGATTACAGCAGGGAACGTGTCACGCCACTGGTTGAACTTACATCCAGCTTGGCACTGTATCGCTTCATCACTGTTATCACTGCAGTCAGGGAATTGATCACATATCTTAGTCTTTGGCACACACTGTTGTGTCCGTCAGAGAGACAGGGGGAGAGACAGAGACAACAGTGTAGATCATATCGCCGCCCGCATGCAATACAGACATAAGTCGAAAGACCTCACTTCACAGGAGAAGCAAAAAACTGATTATTTTGGTCATTTCAAGTCAAATTGCTTCAAAGTTTTTCATACAGCTTAATTTCGAGTCATCAAATAACTTTGTCACTTCAGTTTTTCAAATAAATCACGACTTATTTAAGTAATATTGAAATAAGAAATTTTGCCCCAAAATCATGGTTTTAGACTGAGAAGAAAAAGTATATGCCAAAAGTATCGAAATCGAACAAAATTGAGTTACGTCTGTATTGCATGCGGGCGGCGATTATAAAGCCATTAGTTTTTGCTAAAGGCAAATGTTTTGTTTATCTTCTTCTGAAATTATGATGTTGAAAAGGTAAATTGACGTCAAACCAAAAAAAAAAGATAAACAGCAACCCCCACCCTTACAAAGCATCTTACAATACTCTTCACTAAACAGATTGATCTTTTAAAACTTATTAACCTTTACCAGACTTCCGGGGTTGCCCACGACCCCTTGACACACAAAAAATGTTATATCTCTAAAACTATTTAAGCAATCTTCATGAAATTTCATGACTTTGTCAAAAACGTAAATGGCTTTAAGTGTGTTAAATTTCATTAATGTGTATAAAATATAAATGACGTAATATGACGCGTCATTTTTTAACATGCTTGTCCAGATGGCGCGGGTCTCCCACGACCCCTACTTTAAAGAGCAGAAAATATGTCACCGCAGTGCTGTCAGGAAGGGCATAATTCCGAAATTGACATTATAATATGTCAATTTATTAATGTATAAAATTTGGTAAATATATTATGTTGTAAAACTAAAATGCAAGTTGCAAATTTAAAAAGTAACTCCTTGTCGGAGATATACTTTACCCTTGGTAAAACCAAGTTTTGTAGAGCTGTTTCTTTATAACACGTGTAGCACGTGAATTTCGTAAACTTATTGGGTAACTCGCTCGACTGCTCACACAGCCAGCAGCCAAATAGGACACTGTCTGGTTGTGCACAGCACTGTGTCTGGCGATGTTGAGCTAGAAGGCTGCGCCCTTTTGATCAGTCGTTTTTTTAACCGGGTTTTTTCGGAAGTCCGGGTAAAGTAAATTTTGGGTTGTTGTTTTCTAAATTGCTAGGATTTAAAGAAGTTTACTTATTTCAAAGTTGTATTTCATTCATAAAGTTAAATTGGGTTTCTAAATTTTGCAGGGTTTTCAAAATTGTAGTTTTTTTTATTTACATTTGCAAAGACATTATGGTGTCTTAAAAATTGTATACTCTTTTTGAGAGAAAGTTACAGTTTCGGTGCTGGTGTGTTTGTCTAAAGTTCTAAGTTTTGTAAAGGCCAGTACATGGTTAAACACACTCACACCGAAACTAATCACGGAAAATTCTGTCCGCGAAGCTAATTCAAGTAGGGCTAGAATATTGACAGCCTTTTCAGTTCCCTTGCAGGGTGTGTGGCCCAGTCCCCCCTGTAACCCCTTCCTGTTGGGTGGACCTCCGACCTGTGGAGCCGGAGAGAGGAAGGGAGACCAGCCTCGCGCTTCTGAGGGAGCCGCTGGTTGAGTGTTGGTGCCAAGGGCACCAACGGACTTGTAAACGTTTGGGTGGAGAACGTTTGGGGAGGAGATGCAACCAAGTTTGTGACCTCGGTGGAGAAGACGGTGCTTCGCGGAGACAGATAAGTTTTTTTTAGTTGGTGTCACGAGGAACGGTGTGTTTGTAAAAATTATCCTGTCAGTGAAACAAACAAACTGTCCCAAGACGAACATTTTTTTTACTCATACAAAGGGACCAAAGTTGTTTCTCGGTTTAGTTTAAGAATAAAGGGGTGATAATCGGAAAGTTGTGTTAGTGTGTTAAAGTCCAAGTTAAACTCTGGTTAAGAACGCGTGTGGATTAGAGAGAGACAAAGTGTGTGATGAGTTTGTTTCAGTTTTCTTACAAGTGCATTGAGTATGGGTAGCCGGTGGGGAGACCCGCGCCATCTGGAGAAGTATAAACACATGGTGACTCTTTGACGGGTAGGGGTCCTGGAGGACCCGCATCATCTGGACAGGGATAAACACTGTTAAAATGCTTGTCCCTTTCTCTATACTGACTAGGGGTCGTGGAAGACCCGTGCGATCGTAGATCTGTGTACAACCTCAAAAGCGTGATCTGGTAAAGGTTAATACAAATATGTTTGGATGAAGATAGGTGGGCTAATGGGAAATTAAGAACAAATCGGCATTGCTGTCTCACAGATTCAATAGCTCTGATGTCAGAATAGCCATTAACAACTATTATTGTCTTATACATCCACAACCCGATCACAGAGATCCTGATACTACGTCAAGAGTGCCCTTAGAGACATCTCAGAGCTTATGCCAGAAGGTGCTCCCATTTTACTCAAGAAAATTGCGTTCGTCTGAAAGGCTGAGAGACAGAGGTAGAGACAGAAACGCAGATATATACAAAGGGGCTTAGATACGGTACCATTTTGTTCCTGCACTGGAAATGGGTTCTGACATCACAGGTCCTGAACACACAGAAGTCTTCATCACTGTTGTCACGGCAGTCATGGCGATGGTCACACACCAGTGTGTAAGGCACGTGATCTACGTCATTGTCACACGTGAACATGGGTGGAAGGGGCGTGAGATCAGTGGAACAGGAAATGACATTCCCTGCAGCTACACCCCAACAATGACTGCTGATGTCACATGCTAGGAAGGTGTGAGTCACATGATCATCAGAACAGGGCATAACACATTTTCCACCCCATAGTTCTGAAGAGTTAGTGTGAAGCCATGGTTTCTTTGTGGACTGTGCTGGCTCTTGTGTCTTGGAGCTGTGGGCCAGCTCGCATAAGTAACTGTATCTACCTGATTCATCCCTTCGGAATATGCGTACTAACCATACGGTCATATAGACACATGATGCGAAACATTGACAGGATCCAAGCGTATGCCCTTTATAATAAGCTGTGCTGCCGTCCAAATAGTTCCAGAGATTCCTGTACCTGTATCATAATTTCTACGTTTTCAGAACCAACTTGTTTTACGGAACAGAAATAAGTTTGCAACTCTTTTTTCTTTCTCATATCCTTTCTTATTCTATTGTGTCAGTTGTGACATTCGGCAGTGGTTTGTGTGTGGGTTCTGAATCCATGCCTTTTTGTTTGTGGCTCAAGCCACAAACCTATAACTCATTTTGTCTGTCGGTCTGTCTGTCTGTCTGTCTGTCAAAACTGTCTGTCTGTCGGTCGGTCCAAAATTGTCGCACATTTTGACAAAATTGTCGCACTTCAAATCGAGGCTACACTTCTAAATTAATTGAGGCCGCTCTTTAAAAATTAAAATGATGTATTTTAAAAGCGTACAGAATAATAAACATACGTAATACAGACACTACAACAGACACGACGAGTATGCGGTGCTGTCTTTTGATGAGTATAAGTAGGATACATAGTTTTAAATGTTTTCCAAAAGATATAAAAAGTTACGAAATGGTGCAGAGATAACATTCTGGTTTACAGATTAAAATTATTGAAAAGCCAGAGGAGGTAACTCATGATTGGAGTGGTAAAAAAATAGACCGCGTGCCACAAACTATTGCGATTTTGCGCTTGTTTTTTTAAATTGTTGTGATATTTGTTGAAATATTATCCAACTAATATGAATATTATTGGAATGAGTAGTATTTCAAATGCGAATTAAAAAAAGTTTTTAATAAATATACGTCAATAAAAGACTAAGATTGTAAGCGTTTCAATGACGTTTTTTAGTCTATGAAATCTAGTCTAAGCTTTCTCAATGTATAACTATCCAACCAATTACATTTTCCTTTGTAGCACTTTGAATTGCTGTTCCTAAAGTTGTGCACAGTTTGTGCCCAAAGATACAAAACACAGATTCGTAATGGTTTTATTTTATCATTTGTTTTCTTTCATACCTTGCTTTCTATTTTTGTGTGAAAAAGCTTTATTTGAAAGGAATATTCATGTTGGAATAGTGTAAGCATATTGGCGGGGGGTAATCACAAAAAAGGTTAAGTCAGACAAAAGTAGGAAATTGCTATGTTTATTTCTTCCTTTTTCCGAAACTGTTTGATTTACATGTAAGGAGCGGAGTCATCAACAGGGGTCAGTCCAATAAACACCCTGAAATTCTCGTCCTTGTCAAACACCACTTTTCGGATAGCCGCATCTTCCCTGGGGTTGTTCAGACTGGCCAGATGTCCTCCACGACGCCTACAGTCGACTTCTGCGTCGTTCCATGATATGTGCCCCTCACCCGGTGTCCAGTGTTTCGAAATCAACCCTCTAGAATAGGGATTAACCACATAGATATAACATCCATCGCCAATAGGCACGCTTCCCACTTCACATTCATCACTGGTGTAGGGGCAGTGCTCTTCATCTTCCATGCCCACACAGTCCACTTGCATGTTACACGGGAACTGGTGCTCCATCAGCGTCCTTTCAAACGCAGAGCAGTTCCACAGGCCAGCAAAGTTTTGCTGAGGGCGTGAATAATAGGAGTGAAGAGAGAAGTGCATTTTGAATCCGGTTCTGGGATCAACATCCGAATGACTGAACCGCACATACAGAAGTCTCTTTGGCGGGTCATAGAGGTCCGGGCGAGGGAGAAAACTGCCACAATGGGTTCTGAGAGGCTTTGTGAATCCCACGTTGTCATATACACCAATGTGGTACTGTGAGCATTCGTTCCATTGAGCTTGAATGTCAATGTGAATCACGCTCACCACAATCACGTGTTTTAGTGGAATGGATACACAGGTCCAGGTGTCCATGCTTAACCATGCTGCTGTCATCCCATCCCAGCCTGGTGATGCAATGAAACCTGTAAACAAGAGATACAAATACGATTGAAAATGTATCATCGAGAGTTGGGAAGATATTGAAGATGACTTTTTTTTAACTTTACAAGGTTATTAAAAATATTATGTCAGTATGTTCTAAATTATCAGTCAGTCTCGGAGAAATAAACAAATATTTCGTCTTTTTATTGTTCTCAAAAGCAAAGATAGAGTCTCAGTCTAAAGCAATTTTAATCTTTCAATGGATTTTCAAATTTTGTTTGTTCACAAAAGCCAACTGAAAGTGTCAATCAGAAAAGAATTTTACCTTTCACTGGGGTTTCAAATTCTGTTTGTAGAAGCTGGGTCGTGTTGGGTAAGCTGGAAAAGCGAATGAGGAAGCTGAAGCCTTTCTTTCTTGAACTTCTACTTCTACGTCTGTTTATCAGTGAAATCAGACCACTGGTGCCGGGTGTGGTAAATATATGATTCCTGATTTGATTTTTAGTAATTTTTGGAAAGATAAATGTAATCATTGTGTTTGAGAGCGTTGATCCAATTTTCACCACCTCTCCACCCTGCAAGTAAAGACCACGTGGAAGTGTTCTGTTTAACTCCATCCCATAGAAATTGAGAATGAAACCCTCTGGAGGGGTGATTACAATACTACATTCGAACTTTTTGTGAAACAATTGCAACGAAGGGTGTGAAGTCTCGAAGAACACAGTCCCTGACATGGCCAAAAAGCTCAACATCCCAGGCTTCTGTTCCATGCATTGTGTCAGGTTGGGGGTGGATAACACTAGGGGAGGAAGGGGTGGTGGTAGAGGATATGATGTGCTCGAGTTTACGGGATCAAAATGTGTTGAGTTGATCTCAGCCGTACTGATGTTGTGTAACTGACACAGAGTGGTGGCATTCATTGTGACTGTAGTGAGGGAAGGGGAGGTCGAGGTCGTGGACAGACCTAAGGAAATATATGCATTCAGTTCAGAAGTCAGAGTTCATTTTCAGCTATCTTTGAGATCGACATTCATATTGTGTCAGCAAATGCTAGTCTGTAACGATCAAAACAGTCACGAGATAACTACAGAGACAGACAGAAAGATAAACCAGAGATGTTCGTCTCTCCATATTTATGGATAAACCCATAGAAAGAGGGAGACAGAGAGACTGGGAGAATTTCAGTGACCTCTTCTATGAGAACATGCATACAAATTGAAAAGGTGTAGGCCTATGCCTCTACACGGAAACGCACGCACATGTGTTCCTTTACATGCTATATTGATCAAAGTGAAGCTTGTGAAGCAATGCTTAGCCATGCTAAAATACAACTAACACACCCATGCACTTATACAGACACTCAGTAATTTGTATTGGACTTTTAGTTGTACTAGTTTTTGTTTTGCATGGGTGTAAGTCAGCTGGCCAATCCTCGAACATCGTTTCTGTTATTTTCTTGTGTGAGTTTTTTTTTAAATTCAGAACTGCATTTGTCTTGCCTTAAATGTAGCACAATCGTCACGGTTGGATTTTCGGTATATATCTTTCTATTTAAATTTCTTTACGAAGAAAATTCATGACGTAGTTTGTTGACAGCCATCCTTTGTGCAGCCATTGTGTCAACATGTTCACAGCTTCTTGTGTGGAGCAGTTCATTAGGCGTGAATTAGTACTTGACTCTGTGTTTTGCTGTTGGATCTGTTTCAACAGAACTTGATGCAAACGATCTTGGCGCTTTACATCAAGACGTTCCATCACCATATTGAGCGTATAGAGAAAGGGGTTAATGGCGGAGTTTAGAGGAAGCACTAAAATGGCCATAGCCACATTCACCTCACTGGTCACAGCATGGCCACTGGAGGCCAACAGACCCAGAAGACCGATTGGGAACCAGCACAGAAAGTCAGAGATAGCGATTGTCAACAGACGACGAGCCAAAGTGTGATCCTTTCTGCTCCTTGTGCTGCAGTCACTTTCAGCAATCTTGTTCTTCTGTACTGACTGGTAGATGACCACTTGACCTACAGCTATCAGCAGAAACAGCACAAAGTTCAGGACAATCATTACGTTAAAGGCAAAGGTCTGGCCAGCAAACTCCTTTCTGGTGATTGGCAGTGGAATACAAATGCCATTCTGGCTGTAAAACTCCCAGTGTGACGTCATGGGAAGTAATGGCACAGCAGCCAGAATCAGTCCAGCAGTCCATATCCCTGCACACGTCACCACAGCACTGATTCTATGGAAGTGGAGCTGGCTGAAGGGGAAGCGTAGAACCAACAGTCGATCCAAAGTGATGAGACAGATGATGAAGGCTGACACTTCACTGGACAACAGTGACAGAAATCCTGCTGCCTGGCATAGAGTGCTCTGTTTCCACGTGATGTCATTCCATAGGTAGGTACCCCGGTACACATGATCTGCAACCCCTATAATAGCCAGATAAAATCCCATCAAAAGGTCTGAAATGCAGAGTGTTATTACAAACGCATCAAATCCCGTTCTAGCCTTTGTTTTATTCGTTATCACTCGAACAATGAAACTCATTATGTTTCCCACGATAGAAAATATGGAAAAGATCACTAGGACAGCTCTGTATATGTCAGATCTCAGTAATGATTGGCATGATGCTATTTCGTTTGACGGAGCATAGCAATTGTCAGAGGTATACGTTTTGGGAAGGATTTCTTCACAGCATAGTTTATAGTTGTCAGCAAAGACAGTCTGCAATTTGTCCAGGCCTTGAAAAATGTCACCAGAAAAGCTTTCCAAAGAGCAGCCACGTGTGTCTAGCAGAGTGAGAAGCTTTAGTGCCTGGAAGCCGCCAGAGGTGATGCTGTTCACACCACAGTTTGTTAGGTTCAAGGTCGTCAACTTTGGACAGATATGAAACATGGACATATCCATCTCCTTCAAGATGACATTAGACGCATCCAGTAGCTGCAAATGCTGATGCTGAAAATTGTATCCAGGTGTATGCTTGACAAGTGTATTCAGTGGATTGTAAGAAATGGTAAGGTAACGCAAATAGGGAAGAAAGCTCAAATGTTTGTCAGTGATGGATGTCAGATGGTTCTCACTCAGGTCCAAGCTGCGCAGATTAGGAAAATAGAGCAGTGTGAGATTCACCATATCACATCGTGACAGTCTGAGGTAGGCAAGTAGTGTGTTGTTAAGTACGTCGGAATACTGCAGACCACTACCACTTGCATCCAAAAAGCGTAAATAGGGAAATGCTGATGGAAGAATGATTCTGTCACAGAAAAAGGCATGGCCATAGCACGTGCATTGCTCAGGGCACGTGCCATCACACAACAACTCGTCATCTCGCTGGGGACACTGGTACATGCCGTCACACACGTGTTGGGGATGGAGGCACACACTGGATGCCCGACAACGGTAGAATCCTGGACAAGTGTATCTGTCACAGTGCTCTTCATCTTCACGATGAGGACAGTCATTGAAGGAGTTGCACCACACAAAGACAGGCAGACAGTAACCATCATCTGCACACTGTACGTGGGTGTGTGGGCAGATAGATGGTCCATTCCATGGTAGACTTGTTCACGTGCTGACCTATGACCCCTCCATAGCCATCAAAGCTGATCACAGCAGGTGCGGGGATGCTGACACCATATGCGTCCGGTTTAGTTTGTGGTCCACAATGTTCGTCACTTGAGTCAGTGCAGTGAGGCACGTTGTCACACATTTGACTTAAATAGACACACTCAATAATACACACATATGCACACACACATGCACACGTGCACACGCACATGCACACACACACCATAACTCCACACAAATAAGTATTTTTTCATGTATTAAAATAGACACACTCAATAATACACACATATGCACACACACACACACGTGCACACGCACACGCGCACACGCACACGCACACAGCACACACACACACACACACACACACACACACACACACACACACACACACACACCACACACACCACACACACACACACACACACACACACATAAACTCCACCAAATAAGTATTTTTTATGTATTAATACTCAATGATTTTCTGTTCGAAACTTCGAGTTTTCAATATATAAAGAGATCAAATGGAGTCCAAAACGCCATAAATACATCTAATCCCATGTTAAGACCCTTTAATTCCCGTGTCAAACTTGTTCTTTTGCTTTTAAGGATTCATTATTAACCCGATAAAACCTTTTGTGAAATCTAATGTGTGTTATATCATTATGCATTTTATTTATTTGATTATGAGGTGTACGCATTTTTATAGTGTTATCATTATCTTTTTTAAAAATTATGAGCATCTTTCTATTCACATAGGACTCAAGCAATATCCTTTTATATGCAACAAGTCACAGTTACCTCTTTATTTCTACACTCAAAGAACGACGTACGATCACATTCCGAATACTGGCAGAACTGTTCATCACTGTTGTCATAGCAGTCAGTCTGATGGTCACACACCAAGGTGTAGGGAACCTCTTCCACATTGTCCTGACACAGGAAGGAAGGGGGCAGAGGGGTCAGCTCTACTGTACAGGACGATGCACCGAATGTCCCCTGATTCCAACACGAACTACGAGCATCACAGGCCAGAAATATGTGAGTGAAGTGATTCGAGGGGCACGCCAAAAAGGAAACATTTTGCCGCCATTTCCGGAAGGTCAGGGACGGCCAGAGTTTGAAGATCGAATCACGTGACCTTGATAGAAATTCGTGTTTTTTAGGCAATTCACACAAGATGTTGGCCATGATCCTGTTATTGCACTTCCTGGATTCGATTTGCGAAAGTCTCCAGACTAAGCATGTTCCTGGACAGTAGGTTATCGCTTTAAATCGTTCCAGGCCATAGGCAATGCTGCCGTCTGCGTGTTTAAACATGTTTCTATAGCTGTAACAATGTTGCAAACACACACAAACATGCTTGCACGAATGAGCACACACACACACCACCACACACACGCGCGCGCGCGCACGCGCACGCACGCACGCACGCATGCACGCACGCACACGCGCACGCACGCACACACACACACACACACAACACACACACCACACACACAAACACACACACACACATACATACATACACACACACACCACAAAGTTGTAATAAACAGATCCGTCTTTTTTCCTATTTGTGCTAATATTTATTTTCTTGTTTTCTTTAAAACACACAGAAACAAATACTTTTACCTTCAATCTTAATAGCAATTTTACCTGCTGCCATTTAAACAACAAACTATATGGTGTTTGTTATCTTCAAAAATATCATAATTATGCTTAATATTGTTTGAAGATTTGCCTTGTACTATATTTTTTTTAATGTACTCAAGATACCACAGAGTTATGTTGGAGGTTTTTTTTTCAACTCTTTTTTTTCTATTACCTAATAATCATAATTTCTTTAATACATACCAATTTCGCAATGATGCTATTCCATATCAAGTATAATTATTCATATTTAGCACAAACATATTTGTCTTAGCAGCTTTATGACAATCAAATTTGTATAAAATAGTCCATACATTCCCTTACAAATAAGGAGCTGAAAATTCCACATGGCTCATGCCAATATAGGTCATGCCCATCCTGTCCAATCTAAGTGTTTCTGTGATTGCTTGAGTTTCTTGAGGAGAGTTTAAACTGACTAAACGGGCACTGTGGCTTTGACAGAAGTCCACCGCTTCCCACCATGATACACGATTGGTGATAATGATTCCACTGTTTCTACACCTTTTCCTTTCAGCTATGGAAAATATATAACAACCACCACGAATGCTGAAACGTCCCACACCACAAGCAGTACTGGTGTAGGGACAGACTTCTTCATCCTCCATGCCCACACAGTCTACCTGGGCGTTGCATGGGAAGTGATGTTTGAATTCGTTCCACTGAGGAACAGAGCAGTTGTACAGACCAACAAGGTCATGCTTACGACCTAAGTGAGTTACTTTCGTTTTAGTTTGCTCTAGACGAGAAGCGCTAGGGTGGAAGGAAAAGGTTAGTTTAAATCCCAACACTGGATGGACCTTTAAATGAGCTTCGTAGCAAACGCTGAGTCGCTTGTCTGGAGGATCAAACTGCTCTGGGGCAGTTCGTTCCCAGCACGTTGGATAAGAGCAATCCCTAATTTTAGGGTTTCGGCCTACCACCAATGTCAACATATCTTGTCCAGCACTGGCTGAGGAATGTTGCATGCTCACCATAATCACGTGGCTGGCAGGGATAGTCACAGACGTCGACGCTGAGGTAAGACAAAAGTAGAAAGATGTCACACCGTCCCATCCAGGGCTGGTGACTGCTCCTGAATAGATTGATAACAGTTTATTGATGTAATTGCTGCTTTTCCTAAGGACATGCTAAGCTACCAATGGACAGCGTTGTGATGCCGCCACATGCCTAAAATTACATCACTTTGTTTTCGCCTGTGAACAGTTTCAAAGAACAATAAATGAAACACACAAAAACAATTACGCTGGAGACTGCAATGCAGTCCATGCACGCAAACATGGATCAACACAAAAGTGAAATATTAACGGAAGGTGCAAATTAATGCATTTTATTTTGCTGTCAGAAGAAACTAAAGATCGAAAGCAGTTTTGAAGTGCATTTTTTCTGTTCTGATGGCAGAGAGGACTACATGATACTGAAAAGACTGGATTTAATGTGTCCACCTGTTAAGAAAATACACCCCCATTTTGCAGTCAAATGACACTTAAAGAAAACCGTATGCAGAAAACAAAAAGCACCTGTCAATATGTATGTAGTGTATGTGTGTCTAAATTCATACATTCCATACATAATAAATTATGCTTGCATCATGCTCAAGTAAACTAAGAACTGGACATCATTATATTTAATATCAATTCATAGAAACATTACGTATACAAATATTATAGTAAAATGTTGAAGGATGACTAATGTATCTTGTAAACAATAACAAACAAGAGGGATTCTTGAATGTTAATATAATCATGATGTTCATTTTGAACAAAACAAATACTATTGAAAACATAGGAAAACAATAAAAACATCTGTCTTTAGCTTTCTATCATAAAAACAGATATTTCAAGAACCTGCAGTTTCAGACATACCCGTCAATGGAGTTTCTGATACAGCTTGTAGCAGCTTTGTGGATTGTGGAATTCCACGATATGAAATCAACAAGGAGAAGGGTGAAGGCTTTTTGAATTGTGCCCTAATTATGAGAAACATAAATGTCACCGCCTTTTCACGCGAACTCACGAGCCGATAATGATGTAGGTCCCAGGTTTTAATCAAAAAGATGGGAGAGCATTCGAATAGATTTGACAAGCACCTATACAACCTAATTCTGCTGCTGCAGCTGGTTACATAAATCACCACACTTTCGCAGCTCCCTGTTATTTGTATGTCTGTGATGTTCAATACATACCAACGGGGTGGTTTGATGACGATTGTGCACCCCCTACCACGCAAAGGTATCATATTTACTAGCAAACCGTCAGTGGTCATTGCTATGCTCCCACTGGCTGAGGTGAACGTCCAGCTCGTTCCCTGCAGTATGCACTCCCTCGTCCAGCTAGAAGTCAGGTTTAACTCTGAAAGATGGAATGTGCTGAATGGGCAATTTGCATTTCTTTTCGCATGTCAGTTTGTATCTGAAATAAAAAGTGGTGGAAAACAAACCTGTTGTTATACATACTACCATTAACGGTTTCCCTCTTTTCCTCTTTGTGGCTCTGATCATTTGAAAGGAATGCTTAAGTTCAACAGTTTGCTTCTTAATGGGTGATTGGTCCCACAGTAAACCTATATTTTTGTACAGGAAAGGGACAACATGATATGCGGTGCCTTTCTGTTGTCACCTTGTCTGTGCTTGAGTGCAGTGTCGGTAGTAAGCTGGCACAATGTGGTTGATGTATCCTACGTTAGTTGAATTGGAGCTACTATAACATCCGTTTCAAACTTTGGGTCGAATATATTTTAAGCAAAAGAAAATGAAAAGACTAATTCTAGCAAAAGTATGTTTTCATTCAAACGGCGTAACATTAAGAGTAATAACAAAACGTAACAATTCATTATTTTGGATGCCTTCATTGATTACATGTCATTCCTTGTAACATAATGATGATTGCAGCACTTTCAGAGTCAGGATTGAACAAGAAGAACAAAAGACATCAGGGTGTCAAGTGCACCGACCTCGTATCAAGGGTGAAAACAAGCAGCGGGTGACATATATATATTATCTGCTGCTCGGTAGTACTCAGTTTTCCTATTGATGGAGCATAAAAAATGCACAGAAAAACATGACTGCAGAAATAGCTGTCCCTTAGCTCTCACCACACCCTCTTGGCAGATACTGCATGTACACACGTATACGTGCACATTTGTGTGTGCACACATGTGGGTGATACATATAAGTGCGTTTGCACACACCACACACACACACACACACACACACACACTCTGCACACACCTACATGCGCTCGCGTGTGTGTGTGTGCATGCATGCGTGGCGTGCTGGGAGAGCTATGAAAAGTAGGTCAGGCTTTGAGGACTATGAAGGGGTGGTGAATGCGGGGGCGGGCAGATGGGGGGGGGGGGGGGGGGTGGGGGGGGTGGGGGAGGGGGGGGGGGGGGGGGGGGGGGGGGGGGGGGGGGGGGGGGGGGGGGGGGGGGGGGGGGGGGATAGTGTGAGAGAAATGCCTTTTGCGTGCGAAACGCTATTTGTAATGGTTTGGATTCTAGGGGAGTGTCACAGTGAAAGGGGTGGGGGGGGGGGGGGGGGGGGGGGGGGGGGGGGGGGGGGGGGGGGGGGGGTGGGGGGGGGGGGGGGGGGGGGGGGGGGGGGGGCGGGGGGGGGGGGGGGGGGGGGGGGGGGGGGTACGGTTGGGGTTACGTAAATGTAGTTATCGTGATTTCGTTTCGGGTTGTTCCTTATGGGTAAGTTATGACAACTGCGTTGTTTTGGTTGTTGTTTTTGCTAAGATTTTTAACTTCTTTGTGAAGCGCTTAGATCCCTGTAAGGAGAATAAGCGCTATATAAATTGTCATTATTATTACACACACACACACATACATACACACACACACACACACAACACACACACACACACACACACACACACACACACACACATTCATGCACGAAATAAGATGATCTTAGGATTTTCATGACATTAGGGTTAACACTGACAATTTGTTATTGAACTGTTTATTCGCTCTCACAAACTGCAATAGTGTTACAAAAATGCATCTCACGATTTGCAGTTTGTAAGAAATAATATTGCAAGCATCGTCATCGGATCTGTTTGGGCACAAAATGCGAATTTTCTGTTTTACATTAAGATATATTTAATTATATAGTTATTTTTTTTGTTAATTATGTTTTGTACATTTGTTTGCAAAACACAAAGGAGAAAAAGAACTTGCATTCATTGGAATTACGACCGTATAGCTTGCTGTTTGTGTACAGACACTAAGGAAGAGTGAATACATTTTCTTTCTTCCTGGTATATTGGTATGTGGAACTTTAGGTGTGTAGGAATGCACGTATGTTGTAAAAGTGAGGTTTTTTCCCAAGGTCCCGTGGCAGTGGCAACCGTTTGTAATGCTTTGTTCCTTTACGGGCAAATATTCGTTTATTTGTAGGACTTTGAATACTGGGGTGCCCATCTCAGAAGTTCACAAAGAAGAATAAGAAATCAAAATGAACAGTTTTAACTTTTGTGCAAATTTTGGTAAAACAGCTTTTGTTTTAAATTGTTATGAATGCTGTTAAAGACACACTGACCCAAAGAATTTTCTTTCTAAAAATGCATAGAGATCACAGAGATAAATCGTTCTGCACAAACCGCACCACGCAGTTTCCTTTGGTTACCACCCACACATCGTGCGTCAAATGTGATCATTTTTACCTGGATAATTCTTGTTCAGGTTTGACTCCTATACAAATGCCCCCAAATCAAAACGAGACAGCACTTTGAAGAGCAGCCTCGTTTTGAAATTGGGAAAATTTATATGTGGGTCACACATGGCCAGAAAAAACATCAAGAGATTGAATTTTGCTGGGCCACTGCCCGATTCTTTCCCTTTCCCTGTTACACACTAGCAGGGTTTGCATCGGTTGCATACACATTATTTTTAAAAGTATGCTTACTGGTACAGTGTTGAAAATGCATGGCATGGTTTGTAATAATAAAAGCTAATGTCTATAAACGTTCCAAAACAAATGTGTATTTATAGGCCGATTAATGATGCTTTGCAAAAAGGCATAAAAAAAGAATGCAAGGAGAAGGGGGGAGTGTAAGCACTCATTTGCAAACAATGAGGAATACTTTTATACCAGTTTGGTGTGCATGGGTTTTGGGGGGGGGGGGGGGGGGGGGGGTGCTGAGTTTTGATTTTTTAACTGAAATGAAATAGAAACACCCGAAGGTGCTGATGGGACCCAGAGATGCACCAGCCACGCCCGTCCTATCAACGCGAGAGCAGCCCTGCTCCAGCCCTTGGAAGTCCGTGTTGTGTTACTGGGGAGCAGGCACACACGGGACATTCCAGTAAGTATACACAGGGCACATAGCTACTCGTGCGGCTTGGTGACCATCAGATACGATACTAAAAGGAGTCCTTGCGAAATGTACCAGTCCATTTTTCATGACTGCAGAGCTCCACTGGCAAAAGACACCCACTCAGAAACCATAAAACGCATCCAACCATCCCCCACAACAATGTACTCAATAGCGGTACTCTCACCTTGAAGTTTGTGCAAAGGTATGTACGTTATAGTGTATACTCTAGTGTAGAGAGTGTTAATGGGTCGGAAAGTAAGACTAAGTAAAACACCATATTTAAGGTCTATTTTTGTTTACATTTGGCAGGTTTACAACTCCATATTGTTCATTTTAAGAAACAACAGTAACAAAAGTATGGAAAACACAGGATGACCCTTCAATTTTGCATGACACATTTACATGAAACATGGGGTCTGTTTGTTCAGATGTACCAGTTTCTTTAGTGTAGCTGATACTCCTTTATCACTGTGCATGCATTCAGGAATAAATGTGACCCAGCACAGGTGTGACGAAAGGGACATTAAGTCGCTGGGCTAGTTTCTCATAACTAGGCTTGCAAAGTCAAAAATCTCATATTTGAATTGATGTCAATTTTGAAGTTATGGGCATTTTCGTGTTCTCTAGCACGTCTTATCTTTCATATTTATAAAGGATAATCTTTATTATGGTCTCTAAATACATCCAAAAAGTGCTTTGAAATGAATAGGTTGATGCATTTTCTTGAGCTAGGCAAAACTTTAGACTGTGATATCTCAAATGGCCGACAATGCCCTATGGGGGGTCTACCAACTATGAATGCTGCATAACTTTTAAAACGAAAAACAGTTACAATAATGGTTCTTATATCATTTGAAAAAGAATTCTCTGGAATGTTTAACTGGACCATTGTTGCAGAATTTCCATTTGTGTTAATGGGTCGCAAATGGAAGCAGTGAAGACGACGAGAGAAACAAACAGTGGTAGACTTACACACCATTCACACCACCTTGAACTCAGAATCCTATTCCTGACATTCGTCTCATCTCTGCTTGCTTCTGTCATCTGCAGTGGAAAAACAATGCAGCTTTCAGGAGGTCATCCAAATAACTTGATCGAGGTTCCAGGAAAAGCGAATGACATGCTAACAGTTGGAGAGGGTAGCCCCCCACCCTGGTCAATGGCGCAGACACAACCATAGCTTGCTAGCTGCTAGTCTTCACTTACTTGACACAGAGTGAGACACCAGAGGGTTCTCAATGAACAAGAAACACACCCGAAGGTGCTGATGGGCCCCAGAGATGCACTGGCTCCCACCTGCCCTACCAGCACAAGAGCAGACCTACACCAGCCTTGGAAGCCTGTGCAATGCTATGCAGGTGTAGGCATGCACGGGGCATTCCAGTAAGCACGCAAGGCACATACCTGCTCTCAACTTGGTAAGCATTTAGATACGACGTAAAGGAGTCTTTGTGAAAGTGCCCCATGGGTGTACCAGCACGCATCCAACAGCCCCAACCAAGGACAGGCGAGGCCAGCGCATCTCCAGACAAAGCCACAGACTCTAGCCTTACGGACTTAGATTGTAGCTGTCGCGGCGTCTAACCGGCGTGTATCTGCGGAAATTTTAACAAAAAAATATTTACCATAGGTTTTAGGGGAGGATTTTCTGAAACCTTCTACATGAGCTGCTCACAGCTCCAGTCTGAGTGCGTATTTATTGTCCGGCTGACCGTTAACTGTTCACATCATGACTTAAGGCCAAACCTCAGTTACATAATAACACACGCATTCACTTGAAATCCTACAGTCTTGACACGCTAACCGTGTGTCGATCTCCCATTGTTTGACAACTCTGGTGCGGAGCGTGTAACTGAATTATCACAAAAACTTTAGGCGCTATGCCACTTTCATTGTGTCACATGTTTACTCATCAGTAAAGAAAAAGAGCCAAAATGTATATTATCAAATGGGGAATTGGGCTAGGGCATTGTAGCAGACAACATGTTTTTTTATGCGTCTGTAAAATCACTGCTCTTTGCCAGATACACGATTAGCGCCGGACAGCGACGATAATATGCCTCGGAAGAGAGTCCCCAGAATATCCAGTGATTGCTAGGTCTTTCCCTAGTCAGTCCCAAAGAGCAAAAACAATGCTACCAGATTTGAGAAGGTAGCGCGCGGCGACTCTGGGGACACAGGGAGTGACATAGCTTGGGCGTGTGCGTGTGTAGTCTCCACACACTTGACACAGAGTGGGGCATCAGAGGTTTTGTCACAATACTACTGCTGATTTTTTTTTCTCACGCAGAATAGTGTAAGTGGTTCAGGATTCATGATGAATGAAAATCCGTTTGACGTCCTTCGGTCTGAAACAGGCACATCATTTTGGGACAACAATAACTATAAAGATACTGGGACGATACTTGAGGTACTGCAATCCCAGGAAAGACACATAGCTTTGTGTTATAACTAATCAAGATAAGTTGGGACTCAGGATTCAACAAAAGAGTTACCACTTTTCTATCAAGTTTCGTAGAAAATGCTTGCCAAAATGATCCCCACATACATTTTAGTTAATACAGTAGATAAGTAGTTTTTAAATTATGGTCGATGTTTATTTCGTTTTAATACTTATTTGTTAATGTTATAACACAATGTGGGTTTTTTTCTCTCTGATTTAATTCGATGGTATAGATAAGGTCAGATGATAACTTAATCCTAAATGCGCTTAGGAAAAACAGTTGTCACAATCTGGTATCGAATAAACATCAGGAAAATAGCATAAACATACTATAAGAAAACAGTTGTCTAAACAAGAAAACAATTTGCTACTGTACAGATGTCTTGAACACAGTTTTTATGACTTGGTATTGAACATTTCGCAAACGCTTTGTGACTCCTTTGGGGGAGACTAGCAGCAAACTATTTGATGAATCGTGGGATATATTCTTACTTCCGGTTGTTTTGTTTTAATCATGCGATAACTTATTTTTTTGTTTTCAAAATGGAGGCCAAAGTCAACAAAGTAGAATCAGACAAGTATGCTTCATTCTATCTCGACAATATAGGGGATCGGCATGTTAGCAAATTAAACGAACGTAAGTGTTTTTTTAGTGCTCTTTCTTAATTTCTCATCATGCTAGACGGCATGACATAGTGTAAACTTCATATTCTGTACACAAATAGACGTCAATAAAATCGAAATCTTTGTACAAACTCACAGAGAGGTATGACTTATCTCCCTTTTGGTAGCAAACCCTTTTCTCTCTCCCAAAAATGAAGAGGGGGGGGGAAGTATTTACACATGGGATTCGATCTTGTGTCTAACGTGTTTTTGTTATTATTATTGGTGTTTTCTAAGTCCTAGACCCCTTTTTGGCGTAATAGTTATTCGTGTGAATAGCGTCCCCTGGTGAAACTCGCCCCGAGACTAGTAACCTGGACTGGTATTATTTTTCTGTCCTTGCTCATTTGGACCAAAGACACTCTATAGTCTATGTTTGGACCACACTGATCTGTTGTGACAGACCTGACTCCCAGCCGTACAATATCACACGCACAGAAAGAAGTCAGTTTGAAACAACGTCACAACATTGTCTTAAATGTTGTATAACCACAGGAACAGCGTTTAATTGGTGCTCATTTTTTAACCTTCTAGAAAGACAAAAGTCTTGTAAATCCTTTCGGATTTCATTGTTTTTCATTCATATTTTGTTTTGGCGCCATTGAGCTGCTTTATTCTTATTGCTGCATAATCTTATGCAGATTTTGTGAGTAAATAAAATACAAGTGTCAAATAATTCTGAACCCTTTGGTCAGACTGATGAGAGTGGAAGCTTTGTAATTTTCACGTAAAAACCTACTTCTCTCTGTCTGCCATTTAGAGCAAACTACCACTTGTATTTCATTCAATCATACGAGCCAGAACCCAGGCACAAAATATAAATTTATTAGATGAAAAGGGGCCGGGAAAGTTGCTCATCTCCCACACCCTAGAGAAGTGGGCTAAAGGAAAATATTTCTCATTGAAAATTTAACACACTAAAAGTCTTCCCTAGAGACTTCACCTTTTAACCCATTACCTCGTCACAGTTGTATTATGTTCATGTTAATTTTCCATCTTGCTTATTGCAACAGTGCAGTGTTTTTGTTTGTGGCTCAAGCCACAAACCTATAACTCACTTTGTCTGTCTGTCTGTCTGTCTGTTTGTCGGTCCAAAATTGTCGCACATATTGTAAAAGAGAAAAAAAATTACTTGGGCATAAAGTAACATTTCAGTTGTCATATCTACAGTCCTTAGGTATGGAAATAATTGTATACTGAACAGAGCACATGAATCTTCATTTTAAAGCGTACAAAATAATAAACATACGTAATACAGACATTGCAACAGACACGACGAGTATGCGGTGCTTCTTTCGATGAGTATAAGTAGGATAAATAGTATTAAATGTTTTCCAAAAGATATAAAAAAAGTTACGAAATGGTGCAGAGATAACACATTCTGGTTTACAGATTAAAATTATTGAAAAGCCAGGGGAGGCGACTCAGTGTATGTAATGATTGGAGTGGTAAAAATAGACCGCTGCCACAAACGATTGCGAATCCGCGCTTGTTAGTATACATTGCAATAGCAATGTTAAATACATGTATTATAAGTGGATTGTTATTGTTTTCTTAAAGGCGTGTTTCGTTGTTGTGGGGCAATTGCTATCATGTATATTTTTTGACATTTGTAGAGTCACCCTTTTCCAGAAATGCATGATAGCAATCTGAAAGTGGTAAATTTCTGTCCGTTAACATGTTATTTATGATGGTACCCCTTATTGTGAAGCATTATTGGTAAGGGGGGCCCTACATATGTCAAGACTGCATGGTAGCAATTGCCCCCTCAGATGTCAACAATCATCCTCCGAACATGCTGCGTTTGAGTAGATCTACACTCACTTGAATTGGTTTGTGTTTCTCACTTTCTGTTCTCTATCAAGCCATCTGAGTCAATCGCAATGCTTATTTCTTTGCGAGTTCTCGACGTTTTTGCAAGTTAGATCAGTTTGTGGCCACTTGTGACCACCCCTCTTTCTATTTAAAACGTTTGCAAACCGTTCACTCGCTTCGCGGCTTCAAGCTTCGACGCTATTGTTGCTATGGCATTTGATCGAGTAATGGAGGTAAGCAAACTCTAATTTTCACGAAGTGACATCCACTAGTTGTTTTTTCTCCGAAAATCGTCTATAATTACGCATTAGACCGCGATCATCATCCTCGTCATGGAACGCCCGTCATTTTGGCATCTTTTTTGTCTCTTTCTGGCCAAGGACAGAGGTGCCGCCACCCAGTTTGTATTTCTTGACATTTGTGTTTTTCTTCCTTCACGCTGTGTCGTACGGCTTTCGCCCATTGACCCGTGAGTTGGCACGTGCAAGTCAATACAGTGTTTCTGTTGCCCCGCCGCCCACCAGTGTTTACTACAGTCGTGAGGAGCTACTATCGCTCAAGAATGAACACTCTGAATTCGCCCCATCGGTTTGTGACACGCTTCGTCGATTTGGACTTCTCAGCAATGCACAGGGTTTGTCAAAAAAAGAAGAAACGGCGACCATTTCGTGGTGGCCGCAGGAAACTGAAGAAAGGTGAGCCCATTCCAGTGCTTGTTTCCACTCGCGATCGTGAAAGTCTTCCCCTCATTTCAAGTGAAAATCCACACAGTAAGTCCTCTTCCTACATGAATCCTGCAAACCTTATCCATATCGACACTCGTTCTGCCGAAAACTCCCTATCTCGCCACTCTGCTTCTTTCCGTCTGTGTGTCTTCAACGCCCAGGCTCTGGGTACTGGAAAAGAAAAACGCTCTGCCCTGTCCTACTTCATCCATGACAACAATGTTAATGTGTTTGCTGTGGTGGAAACTTGGTTTTGTTCTGAAGGTGACGAGGCTAAGTGCCATAACATTGCTTCCCCCGGCCACCACACCCTCTCCTTTCTCCGTCAGTCCCACGACGGCGGCATTGCTTTTGTCATCGCTGATTCACTATCCCCTTCCCTCCCAACCAAGTCTGCCCTCCCCTTCACCCACACCTCCTTCGAACTGGGTTTATTTTTTATGTTTACTTTTCTTTCCATTAGACTACTTCTATCTCCTCGGCTTTCTAATTTCTTATCTTAGTTTATTACTACCCTCCAAAGTGCAGCAGAATCGTCAAACTGATGAAGTTGTCTGCCTGAGGCGAAGAATAGAAAGAAGAAGAAGTCACCCTTGCCTTCCCCCACCAAACTTTCCATCTTCTGTGTTTGCATCGTCCTCCCCCAAGCTCTAAAAACCGCCTGACTGACTCCATCTTCGTTGACGAACTCCCCGATCTCCTGTCCTACTGCAACTCACTCCGTGGGTCCTACATCATCGCCGGCGACTACAACATCCATTTCGACCGCCCCTCTGACTCCACCACCTCCAAAGTCATAGACCTCTTCGACTGCTATGGCCTGGTTCAGTGTGTCCACACTCCGACTCACATTCGTGGACACACATTGGACAACATAATCCACAGGGCTGACAAGGCCATAGTGAAGTCTCTCACCATCGACTACACCCTCCCTTCCGACCACGTCTGCCTTGTTGCTGACCTTCATCTTTCCCGGCCTCCACCTTCCAAGACTTACGTTCTGGCCAGAAACCTCTCTGCTGTTGACTTGACTCTCTTCGAGGCTAACCTTCAGTCTCATCTGTCTGCTTCGCCGCCAACCTCTCCTGGTGACCAGAACTCCCTCCTTCTTCAGCTCCTGGATCTCTATGTTCCTGCTCGTGGTCGCTTTGTTTCCAAGAGGCCTCCCTCACCTTGGTATTCTTCCGTTAGGCCACAGTTGCAAAATGCCAAGCGTGAGAGGCGCAGAGCCGAGAGACAGTGGCTTAAATCCAGCCTGACTGTCCAATAAAAACATTTTTCAAACTGTCAACAAATTGTTAATAGCCTTGTTGACGCTGTCAAATCTACTTACTACAATGCCAAAATCCTTGCTTGCTCCACATCCAAACAGCTCTACAACATTAGTAACACTCTTCTTGGCAAAACTGACTCTTCTCCTCTTCCTTCTAACATGCCACCTTCTGAACTCCCACAGACTTTCTCTGACTTCTTTGTTAACAAAATCACTAACCTGAGATTATCACTGGACACCCTGGCTAACAACCGTGTATCCTATCCTGACCCCCCTTTCTCTGGAACTCCCTTTACCTTCTTTCCATTCTGTGTCTGAGGCGTCTGTTAAGAAAATCACCATGAAATCTGGCGTTAAGACCTGTGAACTTGAACCACTACCAGCTTCTTTCCTCACCCATTGTCTTGACACTATTCTCCCTCACATCACCACCATCATCAATCATTCACTCTCTGATGGTTCTTTTCCATCTTCTTTCAAATCTGCTGTTGTAAGACGTCTCTTGAAAAAGCCCACACTTGATTATGATAACTTGAAGAATTACAGGTCTGTATTAAACCTTCCCTTTCTTGCCAAATTCCTAGAGAGAGTTGTCCTTGGTCAGCCGTTAGACCACCTACACTCCAACAACCTTATCTGTCCCATTCAACTGCCTACCGCTCTGGCCATAGTACTGAGACTACTCTTCTCAAAATCTGTAACGACATACAGACTGCTCTTGACTCTAACAATATCTCACTCCTTACCCTATTTGACCTCTCTGCTGCTTTTGACACTATTGACCATTCTATCCTTCTTTCACGTCTGCATCACTCGTTTGGGCTTTCTGACACTCTTCTCAGCTGGTTACATTCCTACATCACCGATCGTCAACAGGTAGTCTCTGTCAATGATCTTTCTTCTAAACCTTCTTCCTTGGTCCATGGGGTACCACAAGGTTCTGTCCTGGGCCTACTACTTTTCATTCTCTACACCTATCATGTCTACTCTATTGTTCCCCAATACCTGCCTTCAGGCATAATTTTTCTGACGATAATCAGCTGTACATCTCTGGACCACTCCGAAACCTTCCCACCATGATCCAAAGCAACCAGTCCTGTGTAGGCCAACCTGAAGGACAGATGACAGAAAAAACTGAAGCGTAATGAAGACACGTCTGAACTGATCTTGATTACCCCACCAAAACTTCAAAATTACCCCTCTTTCATCTGTATCAAACTAATTGACTCGTCTATCACTTTATCTTCTCCTTCTGCCCGCAACCTGGTGTAACTATTGATCAAACCCGTCCTTTCAACAGCCTGTCGCAATATGTGTCGTACTTGCTTCTTGAAACTCTGCCGAATTGCTTCTATCCGCCATCTCGCTCAGAAATACCACAAAAAGCTATTGTACTGCGCATTTGTGCTATC
>JAGGCT020004092.1:691532-704158 GCA_017654935.2 Phymorhynchus buccinoides | reverse complement strand
AGATCTAAATAGCTCACGACTTTCTAACTTGGAGAATTATATTATTTGTGGATGAGTGGGATTTTCTTGCTACGGTGAAGTGGTTAGTATTATTTTAGATCTGCATGCATGGCGTCTCACTTCTTCGTTGCGTGTTTGATTATCAGCTGATTTTATCTGAAAGAGGTAAAATATCAGTATATAATCGTTATTATGATTTTATGAGGTATTTCATCTGAAAGAGGTAAAATATTGGTATATAATCGTTATTATGACTTTGCTGTGGGATATTGCTTTTATCCTATTACACAAATACCCAAAGACAGACACAGAATTACGCACATATATGTGCGCGAGCACGCACACACGCGGACACACACTCACACAGATAATTATATGCGCTCACCAAGCGCAGACGTTCACTCTCAGACATGCACACACCACCAAGTTATGAAGGAAGGAATTAGTAGTTATTTAGGAAACAGATGAGTTTTGAGATGGCGTTTGAATGTGGGCAGAGAGGATGAGTATCTGAGAGAGTGAGGCAACTGATTCCAAGTAACAGGAGTTTGATAGGAGAAAGAGCGTTGACCATAGGTTTTAGTGCGGACAGTGGGGATACAATAGAGACGGGTGTCAGATGAGGAACGCAGAGCTCGAGACGGTGTGTAGAGATGACGCAACAGATCAGTGAGGTATTCAGGACAGGAAGACTCGATAGATTTGTAGCAGAGAGAGGCAATCTTGTAGGATATTCTTTGCTGAACAGGGAGCCAGTGGAGAGAACAGAGCAATGGAGTTACATGGTTATAATTAGAAGAGCAGAAGATGAGACGGGCAGCATGATTTTGAACTTTTTGAAAGTTTGTTGATGAGATGAGAGGGGGAGCCAGACAAGAGAGCATTACAGTAGTCAAGGTTTGTGGTATCTTCTGAGGAGATGGCGGATAGAAGCAATTCGGCAGAGTTCAAGAAAGCAAGTACGACAAATATTGCTGACATGCTGTTGAAAGGACAGGGTTTGATCAAGAGTTACACCAAGGTTGCGGGCAGAAGGAGAGAGAGTGATAGACGAGTCAATTAGTTTGATACAGGATGGAAGAGAGGGGTAATTTTGAAGTTTTGGTGGGGTAATCAAGATCAGTTCAGACTTGTCTTCATTAAGCTTCAGTTTGTTTTCTGTCATCGAGTCCTTCAGGTTGGCTACACAGGACTGGGTGCTTTGGATCATGGTGGGAAGGTTCGAGAGTGGTCCAGAGATGTACAGCTGATTATCGTCAGAGAAAAAATTATGCTGAAGCAGGTATTGTTGAACAATAGAGGAGACAGGATAGGTGTAGATAATCAAAAGTAGAGGGCCCAGGACAGAACCTTGTGGTACCCCATAGACCAAGGAAGAAGGTTTAGAAGAAAGATCATTGACAGAGACTACCTGTTGACGATCAATGATGTAGGAATGTAACCAGCTGAGAACAATGTCAGAAAGCCCAAACGAGTGATGCAGACGGGAAAGAAGGATAGAATGGTCAATAGTGTCAAAAGCAGCAGAGAGGTCAAATAGGGTAAGGAGTGAGATATTGTTAGAGTCAAGGGCAGTCAGTATGTCGTTGCAGATTTTGATAAGAGCAGTCTCAGTACTATGGCCAGAGCGGTAAGCTGATCGAAGGGGATAGACAAGGTTGTTGGATCCCGAGTGTAGGTGGTCTAACAGCTGAACAAGAACAACTCTCTCTAGGACTTTGGCAAGAAAGGGAAGGTTTGAATAAGGCCTGTAGTTAATCAAGTTATCAGAATCAAGTGTGGGCTTTTTCAAGAGACGTCTTACAACAGCAGATTTGAAAGAAGATGGAAAAGAACCAGCAGAGAGTGAATGATTGATGATGGTGGTGATGTGAGGGAGAAGAGTGTCAAGACAATGGGTGAGGAAAGAAGCTGGTAGTGGGTCAAGTTCACAGGTCTTAACGCCAGATTGCATGATGATTTTCTTAACAAACGCCTCAGACACAGAATAGAAAGAAGCAAAGGGAGTTCCAGAGAAAGGGGGGTCAGGATAGGATACATGGTTGTTAGTCAGGGAGTCCAGTGATAATCTCAGGTTAGTGGTCTTGTTAACAAAGAAGTCAGAGAAAGCCTGTGGGAGTTCAGAAGGTGGCATGTTAGAAGGAAGAGGAGAAGAGTCAGTTTTGCCAAGAAGAGTGTTACTAATGTTGTAGAGCTGTTTGGATGTGGAGCAAGCAAGGATTTTGGCATTGTAGTAAGTAGATTTGACAGCGTCAACAAGGCTATTAACAATTTGTTGACAGTTTGAAAAATGTTTTTATGGACAGTCAGGCTGGATTTAAGCCACTGTCTCTCGGCTCTGTGCCTCTCACACCTGGCATTTTGCAACTGTGGCCTAACGGAAGAATACCAAGGTGAGGGAGGCCTCTTGGAAACAAAGCGACCACGAGCAGGAACATAGAGATCCAGGAGCTGAAGAAGGAGGGAGTTCTGGTCACCAGGAGAGGTTGGCGGCGAAGCAGACAGATGAGACTGAAGGTTAGCCTCGAAGAGAGTCAAGTCAACAGCAGAGAGGTTTCTGGCCAGAACGTAGGTCTTGGAAGGTGGAGGCCGGGAAAGATGAAGGTCAGCAACAAGGCAGACGTGGTCGGAAGGGAGGGTATAGTCGATGGTGAGAGACTTCACTATGGCCTGGTCAGCCCTGTGGATTATGTTGTCCAATGTGTGTCCACGAATGTGAGTCGGAGCGTGGACACACTGAACCAGGCCATAGCAGTCGAAGAGGTCTATGACTTTGGAGGTGGTGGAGTCAGAGGGGCGGTCGAAGTGGATGTTGTAGTCGCCAGCGATGATGTAGGACCCACGGAGTGAGTTGCAGTAGGACAGCAGATCGGGGAGTTCGTCAACGAAGATGGAGTCAGTCAGGCGGTTTTTAGAGCTTGGGGGAGGACGATGCAAACACAGAAGATGGAAAGTTTGGTGGGGGAAGGCAAGGGTGACTTTCTTCTTCTTCTTCTTCGCCTCAGGCAGACAACTTCATCAGGTTGAAGATTCTGCTGCACTTTGGGGGGTAGTAAGAAGATAAGAAATTAGAAAGCTGAGGAGATAGAAGTGGCCTAATGGAAAGAAAAGTAAACATAAAAAATAAACCCAGTTCGAAGGAGGTGTGGGTGAAGGGGAAGGCAGACTTGGTTGAGAGGAAAGGGGATAGTGAATCAGCGACGACAAAAGCAATACCGCCGCCGATCCTGACGGGGGAAGGAGAGGGTGTGGTGGCCGGGGGGAGCGATGTCATGGCACTTAGCCTCGTCACCGTCAGAACGAAACCAAGTTTCCACCACAGCGAACACATCAACATTGTTGTCATGGATGAAGTAGGACAGGGCAGAGCGTTTTTCTTTTCCAGTACCCAGAGCCTGGGCGTTGAAGACACACAGACGGAAAGAAGCAGAGTGGCGAGATAGGGAGTTTTCGGCAGAACGAGTGTCGATATGGATAAGGTTTGCAGGATTCATGTAGGAAGAGGACTTACTGTGTGGATTTTCACTTGAAATGAGGGGAAGACTTTCACGATCGCGAGTGGAAACAAGCACTGGAATGGGCTCACCTTTCTTCAGTTTCCTGCGGCCACCACCAAATGGTCGCCGTTTCTTCTTTTTTGACAAACCCTGTGCATTGCTGAGAAGTCCAAATCGACGAAGCGTGTCACAAACCGATGGGGCGAATTCAGAGTGTTCATTCTTGAGCGATAGTAGCTCCTCACGACTGTAGTAAACACTGGTGGGCGGCGGGGCAACAGAAACACTGTATTGACTTGCACGTGCCAACTCACGGGTCAATGGGCGAAAGCCGTACGACACAGCGTGGAGGAAGAAAAACAAATATGTCAGAAAGACAAACTGGGTAGCGGCACCTCTGTCCTTGGACAGAAAGAGACAAAGAAGATACCAAAATGACGGGCGTTCCATGACGAGGATGATGATCGCGGTCTAATGCGTAATTATAGACGATTTTCGGAGAAAAAACAACTAGTGGATGTCACTTCGTGAAAATTAGAGTTGCTTACCTCGATTACTCGATCAAATACCATAGCAACAATGGCGTCGAAGATTGAAACCGTGAAGCCAGTGAACGATTTGCACGCATTTTAAATAGAAAGAGGGGTGGTCACAAGTGGCCACAAACTGATCTAACTTGCAAAACGTCGAGAACTCGCAAAGAAATAAGCATTGCGATTGACTCAGATGGCTTGATAGAGAACAGAAAGTGAGAAACACAAACCAATTCAAGTGAGTGTAGATCTACTCAAACGCAGCATGTTCGGAGGATGATTGTTGACATCTGAGGGGGCAATTGCTACCATGCAGTCTTGACATATGTAGGGCCCCCCTTACGAAAAAATGCTTCACAATAAGGGGTACCATTATAAATGACATATTAACGACAGAAAGTTACCTCTTTCAGATTGCTAGCATGCATTTCTGGAAAAGGGGTGACTCTACAGATGTCAGCAAAATATACATGATAGCAATTGCCCCACAACAACGAAACACGCCTTTAAGAAAACAATAAACAAGCACACTTATAATACAATTTAAAACATTGCTATTGCAATGTATACTAACAAGCGTGGACTCGCAATCGTTTGTGGCAGCGGTCTATTTTTACCACTCCAATCATTACATACACTGAGTCGCCTTCCCTGGCTTTTCAATAATTTTAATCTGTAAACCAGAATGTTATCTCTGCACCATTTCGTAACTTTTTATATCTTTTGGAAAACATTTAATACTATTTATCCTACTTATACTCATCGAAAGAAGCACCGCATACTCGTGTCTGTTGCAGTGTCTGTATTACATATGTTTATTATTTTGTACGCTTTAAAATGAAGATTCATGTGTTCTGTTCAGAATACAATTCTTTCCATACCTAAGGACTGTAGATATGACAACTGAAATGTTACTTTATGCCCAAGTATTTTTTTCTCTTTTACAATATGTGCGACAATTTTGGACCGACAGACCGACAGACCAACAGACCGACAAAGTGAGTTATAGGTTTGTGGCTTGTGCCACAAACAATAACACTGCACTGTTGCAATAAGCAAGATGGAAAATTAACATGAACATAATACAACTGTGACGAGGTAATGGGTTAAAAGCTAAGTCTCTAGGGAAGACTTTTAGTGTGTTAAACTTTCACTTAGAAAATTTTCCTTTAGCCCACTTCTCTAGGGTGTGGGAGGTGAGCAACTTTCCCGGCCCCTTTTCATCTAATAAATTTATATTTGTGCCTGGGTTCTGGCTCGTATGATTGAAATACAAGTGGTAGTTTGCTCTAAATGGCAGACAGAGAGAAGTAGGTTTTTACATGAAAATTACAAAGCTTCCACTCTCATCAGTCTGACCAAAGGGTTCAGAATTATTTGACACTTGTATTTTATTTACTCACAAAATCTGCATAAGATTATACAGCAATAAGAATAAAGCAGCTCAATGGCGCCAAAACAAAATATGAATGAAAAACAATGAAATCCGAAAGGATTTACAAGACTTTTGTCTTTCTAGAAGGTTAAAAAATGAGCACCAATTAAACGCTGTTCCTGTGGTTATACAACATTTAAGACAATGTTGTGACGTTGTTTCAAACTGACTTCTTTCTGTGCGTGTGATATTGTACGGCTGGGAGTCAGGTCTGTCACAACAGATCAGTGTGGTCCAAACATAGACTATAGAGTGTCTTTGGTTCAAATGAGCACGAAAAGAAAAGAATTCCAGCCTGGGTTACTTGTCTCGGGGCGAGTTTTACTAGGGGACGCTATTCACGCGAATAACTGTTGCGCCAAAAGGGGTCTAAGACTTAGAAACACCAATAATAAAACAAAACACGTTAGCTAAGATCAGATCACATTTTAATACTCTTCACTTTCTGGAGAGAGAAAAATAGTTGCTATCAAAAGGGAGATAAGTCATACCTGTCTATCAGTTTGTACAAAGATTTCGATTTTATTGACGTCTATTTGTGTACAGAATATGAAGTTTACACTATGTCATGCCGTCTAGCATGATGAGAAATTAAGAAAGAGCACTCAAAAAACAAACCCTTGTGTTTGTTTAACTTGCTAACATCATCCCCTATATTGTCGCGATAGAATGAAGCATACTTGTCTGATTCTACTTTGTTGACTTTGGCCTCCATTTTGAAAACAAAAAAATAAGTTATCGCATGATTAAAACAAAACAACCGGAAGTAAGAATATATCCCACGATTCATCAAATAGTTTGCTGCTAGTCTCCCCCAAAGGAGTCACAAAGCATTTGCGAAATGTTCAATACCAAGTCATAAAAACTGTGTTCAAGACATCTGTACAGTAGCAAATTGTTTTCTTGTTTAGACAACTGTTTTCTTATAGTATGTTTATGCTATTTTCCTGATGTTTATTCGATACCAGATTGTGACAACTGTTTTTCCTAAGCGCATTTAGGATTAAGTTATCATCTGACCTTATCTATACCATCGAATTAAATCAGAGAGAAAAAAACCCACATTGTGTTATAACATTAACAAATAAGTATTAAAACGAAATAAACTTCGACCATAATTTAAAAACTACTTATCTACTGTATTAACTAAAATGTATGTGGGGATCATTTTGGCAAGCATTTTCTACGAAACTTGATAGAAAAGTGGTAACTCTTTTGTTGAATCCTGAGTCCAAACTATCTTGATTAGTTAAAACAAAAAGCTTTGGGACTTTCCTGGGATTGCAATACCTCAAGGACCGTCCCAGTATCTTTATAGTTATTAATGTCCCATATGTGCCTGTTCCAGGCCGCAACACGTTAAACGAACTTTCAGTAATCATGAATCCTGAACCAATTACACTATTCTGCGTGAGAAAAAAAAATCAGCAGTAGTATTGTGACAACCCTCTGATGCCCCACTCTGTGTCAAGTGTGTGGAGACTAACAGCCAGCAAGCCATAGTATTGACCAGAGTGGGGCTACCTTCTCCAACTGTTAGCATTGTTTTTGCTCTTTGGGACTGACTAGGGAAAGACCTAGCAATCATTGGTTATTCTGGGACTCTCTTCCGAGGCATATTATCGTCGCTGTCCGGCGCTAATCGTGTATCTGCAAAATCAGTGATTTACAGAAGTATAAAAAACATGTCATCTACTACAATGTCATTCCCCATTTGATAATTATACATTTGACTCTTCTTCTTTACCAATGAGTAAACATGTGACACAATGAAAGTGGCATAGCGCCTAAAGTTTTTGTGATAATTCAGTTACACGCTCCGCACCAGAGTTGTCAAACAATGGGAGATCGACACACGGTTAGCGTGTCAAGACTGTAGGATTTCCAGTGAATGTGTGTAGATCATGTAGCATATTGGAACATTTCCATTGGTCACAGGCACAATATATTTACAGAAGACCTGTGTGAGGTCATTAGAAGGGTTTTCAGTAGGAAATCTATTTTTGTTAAATTTCGCAGATACACGCCGGTTAGCGCCGGACAGCGACAATATAAGTCTGTAAGGCCAGAGCCTGTGGCTTTGTCTGGAGATGCACTGGCCTCACCTGCCTTGGTGGGGGCTGTTGGATGCGTGCTGGTACACCCATGGGGCACTTTCACAAAGACTCCTTTACGTCGTATCTAAATGCTTACCAAGTTGAGAGCAGGTATGTGCCTTGCGCGCTTACTGGAATGCCCCGTGCATGCCTACACCTGCATAGCATTGCACAGGCTTCCAAGGCTGGTGTAGGTCTGCTCTTGTGCTGGTAGGGCAGGTGGGGGCCAGTGCATCTCTGGGTCCTATCAGCACATTCGGGTGTTTCTTGTTCATTGAGAACCCTCTGGTGTCTCACTCTGTGTCAAGTAAGTGAAGACTAGCAGCTAGCAAGCTATGGTTGTGTCTGCGCCATTGACCAGGGTGGGGGGCTACCCTCTCCAACTGTTAGCATGTCATTCGCTTTTCCTGGAACCTCGATCAAGTTATTTGGATGACCTCCTGAAAGCTGCATTGTTTTTCCACTGCAGATGACAGAAGCAAGCAGAGATGAGACGAATGTCAGGAATAGGATTCTGAGTTCAAGGTGGTGTGAATGGTGTGTAAGTCTACCACTGTTGTTTCTCTCGTCGTCTTCACTGCTTCCATTTGCGACCCATTAACACAAATGGAAATTCTGCAACAATGGTCCAGTTAAACATTCCAGAGAATTCTTTTTCAAATGATATAAGAACCATTATTGTAACTGTTTTTCGTTTTAAAGTTATGCGCATTCATAGTTGGTAGGAGGATTGTCGGCCATTTGAGATATCACAGTCTAAAGTTTTGCCTAGCTCAAGAAAATGCACCAACCTATTCATTTCAAATAACGTTTTGTGTATTTAGAGACCATAATAAAGATTATCCTTTATAAATACGAAAGATGATATGCTAGAGAACACGAAAATGCCCATAACTCAAAATTGATTAACAAAAATGAGATTTTTGACTTTGCAAGCCTATTATGAGAAACTAGCCCAGCGACTTAATGTCCATTTCATGGTGCTGGGTCACATTTATTCCTGAATGCATGCACAGTGATAAAGGAGTATCAGCTACACTAAAGAAACTGGTACATCTGACAAACAGACCCCATGTTCATGTAAATGTGTCATGCAAATTGAAGGGTCATCCTGTGTTTTCCATACTTTTGTTACTGTTGTTTCTTAAAATGAACAATATGGAGTTGTAAACCTGCCAAATGTAAACAAAAATAGACCTTAAATATGGTTTTACTTAGCTTACTTTCCATTAACACTCTCTACACTAGAGTACACTATAACGTACATACCTTGCACAAACATTCAAGGTGAGAGTACGCTATTGAGTACATTGTGTGGGGATTGTTGGATGCGTTCTGGTTTCTGAGTGGGTGTCTTTTGCCGGTGGGCTCTGCAGTCATGAAAAATGGACTGGTACATTTCGCAAGGACTCCTTAGTATCGTATCCGATGGTCACCAAGCCGCGAGTAGCTATGTGCCTTGTATACTTAATGGAATGTCCCGTGTGTGCCTGCTCCCCAGTAACACAACACGGACTTCCAAGGCTGGGGCAGGGCTGCTCTCGCGTTGATAGGACGGGCGTGGCTGGTGCATCTCTGGGTCCCATCAGCACCTTCGGGTGTTTCTATTTCATTTCAGTTCAAAACTCAGCAAACCCATGCACACCAAACTGGTATAAAAGTATTCCTCATTGTTTGCAAATGAGTGCTTACACTCCCCCCTTCTCCTTGCATTCTTTTTTTATGCCTTTTTGCAAAGCATCATTAATCGGCCTATAAATACACATTTGTTTTGGAACGTTTATAGACATTAGCTTTTATTATTACAAACCATGCCATGCATTTTCAACACTGTACCAGTAAGCATACTTTTAAAAATAATGTGTATGCAACCGATGCAAACCCTGCTAGTGTGTAACAGGGAAAGGGAAAGAATCGGGCAGTGGCCCAGCAAAATTCAATCTCTTGATTTTTTTCTGGCCAAATGTGACCCATATATAAATTCTCCCAAATTCAAAACGAGGCTGCTCTTCAAAGTGCTGTCTCGTTTTGATTTGGGGGCATTTGTATAGGAGTCACACCTGAACAAGAATTATCCAGGTAAAAATGATCACATTTGACGCACGATTTGTGGGTGGTAACCAAAGGAAACTGCGTGGTGCGGTTTATGCAGAACGATTTATCTCAGTGATCTCTATGGATTTTTAGAAATAAATTTCTTTCGGTCTGTGTGTCTTTAAGAGCATGCATAACAATTTAAAACAAAAGCTGTTTTACCAAAATTTGCACAAAAGTTAAAACTGTTCATTTTGATTTCTTATTCTTCTTTGTGAACTTCTGAGATGGGCACCCCAGTATTCAAAGTCCTACAAATAAACGAATATTTGCCCGTAAAGGAACAAAGCATTACAAACGGTTGCCACTGCCACGGGACCTTGGGAAAAAACCTCACTTTTACAACATACGTGCATTCCTACACACCTAAAGTTCCACATACCAATATACCAGGAAGGAAGAAAATGTATGACTCTTCCTTAGTGTCTGTACACAAACAGCAAGCTATACGGTCGTACTTCTTATGAATTCAAGTTATTTTTCTCCTTTGTGTATTGCAAACAAATACTAGTAAAACAGAAAATTCGCATTTTGTGCCCAAACAGATCCGATGACGATGCTTGCAATATTATTTCTTACAAACTGCAAATCGTGAGATGCATTTTTGTAACACTATTGCAGTTTGTGAGAGCGAATAAACAGTTCAATAACAAATTGTCAGTGTTAACCCTAATGTCATGAAAATCCTAAGATCATCTTATTTCGTGCATGAATGTGTGTGTGTGTGTGTGTGTGTGTGTGTGTGTGTGTGTGTGTGTGTGTGTGTGTGTGTGTGTATGTGTGTGTGTGTGTAATAATAATGACAATTTATATAGCGCTTATCCTCCTTACAGGGATCTAAGCGCTTCACAAAGAAGTTAAAAATCTTAGCAAAAACAACAACAAAACAACGCAGTTGTCATAACTTACCATAAGGAACAACCCGAAACGAAATCACGATAACTACATTTACGTACCCCCCCCCCCCCCCCCCCCCCCCCCTTTCACTGTGACACTCCCCTAGAATCCAAACCATTACAAATAGCGTTTTCCACGCAAAAGGCATTTTCTCACACTATCCCCCCCCCCCCCCCCCCCCATCTGCCCGCCCCCGCATTCACCACCCCCTTCATAGTCCTCAAGCTGACCTACTTTTCATAGCTCTCCCAGCACGCACGCATGCATGCACACACACACACGCGAGCGCATGTAGGTGTGTGCAGAGTGTGTGTGTGTGTGTGTGTGTGTGTGTGTGTGTGTGCAAACGCACTTATATGTATCACCCACATGTGTGCACACACAAATGTGCACGTATACGTGTGTACATGCAGTATCTGCCAAGAGGGTGTGGTGAGAGCTAAGGGACAGCTATTTCTGCAGTCATGTTTTTCTGTGCATTTTTTATGCTCCATCAATAGGAAAACTGAGTACTACCGAGCAGCAGATAATATATATATGTCACCCGCTGCTTGTTTTCACCCTTGATACGAGGTCGGTGCACTTGACACCCTGATGTCTTTTGTTCTTCTTGTTCAATCCTGACTCTGAAAGTGCTGCAATCATCATTATGTTACAAGGAATGACATGTAATCAATGAAGGCATCCAAAATAATGAATTGTTACGTTTTGTTATTACTCTTAATGTTACGCCGTTTGAATGAAAACATACTTTTGCTAGAATTAGTCTTTTCATTTTCTTTTGCTTAAAATATATTCGACCCAAAGTTTGAAACGGATGTTATAGTAGCTCCAATTCAACTAACGTAGGATACATCAACCACATTGTGCCAGTTTACTACCGACACTGCACTCAAGCACAGACAAGGTGACAACAGAAAGGCACCGCATATCATGTTGTCCCTTTCTTGTACAAAAATATAGGTTTACTGTGGGACCAATCACCCATTAAGAAGCAAACTGTTGAACTTAAGCATTCCTTTCAAATGATCAGAGCCACAAAGAGGAAAAGAGGGAAACCGTTAATGGTAGTATGTATAACAACAGGTTTGTTTTCCACCACTTTTTATTTCAGATACAAACTGACATGCGAAAAGAAATGCAAATTGCCCATTCAGCACATTCCATCTTTCAGAGTTAAACCTGACTTCTAGCTGGACGAGGGAGTGCATACTGCAGGGAACGAGCTGGACGTTTACCTCAGCCAGTGGGAGCATAGCAATGACCACTGACGGTTTGCTAGTAAATATGATACCTTTGCGTGGTAGGGGGTGCACAATCGTCATCAAACCACCCCGTTGGTATGTATTGAACATCACAGACATACAAATAACAGGGAGCTGCGAAAGTGTGGTGATTTATGTAACCAGCTGCAGCAGCAGAATTAGGTTGTATAGGTGCTTGTCAAATCTATTCGAATGCTCTCCCATCTTTTTGATTAAAACCTGGGACCTACATCATTATCGGCTCGTGAGTTCGCGTGAAAAGGCGGTGACATTTATGTTTCTCATAATTAGGGCACAATTCAAAAAGCCTTCACCCTTCTCCTTGTTGATTTCATATCGTGGAATTCCACAATCCACAAAGCTGCTACAAGCTGTATCAGAAACTCCATTGACGGGTATGTCTGAAACTGCAGGTTCTTGAAATATCTGTTTTTATGATAGAAAGCTAAAGACAGATGTTTTTATTGTTTTCCTATGTTTTCAATAGTATTTGTTTTGTTCAAAATGAACATCATGATTATATTAACATTCAAGAATCCCTCTTGTTTGTTATTGTTTACAAGATACATTAGTCATCCTTCAACATTTTACTATAATATTTGTATACGTAATGTTTCTATGAATTGATATTAAATATAATGATGTCCAGTTCTTAGTTTACTTGAGCATGATGCAAGCATAATTTATTATGTATGGAATGTATGAATTTAGACACACATACACTACATACATATTGACAGGTGCTTTTTGTTTTCTGCATACGGTTTTCTTTAAGTGTCATTTGACTGCAAAATGGGGGTGTATTTTCT
>JAGGCT020004092.1:661532-686532 GCA_017654935.2 Phymorhynchus buccinoides | reverse complement strand
CTCCACACAAGAAGCTGTGAACATGTTGACACAATGGCTGCACAAAGGATGGCTGTCAACAAACTACGTCATGAATTTTCTTCGTAAAGAAATTTAAATAGAAAGATATATACCGAAAATCCAACCGTGGTGATTGTGCTACATCTAAGGCAAGACAAATGCAGTTCTGAATTAAAAAAAAAACAAAAACAAGAAAATAACAGAAAATATGTTCTAGAATTGGCCAGCTGACTTACACCCATGCAAAACAAAAACTAGTACAACTAAAAGTCCAATACAAATTACTGAGTGTCTGTATAAGTGCATGGGTGTGTTAGTTGTATTTTAGCATGGCTAAGCATTGCTTCACAAGCTTCACTTTGATCAATATAGCATGTAAAGGAACACATGTGCGTGCGTTTCCGTGTAGAGGCATAGGCCTACACCTTTTCAATTTGTATGCATGTTCTCATAGAAGAGGTCACTGAAATTCTCCCAGTCTCTCTGTCTCCCTCTTTCTATGGGTTTATCCATAAATATGGAGAGACGAACATCTCTGGTTTATCTTTCTGTCTGTCTCTGTAGTTATCTCGTGACTGTTTTGATCGTTACAGACTAGCATTTGCTGACACAATATGAATGTCGATCTCAAAGATAGCTGAAAATGAACTCTGACTTCTGAACTGAATGCATATATTTCCTTAGGTCTGTCCACGACCTCGACCTCCCCTTCCCTCACTACAGTCACAATGAATGCCACCACTCTGTGTCAGTTACACAACATCAGTACGGCTGAGATCAACTCAACACATTGTGATCCCGTAAACTCGAGCACATCATATCCTCTACCACCACCCCTTCCTCCCCTAGTGTTATCCACCCCCAACCTGACACAATGCATGGAACAGAAGCCTGGGATGTTGAGCTTTTCGGCCATGTCAGGGACTGTGTTCTTCGAGACTTCACACCCTTCGTTGCAATTGTTTCACAAAAAGTTCGAATGTAGTATTGTAATCACCCCTCCAGAGGGTTTCATTCTTAATTTCTATGGGATGGAGTTAAACAGAACACTTCCACGTGGTCTTTACTTGCAGGGTGGAGAGGTGGTGAAAATTGGATCAACGCTCTCAAACACAATGATTACATTTATCTTTCCAAAAATTACTAAAAATCAAATCAGGAATCATATATTTACCACACCCGGCACCAGTGGTCTGATTTCACTGATAAACAGACGTAGAAGTAGAAGTTCAAGAAAGAAAGGCTTCAGCTTCCTCATTCGCTTTTCCAGCTTACCCAACACGACCCAGCTTCTACAAACAGAATTTGAAACCCCAGTGAAAGGTAAAATTCTTTTCTGATTGACACTTTCAGTTGGCTTTTGTGAACAAACAAAATTTGAAAATCCATTGAAAGATTAAAATTGCTTTAGACTGAGACTCTATCTTTGCTTTTGAGAACAATAAAAAGACGAAATATTTGTTTATTTCTCCGAGACTGACTGATAATTTAGAACATACTGACATAATATTTTTAATAACCTTGTAAAGTTTAAAAAAAAGTCATCTTCAGTATCTTCCCAACTTTCGATGATACATTTTCAATCGTATTTGTATCTCTCGTTTATAGGTTTCATTGCATCACCAGGCTGGGATGGGATGACAGCAGCATGGTTAAGCATGGACACCTGGACCTGTGTATCCGTTCCACTGAAACACGTGATTGTGGTGAGCGTGATTCACATTGACATTCAAGCTCAATGGAACGGATGCTCACAGTACCACATTGGTGTATATGACAACGTGGGATTCACAAAGCCTCTCAGAACCCATTGTGGCAGTTTTCTCCCTCGCCCGGACCTCTATGACCCGCCAAAGAGACTTCTGTATGTGCGGTTCAGTCATTCGGATGTTGATCCCAGAACCGGATTCAAAATGCACTTCTCTCTTCACTCCTATTATTCACGCCCTCAGCAAAACTTTGCTGGCCTGTGGAACTGCTCTGCGTTTGAAAGGACGCTGATGGAGCACCAGTTCCCGTGTAACATGCAAGTGGACTGTGTGGGCATGGAAGATGAAGAGCACTGCCCCTACACCAGTGATGAATGTGAAGTGGGAAGCGTGACTATTGGCGATGGATGTTATATCTATGTGGTTAATCCCTATTCTAGAGGGTTGATTTCGAAACACTGGACACCGGGTGAGGGGAACATATCATGGAACGACGCAGAAGTCGACTGTAGGCGTCGTGGAGGACATCTGGCCAGTCTGAACACCCCCAGGGAAGAGGAGGCTATCAAAAAAGTGGTGTTTGGCAAGGACAAGACTTTCAGGGTGTTTATTGGACTGATCCCTGTTGCTGACTCTGCTCCTTACATGTAAATCAAACAGTTTCGGAAAAAGGAAGAAATAAACATAGCAATTTCCTACTTTTGTCTGACTTAACCTTTTTTGTGATTACCCCCCGCCAATATGCTTACACTATTCCAACATGAATATTCCTTTCAAATAAAGCTTTTTCACACAAAAATAGAAAGCAAGGTATGAAAGAAAACAAATGATAAAATAAAACCATTACGAATCTGTGTTTTGTATCTTTGGGCACAAACTGTGCACAACTTTAGGAACAGCAATTCAAAGTGCTACAAAGGAAAATGTAATTGGTTGGATAGTTATACATTGAGAAAGCTTAGACTAGATTTCATAGACTAAAAAACGTCATTGAAACGCTTACAATCTTAGTCTTTTATTGACGTATATTTATTAAAAACTTTTTTTAATTCGCATTTGAAATACTACTCATTCCAATAATATTCATATTAGTTGGATAATATTTCAACAAATATCACAACAATTTAAAAAAACAAGCGCAAAATCGCAATAGTTTGTGGCACGCGGTCTATTTTTACCACTCCAATCATGAGTCACCTCCCCTGGCTTTTCAATAATTTTAATCTGTAAACCAGAATGTTATCTCTGCACCATTTCGTAACTTTTTATATCTTTTGGAAAACATTTAAAACTATGTATCCTACTTATACTCATCAAAAGAAGCACCGCATACTCGTCGTGTCTGTTGTAGTGTCTGTATTACGTATGTTTATTATTTTGTACGCTTTTAAAATACATCATTTTAAAGAGCGGCCTCAATTAGAAGTGTAGCCTCGATTTGAAGTGCGACAATTTTGTCAAAATGTGCGACAATTTTGGACCGACCGACCGACCGACAGACAGACAGACAGACAGACAGACAGACCGACAGACAAAATGAGTTATAGGTTTGTGGCTTGAGCCACAAACAAAAAGGCATGGATTCAGAACCCACACACAAACCACTGCCGAATGTCACAACTGACACAATAGAATAAGAAAGGATATGAGAAAGAAAAAAGAGTTGCAAACTTATTTCTGTTCCGTAAAACAAGTTGGTTCTGAAAACGTAGAAATTATGATACAGGTACAGGAATCTCTGGAACTATTTGGACGGCAGCACAGCTTATTATAAAGGGCATACGCTTGGATCCTGTCAATGTTTCGCATCATGTGTCTATATGACCGTATGGTTAGTACGCATATTCCGAAGGGATGAATCAGGTAGATACAGTTACTTATGCGAGCTGGCCCACAGCTCCAAGACACAAGAGCCAGCACAGTCCACAAAGAAACCATGGCTTCACACTAACTCTTCAGAACTATGGGGTGGAAAATGTGTTATGCCCTGTTCTGATGATCATGTGACTCACACCTTCCTAGCATGTGACATCAGCAGTCATTGTTGGGGTGTAGCTGCAGGGAATGTCATTTCCTGTTCCACTGATCTCACGCCCCTTCCACCCATGTTCACGTGTGACAATGACGTAGATCACGTGCCTTACACACTGGTGTGTGACCATCGCCATGACTGCCGTGACAACAGTGATGAAGACTTCTGTGTGTTCAGGACCTGTGATTTCAGAACCCATTTCCAGTGCAGGAACAAAATGGTACCGTATCTAAGCCCCTTTGTATATATCTGCGTTTCTGTCTCTACCTCTGTCTCTCAGCCTTTCAGACGAACGCAATTTTCTTGAGTAAAATGGGAGCACCTTCTGGCATAAGCTCTGAGATGTCTCTAAGGGCACTCTTGACGTAGTATCAGGATCTCTGTGATCGGGTTGTGGATGTATAAGACAATAATAGTTGTTAATGGCTATTCTGACATCAGAGCTATTGAATCTGTGAGACAGCAATGCCGATTTGTTCTTAATTTCCCATTAGCCCACCTATCTTCATCCAAACATATTTGTATTAACCTTTACCAGATCACGCTTTTGATGACACAGATACGATCGCACGGGTCTTCCACGACCCCTAGTCAGTATAGAGAAAGGGACAAGCATTTTAACAGTGTTTATCCCTGTCCAGATGATGCGGGTCCTCCAGGACCCCATACTCGTCAAAGAGTCACCATGTGTTTATACTTCTCCAGATGGCGCGGGTCTCCCACGACCCATACTCAATGCACTTGTAAAGAAACTGAAACAAACTCTCACACACTTTGTCTCTCTCTCATCCACACGCGTTCTTAACCAGAGTTTAACTTGGACTTTAACACACTAACACAACTTTCCGATTATCACCCCTTTATTCTTAAACTAAACGAGAACAACTTTGGTCCCTTTGTATGAGTAAAAAAATGTTCGTCTTGGGACAGGCACTGACAGGATAATTTTTACAAACACACCGTTCCTCGTGACACCAACTAAAAAAACTTATCTGTCTCCGCGAAGCACCGTCTTCTCCACCGAGGTCACAAACTTGGTTGCATCTCCTCCCCAAACGTTCTCCACCCAAACGTTTACAAGTCCGTTGGTGCCCTTGGCACCAACACTCAACCAGCGGCTCCCTCAGAAGCGCAAGGCTGGTCTCCCTTCCTCTCTCCGGCTCCACAGGTCGAAGGTCCACCCAACAGGAAGGGGTTACAGGGGGGACTGGGCCACACACCCTGCAAGGGAACTGAAAAGGCTGTCAATATTCTAGCCCTACTTGAATTAGCTTCGCGGACAGAATTTTCCGTGATTAGTTTCGGTGTGAGTGTGTTTAACCATGTACTGGCCTTTACAAAACTTAGAACTTTAGACAAACACACCAGCACCGAAACTGTAACTTTCTCTCAAAAAGAGTATACATTTTTTAAGACACCATAATGTCTTTGCAAATGTAAATTAAAAAAAACTACAATTTTGAAAACCCTGCAAAATTTAGAAACCCAATTTAAACTTTATGAATGAAATACAACTTTGAAATAAGTAAACTTCTTTAAATCCTAGCAATTTAGAAAACAACAACCCAAAATTTACTTTACCCGGACTTCCGAAAAACCCGGTTAAAAAAACGACTGATTAAAAGGGCGCAGCCTTCTAGCTCAACATCGCCAGACACAGTGCTGTGCACAACCAGACAGTGTCCTATTTGGCTGCTGGCTGTGTGAGCAGTCGAGCGAGTTACCCAATAAGTTTACGAAATTCACGTGCTACACGTGTTATAAAGAAACAGCTCTACAAAACTTGGTTTTACCAAGGGTAAAGTATATCTCCGACAAGGAGTTACTTTTTAAATTTGCAACTTGCATTTTAGTTTTACAACATAATATATTTACCAAATTTTATACATTAATAAATTGACATATTATATCGTCAATTTCGGAATTATGCCCTTCCTGACAGCACTGCGGTGACATATTTCTGCTCTTTAAAGTAGGGGTCGTGGGAGACCCGCGCCATCTGGACAAGCATGTTAAAAAATGACGCGTCATATTACGTCATTTATATTTTATACACATTAATGAAATTTAACACACTTAAAGCCATTTACGTTTTTGACAAAGTCATCAAATTTCATGAAGATTGCTTAAATAGTTTTAGAGATATAATACATTTTGTGTGTGTCAAGGGGTCGTGGGCGACCCCGGAAGTCTGGTAAAGGTTAATAAGTTTTAAAAGATCAATCTGTTTAGTGAAGAGTATTGTAAGATGCTTTGTAAGGGTGGGGGTTGCTGTTTATCTTTTTTTTTTGGTTTGACGTCAATTTACCTTTTCAACATCATAATTTCAGAAGAAGATAAACAAAACATTTGCCTTTAGCAAAAACTAATGGCTTTATAATCGCCGCCCGCATGCAATACAGACGTAACTCAATTTTGTTCGATTTCGATACTTTTGGCATATACTTTTTCTTCTCAGTCTAAAACCATGATTTGGGGGCAAATTTTCTTATTTCAATATTACTTAAATAAGTCGTGATTTATTTGAAAAACTGAAGTGACAAAGTTATTTGATGGCTCGAAATAAAGCCGTATGAAAAACTCTGAAGCAATTTGACTTGAAATGACCAAAATAATCAGTTTTTTGCTTCTCCTGTGAAGTGAGGTCTTTCGACTTATGTTTGTATTGCATGCGGGCGGCGATATGATCTACACTGTTGTCTCTGTCTCTCCCCCTGTCTCTCTGACGGACACAACAGTGTGTGCCAAAGACTAAGATATGTGATCAATTCCCTGACTGCAGTGATAACAGTGATGAAGCGATACAGTGCCAAGCTGGATGTAAGTTCAACCAGTGGCGTGACACGTTCCCTGCTGTAATCGACTTTGATGGCAATGGAGGAGTGATAATGTACAACACTTCTATGAGGCCTGTCTGCCCAGACACCCATTTTCAGTGTGTAGAGGACAGCTTTTGCCTGCCCGTCTTTGTGTGGTGCAACACCGTCCATGACTGTCCCCAGCGTGAAGACGAAGAGCACTGTGACAGATACACTTGTCCAGGATTCTACCGTTGTCGGGCATCCAGTGTGTGCCTCCATCCCCAACACGTGTGTGATGGCATGTACCAGTGTCCTCAGCGAGATGACGAGTTGCTATGTGATGGCACGTGCCCTGAACAATGCACGTGCTATGGTCAGGCCTTTTTCTGTGGTAGTATCATTTCTCCATCAATATATCCAGATCTACGTTTCCTGGACGCCAGTGACAGTGGTCTGCAATACGCTGATGTGTCCAGCAACACACTGCTCATCTACCTCAGACTGGTGCGATGTGATCTAGTGAATCTAACACTGGTCCATCTTCCCAATCTGCAAAAATTAGACCTGAGTGAGAACCATCTGACATCCATCACTGATCAACATTTGAGTCTTCTTCCCCGTCTGCGTCATTTGACTCTCTCTGACAATCCTCTGACCACACTGATCCAGCACACTCTGGAGTCTCCTTATCTACACCGTCATCTGCAGTGGCTGGATCTGTCCCATGTAATTCTGGAAGAACTGGATGTACCTATGCTAAACATCTTTCCGAACATGCGCACACTTAATCTGACTGACTGTGGAGTTGATCACGTTCTGTCTGAAGGCAACTATTCTCTGAAGAATCTCCGTGTGTTGGATGCACGTGGTTGTCCCATGACCTATTTTCCTGACACCTTATTCCAAGGGTTGACTCAGCTACACACTGTGTTCGCTGACAATTACAAGCTGTGCTGTGAGGCCATGCTTTCAACGACTTTCATTTCAGACCAATGTCATGCTCCTCCTGATGACATATCTTCGTGTACAATGTTGTTGAAATCTGGCATATTCCGGACACTTAATGCGGTTTACACCATATCGACAATTTGCTCAAACATTGTATGGTTTTCCGTTCAATTTATTACAAACGTACGGAAAGGTCTGAGGCACGTTGATGTTTTTGTTCTAAATTTGTGCTTGTCCAACGTTTTGATGGGAATGTATCTGGCTATAATAGGAGTGGCAGACCATGTATATCAGGGTACCTACCTTTGGAACGACATCACGTGGAAACGGAGCATTACGTGCCAGGCAGCAGGATTTCTGTCACTGTTGTCCACTGAAGTGTCAGCCTTCATCATCTGTCTCATCACTTTGGATCGACTGTTGGTTCTACGGTTCCCCTTCAGCCAGCTCCACTTTCACAGACTCAGTGCTGTGATGACGTGTGCTGGGATATGGACTGCTGGACTGATTCTGGCCGCTGTCCCTTTATTGCTGCCCATGACGTCACGCTGGCGGTTTTATGGCCAGAACGCAATATGCACGCCACTACCATTCAACGAAATGGAGTTCACCAATCAGCCACCTGTCTTCCACTTAGTCATTTTCCCAAACTTTCTTGTATTCGCGCTGGTAGCAGTGGGACAGGTGGCTATCAACAGATCGATTCGGAAGAATCGGTGGTCTGACGGTAGCGACCTCAACAACCGCAAGACCAACCAAGACCATTATTTAGCTTTTCATCCAACGAGTATTGCCGTGTCAAAGTGTCTGTGTTGGTTCGCTATCTGTTCTCCGGGCCTGTTGGCCTCCAGTGGCCTCCACGCTGTGGCCAGAGAAACGAACGTGGCTATGGCCATTTTGGTCATGCCCCTCAACTCTGCAGTCGATCCTTTTTTTTACTGGCTCAATGCGAGGTTCGAGCGCAACAGTATAAAAAGACATCAGCGCTTAGTAAAGAAGGTTCTGTTGAGACAAACACAGACCGAAGTTGTAGTAGATAGCCTCGCTTTGGCGGACAAGTGCACGAGGGAAGAAGCGCAGGAGATCTTCCGTCACTGGGTCGGCCAGGGGACTCTGACCAGCAAACACGCGTCTGTCTGCGGCTCTGCAAAAGGAAATCACTAACTTTGATTGTGAAGCGTAGTAGGCTCTTCTGATGGAATTGTCGCCCTAAGCTATTAGACATTAGTTGACGTTTCATTTAGGGGCTTGTTAATTTCTTGCATGGCAACACAAAATGTATTCATACCGCGCACATTCAAAATTTGCCCGATGTTTAGTGATGCAGAAAAGAAATGTATTCCGGGAGAGTAATCTCTATTTGGACAGCAAGAAGCGCGCATTGACTCTTTGGTATTATGCTCTATGTTTCATTTTCACCCCAGCAAGGCTAACACAATGCTTGTCTTCAAAGATTCGCGGCTAAGGCCAAACCATTATTCGTGTTTTGTAGTGTCTTTTATGAGTGTGTGTGGGCGTGTGTGTAAGTGCGTGCGTACGTGCGTGCCTCTGTGTGTGTGTGTGTGTGCGCGTGCGCATGTGCGTGCATGCGTGTGTGTGTGCATGCATACGTGTGTGATGTGTGTGTGTGCGCACGCGTGAACGCGGGTGTGCACGCCGCCAGTGTTTCCACCTCATCGTAGTTATTGACATGAACAACACCTTTTTCGGTGACACTTTACAACCGAATAGGTTTCATGGCTCAACCAGGCTTTTTTGTTGCCCTTCGTACTTCCACTGTCATTTATAAGTATAGCAGTCAGTTGTGATGCAGTTTGTTGTCTGATTTTTGTGATGTATTTGTTCGTAAATGACGAAATCATAGAAACTATATTGAGTAGCTGTAAGCAAAACAACAACACGGAAGACACACGGAAGATAATAATTATATTCTACCACAGTTAACAATGACACAGAGAATGCGATTATTGCCAGATTCTGCATCATGAACAACGCACGAATCCCTCCAAATTTTAGTTGTTTTTTGTTTGTTTGTTTTTCTCAGACTCGGAGAACTATTTTATGATTGAGACTGAACATTCATTTCACCGATCTGTCCAACTAGGCAAGCCATTTAGTGTAGAGCGGAAGACGCAGTCATACTTTCCTTTTGGTACGATGTTCTGAACATTTGAAGGCGAATGTTTTGTGAAATGTCCTTTTAATTTAGAGGATGACACACGCTGTTCCGCGCTGTTTCCCTTGTTAAAATAACACAAAAATAACGGACTCTAAATGATCATGAAAGGAGACGGCGGATCGCTCATTCTCGTAATCCAATAAAATTACAGGAACGTGCGCGTTCGTGTCTCGTGGGTCACGAAGAGAGAGAGAGAGAGAGAGAGAGAGAGAGAGAGAGAGAGAGAGAGAGAGAGAGAGAGAGAGAGTTTTGGTGGGTAGACAGCCTGACAACCGGCCACACTGGGACCATTCAGCGGAAGCGGCGGGCCCCCACTGCCTACCCTGGGTCTGATGCTTTTAGTGGTCCCAACAGCACTGCCTACAGAAGGGGTCTGGAGCTTTTAGTGGTCGTGCCACTCTCTGAGCGCTCCTGAAGGAAGGCTGCGCTGCTGGGTGCGGCAGAAACTGCTCGCTGGGCTCTTGCAGCTAAGGGCTGCTGGAACCTGCAGGGCGTGGAGCTGCCCTTTGAGGACTTGTCTCTGATGGCGGCTCTTCGCGCAGCGTGGGCCACGTTTGTTGAGCAGGAGTCACGACTTTTGATGATAGTCATGCATGACGAAGCGTGCTGCTCTATGTTGCACTGCTTCAATGTCGTTGATGTTTCTCTGAGCGGTGGAATCCCACACGCTTGAGGCATATTATTCAGGATGAGGATGGACAAGTGCTTTGTAGGCCTGTTATTTCATGTTCTTCTGATTCGTCTTGAGTGTCCTTCTGATGACAGTTTCCTGTCATATGAGCGCATGCCACAGGTTAGGAGTAGATTGTTCCCCTTTCTTTATTGCTCTTGGTGCAGACGATGGAGGTATGAAGAGGGTTTTTTCCAATTCCTTTCACCCTGTATCGCCTGTGCCTGACTTGCATTTTTCTGGATTGTCAATTTCTGAATTTTCTGTCGGGTTTCGTGTGCTGCGCAAGACATACATGCGGAGCCTCGATTTCATAGATGTCATAGGGAAAATTCAACTCAGTCTCGGAGTTTTGCTGACAACTGGCAGAGTTGAAGTTTTCATTCGGGTCCGAGACACGAGAGCAAGAGGAACAGACGTCTTTGCCCCGAGAGATTGTTGAACATTCAATGGTTACAACCGAAAGCTTCAAGGCTTGCATGAGAAAGAAGAAAACCTATTCATCGTAGGTGCAATAGTAGAGATGGCTAGTTGTCAAGGTTTCGAGGTTTATTAGATTCCAAAGAGTCCCATGGGGGACAAAACATATAAAGGAAAAAGTACGAAAAACAATTCAATTGGAAAAGGTTCGACATGAGCAGCTATGTCGAGCAGAAATTTTAGCAAAATACAAAATGATATGTTCATGAGTGTCTATAGTGTGTGTGACGAGGTAATGGGTTAAAAGGCTAAGTCTCTAGGGAAGACTTTTAGTGTGTTAAATTTTCAAGTAGAAAATTTGCCTTTTGCCCACTTCTCTAGGGTATGGGAGATGAGCAACTTTCCCGGCCCCTTTTCATCTAATAAATTTATATTTGTGCCCGGGTTCTGGCTCGTATGATTGTAAGAAATACAAGTGGTTGATTTGCTCTAAATGGCAGACAGAGAGAAGTAGGGTTTTACATGAAATTACAAGACTCCCACTCTCATCAGTCTGACCAAAGGGTTCAGGATTATTTGACACTTGTATTTTATTTACTCACAAAATCTGCATAAGATTATGCAACAATCATAATAAAGCAGCTCAATGGCGCCAAAACAAAATATGAATGAAAAACAATGAAATCCGAAAGGATTTACAAGACTTTTGTCTTTCTAGAAGGTTAGCCCCAAGCGGGAAGGGTCACTAAGTGTCTTCAGTGCCAGGGGGAAAGTTCAAATGATTGGCGCGGTTCTGTAAACTTAGCTATTGTCAAGTTCTTCCGTAGTGATCGGCGAGTGCTGGGGTGGCTGGGCTTGCTCGTCAGGTGAGAGTAGCTCCCAGTCGTTCCGGTTACGGCTTCGCGGGATGGCACGGTTCAGGCGTGGTCTCCTCGCGGATTCTGGGTGCGGGGCGTCTTGGCAGCGGTCCCGTCTTATTTCCTTGTGAGTCAGGGATTGTGCGTCCTGACCACGATGCCCTGCTGATAATCACAGGAGAAGGTGGATGTAGATCTCTATGGCTTAGAGACAAGGGGCTTTAGTCGGCAGGGAATTAGTGGATCCCAACCGGCTAGAAGGCTGCCCTTGTACAATAGCACTAAGAACACATAATCTGAATTTCAGTTAACAAACTGAGATCAGTAAAACATAAAAGGTGATCAAGCCAACATCACTCTCCATCCAACACCTGGAAAGGAATGGTATCATAAAGTGCAGGATTGCAACCCACAGATTTCCTACTAAAAATAGACAAAAGGGTTAGTAGGCATAAAATCCGGTTCTGGTACCAAAAGAGTTAAAGTCAAAAACACACACACACAAATAATCAGTGCACATAAATAGAACAGAATGTTTACCACTTCTTTTCAATAACATATCTATCTACTCCTTATTCATCATTGAACATAGGATCTAGATCAAAAATAGGATCAAACAAAAACCAAATCTCAATCACCAGCCATCAATAATACTCACTAGTTGGGCTATTATGAATGGCTGGGAGAGAGGTTGAGTCTGCAATGTTGCTCCAGCCACGTTTTGGAGGTATTATGAGAGAGTGGGTGTAGGCTACTTTCCTCACTACTCAAATTTTTCCCTGCTATTTTCAAATAATGTGAGCCTGTGATTGGTTTATAGCAGTCGACACATCACAAGATGACGCTATAATATTATGCATACTAGTACCGAACAATCACGCGCCGGTTACATCATTATCACATGCCGACATTCCTATCCTTCTCGTGATCAGAAAGGAAGGGTTCAAAGGGCACCGACTGTGGGTGTCACTTTCTCGTGATGGGGAGGTAGATCGGGCTTCAAAGAGACAAATGCCTTAATCGGCGTCTGTTTGATGGTGGATGGCAATTAAAGTGGCGGCCGGCCCGAGAAATGAAAAGGGGAGAGGGGGGGGGGGGGTGTAGATAAGAAAGAGGGGTCGCGCGGGACACTTACGTCACAGTGTGTATGTGAAGAAAAGGGAAGGTGGGTGGGGGTTGAAAGACCGGCTGGATTATTTTGATTTCTACTTTAAATTATGTTAAATAATCATTTTGTATGCTTTTTTAAGTATCTTGAAATGGTGTCTATAATGTGTATGTGAAAAAAGGTTGTGGGTGGTGGTGGTGCGGATGAACGGTGTGGTCATCTTTTTATTTTGTTAGTTAGTTTCTTTGTTTAATATACTTCTTCATAATGTTTTTCTTCTTGATTGTTTTCTTCGTAATATTTGTAAAGGGCTCTGTGGATGATTTTGTTTCCATCGAAGAGCGCTTTAGAAGCTTTATTTATTTATTTACTATTATATTATTATTATTATTATTATTATTATTAGCATTAGCATTAATATTATTAGTTCAGCTATAGACTAAAATACGTCCTTTAAAATGCTCACAATATTAATATTTTAATGACATACATTTATTTTAAAAAATCGCATTTGAAATACTACTCCTTCGACTGAGATTTATATTATTTGGATCATATTTCAACAAATGTCACAATGTCAAAAAGACGTGGATGCAGAACCAAAACTTAAACCACCGCCGTAATTTCACAACTGTTTATGTAAAGCAGAAGCTGACACAATAGAATAGGGAAGGTTACAAGAGAGAGAAAAAAGGTTTGGCAAACTTATTTCTGTTGGGTAAAATAAGTCGGTTCTGATAAACGAAGAAATTACGATACAGGTACGGGTATCTCTGGAACTATGTGGACGGCAGCATAGCTTATTATACAGGCCCAGGGCATGTGAATATATACATTCAATGTTCCGTTTCATGTGTCTATATGACCGTATGGTTAGTACACGTATTCCCAAGGGATGAGTCTGGTAGATACAGTTACTTATGCGAGCTGGCCCACAGTTCCAAGACACAAGAACCAACACAGTCCATAAAGAAACCATGGCTTCACATTAACTCTTCAGAACTATGGGGTGGAACAGGTGTTATGCCCTGTTCTGATGATCATGTAACTCGCACCTTCCTAGCATGTGACATCAGCAGTCATTGTTGGGGTGTAGCTGCAGGGAATGTCATTTCCTGTTCCACTGATCTGACGCCCCTTCCACCCGTGTTCACGTGTGACAGTACCGGTGACGTCACAGAAATATGCCAACTACGTCACGCGTAGTCCATTTTTTCCAGACGTTGCTACCGCAAGCATGACCTCCAGCCGTACTGGACAACGGTTAGGTTATTTTGTGAAATGTAGCCCTTTTCGGACACAAAGACCCTCCCTCCCTATAAAGGCCTTCCCTCCCTATAAACACCCTCCCTCCCTGTAAGACCCTCCCTCCCTCTTAAGACCCTTCCTCCCTATAAACACCCTCCCTCCCTATAAACACCCTCCCTCCCTATGAAGACCCTCCCTCCCTATAAACACTCTCCCTCTCTATCGACCCTCCCTCCCTTAAAAGACCCTCCCTCCCCTATAAAGACCCTCCCTCCCTCTTAACACCCTCCTTCCCAAAAGACCCTCCCTCCATTATAAGACCATTCCTCCCTATAAAGACCCTACCTCCCCTATAAGACCATCCCTCCCCTATAAAGACCCTCCCTCCCTATGAAGACCATCCCTCCCTATAAAGACCCTCCCTCCCTCCGAAATAGACCCTCCCCCCCATAAAGACCCTCCCTCCCTATAAAAACCCTCCCTTCCCCTCCCTTCCTTCCCTCCCTCCCTATAAGAAACCCTCCCTCCCTAAAAGACCATCCCTCCCTATATTAGACCCTCCCTCCCAAAAAGACCCTCCCTCCCTATAGACCCTCCCTCCCTATAGACCCTCCCTCCCTATAGACCCTCCCTCCATATAAAGACCCTCCCTCCTCCCTCCCTGTGAAGACCCTCCCTCCCAAAAAGAGCCTCCCTGCCTATGAAGACCCTCCCTCCCTATAAAGACCCTCTCCTCCCTATATAAGACCCCTCCCAAATCAGACCCTCCCTCCCTATAAGACCCTCCCTCCCTATATAAGACCCCTCCCAATCAGACCCTTCCCTCCCTATAAGACCCTCCCTCCCTCCCTCCCTATAAAGACCCCCCTCCCTCCCTCCCTAATAGACCCTCCCTCCCTATATAAGACCCCTCCCTAAATCAGACCCTCCTCTCCCTATAAGACCCTCCCCCTCCCTCCCTATAAGACCCTCCCTCCCTATAGAACCCTACCCCTCCATATCAAGACCCTCCCTCCATTGTAGACCCTCCCTCCCTGTGAAGACCCTCCCTCCCCGTTAACCCTCCCTCCCTATGAAGACCCTCCCTCCCTAAAAGACCATCCCTCCATATCAAGACACCTCCCTCCCTGTGAAGACCCTCCCTTCCAAAAGACCCTCCCTCCCGATTGAAGACCCTCCCTCCCTATGAAGACCCTCCCTCCCAAAAAGACCCTCCCTCCCTATAAACACCCTGGCCTCCCTCTCTCTAGACCCTCCCTCCCTATAAGACCCTCCCTCCCCCAGTAAACTCGCGTATTTACCACAATGAGTTACTTCCCTTGTTTACGCGTACTCCGGACCTACGTGAACAAATCTTTACAACTTTGTACATAGGCAACCCATGACGTCACGACTTCTTCGCGCACCCTCTGGCGCTGCCGTAGTACTGGCCACATCTATAACTCCCTAATGACGTTGATCACGTGCCTTGCACACTGGTGTGTGACCATCGCCATGACTGCCGTGACAACAGTGATGAAGACTTCTGTGTGTTCAGGACCTGTGACCTGTATTTAAGCCCCTTTGTATCTGTGTTTCTGTATCTACCTCTGTCCCTCAGCCTTCAGACGAACGCAGTTTTGGTCGAGTAAAATGGGAACACCTTTTGGCAGAAGCTCCGAGATGTCTCTAAGGGTATTCTTGTTGAAGTTTCGGGATCTCTATGATAGACTGTCGCATATAATAAGAAATTAGTATTTAGCGATGGCTATTCTGACATTAATTAAAAAGCTATCAGTTCAACACATTCTTTTCGAATGTCCATTTTTAACATCGCTATACACCTTGTCTGGGATTCAAGTAGCAAACTTAGGAACTTTACAAGATGTAGTTTACAGCCCAGAAATGATCAAAATAGCTTCTGTCATATCCAGCTCTGGAATTGCAAGATTACTATAATTCATACGTTAGTTAATATTAATTTTCTTTCTTTGCCTCAAATCCCCCCCCCCCCCCCCTTCTACCCATCACGGTCATACTCTCTCTCTCTCTCACACATCACACACACACGCACGCACGCACTCACACACACGCACACGCGCGCACGCACACGCACGCACACACACACACACACACACACACACACACACACACACACACACACACACACACACACACACACACACACACACACACATACACACACACACACACACACACAACACACACACACACACACACACACACACACACACACACACACACCACACACACACACATTCACACACACACAACACACACACACACACACACACACACACACACACACACACACACACTCTTTTCCCCTCATTTTAATTCAATATTTGTTTATGTCTGTTTTGTTTTTGTTTAATTAATGTAATTATTTAAGTCTAATATCACCATTGTGTGAACAGTTTTTAAATTAAATCAATCAAATCAATCAAAAGCTATTGTATATGTGAGACAGTATTGCTTGTTTGTTCTTAATTTTCCATTAATCCACCTCTCTTCAACCAAAAATATGTTTATTTATAGAGTAGAAAGGGGTTTGCGTACCCCTTAATGCATTATCGTAATTATCTCTCGTTCATTATTGACACATTGCGATGGCTTGGAGTCATTGACGTATTATTGAATTTATTGCAAAAAACTAATAACTTGTATTAAAAAGACTACAAATAATATAAAAAGGGGAGTTATGCTTTTTGTCTATTTCTGCAGTCTTTTTTTTTTATACAAAAGTTATTCGTTTTTTGTAATAACTTCAATAATATGTTAATGGACTATGAAAACGATAGTCCGTTTTGATTCTAAGCCATCGAATTGCGTACTGATAAGGGTCAGTGTCGCACCTTAGATACTAATTTACTACTACTACTACTACTAATACTACTACTACTACTACTACTACTACTATACTACTACTACCAGAGATAGTTTAGGGGAGATAGCCAACTTGAAGGTAGGGTGATGACGACCCTAAAGAGTTATCTTTCCGTACAGGTAGGAACAATGGTGGCCCACATCGAAATTTGATTCTGAATCGAAGCGACTGTTCCAACCACATGTTGGAATGCAAGGTTCAAACTATTTAAGCAAGATTTAAAAAAAAGGTAAAGAAGCTGGAAATCGAGCATAGAAGCCTATAAAACATTGACGAACAGTCTTAGATCAACTGCTTAGGCTACATCTGACATACGATATCATGTTGAAACTCAAACTAGGAATCTTCTTCTCTTCAGGGCGAATCCTTGTTCTTTTGGTAATATTCACATTTCCCCCGTCAAGAACAATGATATGATGACTAAAAAAACAATGGGCTATGTTCTTTTCTGCTACAAATTATCGTTCTTGGCGGGAAGAAATGTGATTATTACCCACTTGATCAAGTTGATGTAGATCTAATTACAGATCTGTCATGACTCGTGAAAAGACAACTCTTTGAGGCTGTTTCGCATTGAAACTTGAACACTTGAGTTGCCGTCCTTACTTACAGGTTCATACCTGCAGGGAAAGATAACCAGGGAGGTTGGCCTCACTTCTCTAATAGGGAAAAGAGTTAAGTTCCCCCTCTTTATATATAAGCTGCTCTGCTACTACTACTACTACTACTACTAATAATAATAATAATGGGATTTTATAAAGCACTCTTTCTCACATGAGCTCAGAGCACTTTACATTGATAACAAGAACATTAAAGGCAAACAAATAATGAATCATTAGAAAGTAAAATAAACACGATGATTGCACGCAACGTTCTCTTACTTCCTCTCGCCCACCCCCTCCCCCCCCCCCCCCCACTATATACTGTCACACCCAGCACACACACACACACACACACACACACAACCTGAATGGCGTAGTTCTGCATGTAGGAATCAACGATTTAAGAGGGGGTAAAGACCCTGAGGCACGCAGCACAGACATGCAACAATCTTTGAAGGAGGTCAAAGCTAAATTCCCCCAAGCCAAGATCATTGTTAGTCAAGTGGCTCCGGTCAGAAATACAACACTTGACGTTAAGAAAGACCTCTTCAATGCAATGACAAAACTGAAACTACAAGACAGAGAACAACATCATGGCTGGGATTTTTTTGTTTTTGTTTTTTGTACAAAATCATAACATCATAATCTTTGTCGCCTTTTGTTGTTTGAGATATATATAAGTTGATCTGATTAAAAATAATACAGTACACCCCGCTTATAGTAGGGGCGTTCCAGGGGGAGCAAGGCTTTTCCTTTACTATAAACATTTTTTTCTTATAAACGATGTTCGGAGTATAGTAATAGTTTTAATGATATTTTTTTTTATCTTTATCCTATGACGTTTTTCAAAGTCAAAGCTAACGTAAAATATTAAATATAAACCCATCATCAAATCAAGATACAGCAAAACTCGGTTATAAGAAAATCGAAGGGAGATGTTTTTGTTTTGTTATATCCAAGTTTTCTTATATCCGAAACTCAGATATAAGAAAACATTTTGAAGCTTTTTCCCTTGTCTTTGCACAGAATACTGAAGGAAAGTATGGAATAAAGAACAAAAACAACTCAATTAGTCTTGTAATCTAGTGCCTGTACTGTTTAGAATGTCTGTGACACAACTGGTTTGAGGTAAACTTTCCCTTTTTGGAACGACTTCAATTTTCTCTGAACATCCTTTCAGTTCAGGGTCCAACTCACTTTTAAAGACACACTGACCCAACGCGATTAAATCCCTTGGTTTTTTTCTGGGTGGCTGTGACCCACATACAAATATCCCCTACTTCAAATTGAGACTGCTCTTTAAAATTTTCGTTTTCAATTTGGGGGCATTTGTATGGGAGTCAAACCTGGTCCAAACAAGATTTTGTACCAGCTATTAAAATGAAAACACGTGTAACCCATGATTTTGACACATGACCTGGTGGGTCTTTAAGAAAATGTTGTCAATGGTAATTCGCTTATAAGTAAATAGAACTTGCTTATAAGAAAATGAACTGCAAACCAACTCTCTTGTATGACATAATTTTCTTATATCCAAGTTTCCATTGTGGATGGGAGGAAAAAATTGCTTGCTTATAACCGAATTTTCTTATAAGCGAGTTTCTTATATCCCAGTTTTGATCATAGATATGAAAGAAGAAGTTCGGCAGGGAAATTTGTTTTGTTTCATTGTAAGCAAGTTTTTTTATAAGCGATTTTCTTATAAGCGGATTCGGCTGTATATATATATTTTTTTTTTCGGATTCTTTTTTTTCCCACTAAGTAATGAGGGGAAAGAAACATGTTTTTGAGTGCCTTTCAATTTCGTTGATGAAGGTGGGTAGAGGGAGTAGTGAGACTGTGACGTATACATTGATGACCTATTTACAAAGGTCAGGAAGAGGACAATTTTTTTTATTGTAACGAAGAGGAACCACAAATGACTTTACTATAGGAGTTTTTAAAAATTTTAATTATAACCCAGTTGTTATTATGAGTGGGTGGGGGGAGTGGTGAGACTGTGACGCATACATTGGTGACGTATTTACAAAGGTCAGAAGAGGACATTTTTTTAAATTGTAACCGAGGAGCCAGTCCTGTGGGGAACCAAAAGTAACTTTACTATAGCAGTTTTTAAAAATTATAACCGAGTTGCTACTATCCGAGGTCTATTTAATAATAAAACAGTAGACCTTTGGCCGGGAACCAGTGCTTTCCTTTACTGTAACCGAAATTTCTTATAACCGAGTTTACTATAAACGGGGAGTACTGTACTACCTTTTTTGATAAATCATCAATAATAAATCGATTCTGTTGTGTTTATTCTATTTTATTACAAATTGAAGTTGACAGTGGAAGTTGACACCACATGTTACGTGCAAACGTTTTTTTCTAAATGTAACAACATGACGATGCCATGGGTGAAACCAGTATCTTAAATATATTTTAAATACTTGCTTCTGCTTATGAATTTTAGATTTAGAACATTATCTAATCCAATGAAGGCATTTCGAGGAAGAAAGCTCAGTGATTGGGGACCAACCCAACGCCATGTCACAAAATGGAGGCACAAATCAAGCCATTTTTATTAATTAAAAAATATTTTAGAACTGAATCGGTAACTTTCCAGCATTTCCTTTATTCTGACGATTGTTTAATCATCTTTCATCAAATACGTGCAGTAATACACCACCTCAAAACTAATGATAAGTATCTTAAATGCATCTTTTATTTCAACGAACCTGTGTGGACCACGTTTGAGAAGAAGTGCCCACAAGTGATTTTACAAGGTGATTTTGAAGATACAAGTGATTTACAAGATACAAATGATTTACAAGGTGATTTATAAGATACAAGTGATTTTCAAGAGACAAGTGATTTACAAGATACAAGTGATTTTCAAGATACCAGTGATTTTACAATGTGATGTACAAGATTACAAGTCATTTTCAAAAAAAAAAAAAAGTAAAAAAACAAAAAAAAAAAGCATTTTAAGATACAAGTCATTTACAAGGTGATTTACAAGATACAACAAGTCATTTTCAAGATACAAGTGATTTACAAGGTGATTTACAAGATACAACAAGTGATTTTCAAGATACAATTGATTTACAAGGTGATTTTGAAGATCCATATCGAGATATACAAGTGATTTACAAGGTGATTTTCAAGATCCATATCGAGATATACAAGTGATTTACAAGGTGATTTTCAAGATACAAATGATTTACAAGGTGATTTTCAAGATACAAATGATTTACAAGGTGATTTTCAAGATACAAGTGATTTTCAAGATACTTTTCCAGATACAACTGATTTTCAAGCCACTTTTCTTCTTCTTCGTCTTCTTCTTCCTGCGTTCCCAGGCCTTTGCCATAATGGGTAAGGTACATTTAATTATGTGTCCGGTTTTCAGTTTTCCACTGGTCTCCCCCTCCGCTTGCGTACAGCCGACACGTTCCGATTTCGGAGGAACTCTAAAGGAGAAAAAGTATTTGGAAGATTTTTTTTTTTAAAGGCAAGAGAATGGGCCAATAAGTCACGAAAGATAGTAGATGATAGAAAGCAAAGGGGAAAAGACAGAGTCAAAAAGAAGTGACAGATTAGATGAAGCTACAATCACATAACTTCCAGAAGGTGGGGAAACTATTTTTGTCCAGCTCCCCGTATGGAGGCACGAGGTCATCCACCCACTGTCCCAAATACTTCTCAATATACAAAAATGATTTTCAACGAATGTGCTTGCTGTGTGTTATGTAAGCAAATAAATAAACGTGATTCTTGTGTTATTTGTCAAGGTTTTCGTGTTCTTCGTGTGTGTGTGTGTGTGTGTTTTTATAATACGAAAAACTGTGACGAATCATCAGTGCATTATATTCAATCTTGATTGTTTTGGATAGACTACTGTGTTTTGTGTTTGTTGTCAAGGTTTGTGTGTGTGTTCGTTTGTGTGTGTGTGTGTGTGTGTGCTTTTTTTAATACGAAAAAACTGTGATAAACATTAGTGTATAATAATCATCTTGATATTTTTTTGGATAGACTAATGATTTTGTGTGTGTGTACCAACTCTAAAGTTTGTTGTTTTTTAAGTGGGTGGGGGGGGGGGGGGGGGGGGGGGGGGGGGTGGGGGGGGGGAGAGGGGTGTGGGGGGGGGGGGGGGGGGGGGGGGGGGGGGGGGGGGGGGGGGGGGGGGAGGGGGGGGGGTGGGGTGGGGGGGGGGGGGGGGGGGGGGGGGGGGGGGGGGGGGGGGGGGGGTAATAGGTATTAATAAGTCTGTTTTTTGGTCTTTTTTTGCTTCAGACCAACGTCTATATCTTGATTGTTCAGTGCGTTCTATCTCTATCTCTCCTCTCTCTCTCTCTGCTCTCTCTTCTCTGACTGTCTGCTCCTCTCTCTCATCTCTCTTTCTCCAGAATCCTCTCATCTCCTCTGCTCCTGTCCTCTCCATCTCTACTCTCTCTCTCTACATTTCTCACACTCTCTCTCTAAGGTGTAGGTCTTGTATGTCATTGGAATTATTTATTGTTATTCGTGCCATGTCATGATAGGGGCTGTGGTAGGGTCTAACATCATTAAAACATTTCGGAGTTCTCTCTCTCTCTCTCTCTCTCTCTTATCCACAGATTGACTCTACTCGTTCATCTCTCTCTCTCATCTCTCTCGTCATCTCTATCTCTCTCTCAGTCTCCCTCGTCTCGCCTCTATCTCTCTCTCTCTCTCTCTGTGTCTTTCTGCCTCCCACTCTGTGTGTTGTGTTCGCTACGAGTGATGTGCAGGTGCGTGAATGTGTATAAGTCAAAACTGAAACTTTTCCAGATGCCATACACATTTCATCAAATGACACACACACCACACACACACAAAAAACACCACAGACTACAAAACACACACACACAACACACACAAAACTAAACACACACACACAACCACCACACAAACACACCACACACACACTACACCACACACACACTACACACCACACCACAACACACCACACACTACAAACACACACACACACACAAACACGCACCGGAGAACTAGCACTATGTACCACTACCTATCGCACGCAGGCACGCACGCACGCACGCACGCACAAGAAAGACGCACACACTACACACACGAAGCCACACGGTGGGGGGGAGAGAACGCACGCTCACACACAACACACGACACCCCACACACTAATAACACACACCACAACACACACACACACCACACACACACACTACCACACACACGCACGCAAGAAAGCAGAACGCACACGCACAACACTACACACACCCACACACACACTGCTTTTAACTCTGGTGTCGAATCGGGGTCACAAATAGCGCCATATACCCGACAGGTTTTTTGTTGGGTTTTTTCTTTCAAACTCGAATAACGTTTGATTCTGCTGATATTTTGTGACCACAGCTGGCAAGCATATATATGTGACACAGCACCATGAAAGGGACATTAAGTCGATGGGTTAGTTTCTCACAACAGGCTTGCAAAGTCAAAAATCTCATTTTTTGGGTCAATTTTGAGTCATGGATATTTTCATGCTCTCTGACATCTTATCATTAAAAGACAACATTTAACTATTGAGGTTTTAGTTATTACTAAAAAACAGTGCTTTAAAATTAGTAGGTTGATACATTATCTTAGGATAGGCTAGACCTTAGAAGCGGGATTTCTCAAAATGGCCGACACTCACCCTAGGGGAAGACGGGGTAAAAAAGCGCATGGGCAGGTAAGAAGCCCACCCCAATTAATCTCATGAAATGAAACAAATTTCAGTCTCATTTTGCCCATGAGACGAGCGTTTCAGTCTCATTTTGCCCATGAGACGAGCGTCTACGCTCGTCCTCTACGCTCGTCTCATGCGCAAAATGAGACTGAAATTTTGGCTTCATTTCATGAGATAATTGGGGAGGGCTTCTTACCCGCCCATGCGCTTTTTAACCCGTCTTCCCCTACCAAGTTTAAATGCTCAAAACTCTTGAATGGAAAAAGATACAAGAATAGTTCTTGCATCATTAGATTATATAGAAAGAGAATTGACTGGCATTTTCATCTGTGGCCATTTTTCTCAGAATGCTCACTTTGACACTTATAGTGTCCCTTTCGTGGTGCTGGGTCACATATAGGATGTGTATTTTTCTCTATTCCGCGCAGTCTTCTTTGAAATTTTGTGTCGGTTTATTATTTTTTTGAAGCTGTGGACAGATTTTCCTTAGTGTCCGTATTTCGGTGCCCCCTCCCTTATCATCAATAACGGTGTCCATATCAACTCGAAGATGCCACACCCCCCCCCCACCCCCCCCTCCCCCCCCCCCCTCCCCCCCCCCCCCCCTCCGCACTACTCTCATGACACCAGATGATTCCCATAGCATTGACCTGATGCAAATCGATAAGCTCATTAACATGGGCCAATATAATAGACAATGCAATATAATAGAGAACATTTCAGTTACGGTTTACACATCTGTTATTGTTAAAAAATTCGGGACTTTCCTGTTGTTGCACTGCTGCTCCGGGCATTGCCTCCAGGATCGTAATGATATAGTGTAACGCGACTTTTCTTCATCATATCTAGAAGTTTCCCTTCTAAAGTAGTAAGGATTTATTAAATATGACTTTTAGAAGGACTTCTAAGATATCATAGATGATACGGCTCAATAACTACCCTCGAATAGGCCCTGGTTCCGTACAACATCAAGAACAATGAAGCCTAAATGTTATATTATTTTTTAATCCCAGAGAATTAGGAAGCAAGAATCGGCTAGCAAGTGCGAAGATCACATACCATCCGCCAGCCGCCTGATTAGGCTAAAGAAAAAGTTAAAGGGACAGTAACTTTGTTCTACTGTTCGCCTCATACTTAACGTATTTTAGTTCCCTTCGATTGCTGGCAACATTTTGAATGATTTGTTCTTGACACAACAAGCCACACACACACACCACACACAACAACAAAAACAAAAACATTTCTTTAAAAACTTCGCTAACAACCAGCAAGGTCATGATCATCGAAAGGAATCTTCCTTTTCCTCGTGTCTACCCCACTTGAGGGCTTTATCAGTTTATTTTTAACCCTCAATAAACCCCCGTGGGGATACCAGGGGGTGGCCTTTTGGTATAAATATTTCCCCGACCTTCTGGAAGTTCTGTGTTTGTTCACACGTCCATATGATTTGTAGCGGTGCCATTAGCCGATGAGGTTTAACCGAGGCGTGTCACCGCTACAGCTATCTGTATTAATGTTTTTAAATCGGGACTTTACTGGTTGTCGGGGGGGGGGGGTACTGCCTCCGGGCATTGCTTCCAGTATTGTTCCCACCATATTTATTTACAAATGTCCCATATGTGTATGATTCAGAACAAGAGGACGTAAAACACCATTGTTCCGCGAAGTTCTGTGCTGTAACTTCCTCTAATCGGTCAGTCTCTTTGAACTCTGCCTTTCCCTTTGGCTTACTGTCATCTACTAAATCTTTCTGCTGACCAGGTCATGTCTACTGCCTTTTTTCACAGACAACTTTGAAAAACATTTCGCCTTACATCCGTGATTCGACT
>JAGGCT020004092.1:586321-661032 GCA_017654935.2 Phymorhynchus buccinoides | reverse complement strand
TGAGACTCAATCTGAGAAAGTGAGTCTAGAGATGATATAACAAGTATATATATAGACGTAAGGATAGAAGAAGACTCTCTACAAACACACAAATAATAACCAAATATTTCAAGTTTTATTAAAACTGTTCCTATGAAAAGATACTTACCCTGACTTGTCTAACTCAAAACCCATCCATTCCCAGGGCTTTGACATCAAAGTTTAATGATCAGCATCAATGACATCACACATCCTGTAGATCAGCAAAACCACACCAGGACTGGACTAGGCACCCCCGCCCTTCAGGTGGTTTTTTCATATATTGTGTAGTTGTACACCACATAGCAAATGCAACACACCCGGCCCGATTTTTCCCCGCAGCCAGCCTCCAGCATTTTCGGGTGCCTAATCTCGTCCTCTTCAGAGCTTCTATTTCTTCTTCAGTGTTGATCCGCCTCGTACGAAGTTCCAGCCACAGGAAGCTTTCTTGTTGTCAGTAATGGTTGCGAAGAAGACGAGCCACAGAGAGGGTTTCAAATAAAAACGTGCCCATTTTAATTTAGCCGGCCCTTTTGCACTTTACAATCTCAGATCTATGGCTAATCCTCAATACGCGTCAGATCTAGTTGCTGTGACGCGCTCGGCCATAAGAAATTTTATCACTTACCATACGGCTTCCAGTATGCAACCCCACACCCTCACAAGCTCACAGATGCCACGTAAATACTCTGCCGACAAATAATGCAAATCTCACAGAATATTACCAAAAGGTATAAAAATAGATTTGCCGTTATATAAAATTTATGCTCTTCTAAAATTATACATAATATAAAAAATAATCAAATTAACATAAATAAGAAAAGGGGCCAACGAAAGAGATGCGAAGGGAAAACAGATCTGAGAGAGCACCGGGTGCACTTAAGCTTCCTGCCCTATTACTATAATATCACTGTAAAGTATCGTTCTTGCTGAAGAAGTAGTGATGAACTCCGGATCACAAACCGGAGAAAGCTCTACTAGTAAATATCATCGAGCAAGGGGGGGGGGGGATATCAAGAAAGCAGGCTCCAAAATAGAGGTGGGAGCAACGGGGGGGGTGGCGGGGCGGGGAGAAGTTAGAAGAATAAAGATGTGCCAAGCAAGATGTATAGACATGTAAGCCAGAGCCGTAGAAGTAGAATGTAGAAAGTTAGACATGCGCGCTAGACTGCTCCGTGTTCTTAGGCTGAGTAAGAGTACTGTGCCCAAGGGTGGTAATTTTGTTCTTTATTCTTTTTATTAAATACACACACCAAATGTATATAGGTTCAACCTTATTCTACTACACGTACCGATTGATGTCTAGGCGTTAGTGACCGCCACACCATAGGATAGACAGTTACACACAAAAACACTAAGAGAACGAGTTCAGACTGCGCTAAAGACATCTGATGACCTCTCGACCCAGCATCTCCCACGCCCCCACCGCATTATCAGCTATTAACCCCAAAGCTCCCCGTAAGCCAAGTCCTGAGCCTCAACATGTTCCCTTGTTTTGCCTGATGTGGCGCCTGTGTAGAGCAAAGGGGGTCTTCAGACTCTTTCCTGTCTCTCCAATGTACTGGAACACTTGTGGTGCAATATAACATGTACACAGCGTTGGATGTCATACGGTGCCGGACGGATCTGGAATGACTCTTTGGTCACAGCACTGGAGAAGCAGATGGCCTCTTGAAGATGTTCACGACGGGTGACGCACATTTTGGCTCACTTGTATCTATACAAAACTTGTATCTGTATAAAATAAAAAGAAAAGAATAAAATATGAAAAGGGACAACTAAAAGAAATGGAGGAGAAACCCAATCAGTGAAGGTTCTAAATTACACAGCCCAGGACAGCCCACACTCAAGGATCAGCATGTACAGCAATTGAGCCATCGACATCATCATCATGGTCAGCAGATCATCAACAGGAATAAGTAGCAGAAGAAGAAGCTGCAAGCACATGTAGAATCTTGATGATCTACGCATCAGTGATTAGCATTGGTGCCGTCGGAGGGATAGTCCACCTTAACTGTCCCCCGCCAAAAAGGCTAAATAACCAATAATAAACACAACAAAAAAGAAAAACAAACAAAGAAAGCCCGGCTGCTACTCCAGGGGACTGACAGGGACAAAAAGTCACACACAAACTTATATACCGATCTCCAAACATGCGCGAAGAAGCGTCAGCCGAATGGGACAAACACTATTTTAACATCTACACTTCTTCGATCAGCTCAACGACAGCTTTCTCTGTCAATTATGGAGCGCAGAGCAAGAAGAAAACGACAGTCATGCTAGCCGTTATGCGCCTAACTAAGCAAATAGTTAAGGCCCCCAACAGTACTGACATTCGGATGGAAGAAATGTATTTTTTGAAAGTGTTAGTGAAAAAAGCAGGAGATGCGACCGGTAAGGCGAAAGATAGGAGATGACAGAAAGGAAAGGCAGCCAAGTCAAAAGAAGAGTGCAGATTAGAAGGAAGTTACAAGCCACAGAACTTCCAGAAAGTGTGTGGCGAACTAATTTATACAAAAGCCCCTGGTATCCCCACAGCGGAGATTTTAACATTCAATTCATTAATTAAAACTCCTAGTTTATAGATCTCATAATATCATCTAAATTCCATTAATACGTTTAACCTCAGGTAGTAAAATGCCGCGGAGTTCTTGCTGCAAGAATACATAATGATATATTAGGTACCATGCATTGCAACATAATTAATCATCATTAGGAATTGTGTTTACCGTTGATCAACACCAACAGAGATTACAGCTTTAATCTATAAACTTCTGTCAGTAACATTAGCTATCTGAAGTTTGCATGATACAAAGGGTCGACTAAGATTTCCACGGAGCATTTGTGGCGCTTTTGTGTCCGAAAACCAAAAGATCTTGCTCTGATTAACTCACATGTCAGCACCACTTTAGTCACAACAAAAAATGCGTCATGAGAGTGAAGACAATTACTTTGAGTGGTAAAGTAGGGGATAGCAGGCTTGACCTCCGACCGCGCACAGCGTTCCTCATTTCATTTTTAGCTATAGTGATTTGCTGTTTTCCACCTTTTTCTTTCTAGAATTATTTCGATCTTGTGAAATTAGCCTCATAGCATCCACCTTTGTGTTTTTATGTTTTTTTTTCCATTTTTTTTTTTTTATTTGTTTTTGTCATTTTTTTTTTTTTTTTACCTCTTTACTAGCTGTAGTCCTGGTGATAAGATAGGAAAGTCCGTCGCAAGTTGCAGAGCCCCCTTCTCAAAAATGATTTAGTTATACTCTTTGCTAACGAATGAATCTGAATAACTGCAATTTATCTATAATACGTATGCGTTGTCCATAATTTAACTCCAACAAGCGGTCTAAAAATGAGCTTATGCCTTCAGTGTTTGAACGACAGAAAAGCTAAAAAGTTAGGACGAACAGCCCGTTCTCCCCCAATTATTCTGTGTGTCAGTAAGTTTACTTTATTTTCCCACCCGAAACCCACGATCCAAGCTAAATATGGTACTTAATCATAGATGCCAATAGATGTCTTAAACACTAAATAATCATTCGGCGACATAGACAATTACTATTGCGCAATATTTGTTCAATTTACATTAAAATAGCTCGACCGTGTAAACTGCGGATATATTCGTTAGTCGCGATTAATGGATTTACAATGTTGGATGCCAGCGACGTAGCTATGCTTCAGAATTACAGGAGCGCATTTACGCTTCTAATGACATTGTGATTTTCTGCTGTTTGTATATAAGATCCGGATATCATGAATGCATGATCACATGGACACTCAACCATAAGAACTTGACTTAAGCATTGTAACTACGTTGTCAAAAAAGACATTAGTCATTCAAAGTAGGTCACCTCGTGACACATAAGCACGGATCCTACACTAACAAAAAATAAAAAAGTTTTTCTAGTAAAAAAAAATACAATGTAGCAGGAGTAGAAAGAAAAGTCGAGAGAGATGCCGGAGACAGCAACAAAGAGAATGGAAGTTAGAGGAGGATTGAGAAGATAAGTGGTCTTGCCAAGAGAGAGACACAGAGGGATGAGACAGACAGATACACAAAACCAATCAGATTGCACTCACTCCTCCACCCTGACGCCCCTGGTGTCGGGGTGCCATGACTTGGGATTGGCCATAGAAGTCAGCCCCCAACACTGAGTCACAATCTCTGACCAGGCATATGAGGGTAGTTGTGTGCGGTTGGTCCAGCTTCTTGATGTCCAGCCAGGACTTCTATTGTCTAGCCCTTAAGCGCGCGTTTTCCTGCGATTGTGCCCCTAGGGCAGATCGCCGATATTAGAGCAGCGTGTTGTGACGGGTAACATGACCGTACCAGGCCAAGTTTGCGGACGCTTAACTGCTAAGGAGTGTTTTTTGCCTGACCTGCCGAGGGTGTTCACTTGCCTGACACACATCATTTGTCTTGTAGCTCTGTGCCCCCAAATAGATAGAGAAGTCTCCAGAAGCCACTATTGCCTCAACGCTTCTAGTCTAGCCGCTTCGCAATCGCCCCGTCAGTAAGCTCAGCTCTCGCAACCGCTCACAGGAGCGAGGAGACTACTGCAGCGATTATGTACAGATTTGATCATAGATCACTCAACATAAACAAATAGGCAATCGAAGAGCCAAGCAGTGAAACATCTGGACGCGGTTTCCGCTCAACGATGAAGATAACGAGAACTGGTCAGTCTGTTTTTTCTGTTCAGTAGTTGTCCAGTCTACAGTCTGGGGCATTGATGGCCCTTTTACACAGTTTTCAGAGGATTGGACTTAAGACGATCTGATGCCTGCAGTAGGCGTATGTTATATATGGTATAGATTAGCCGTCCAAAACTTTCCTGTCGAAGCTTTTACCCATCTTGTAAGTGCTCGTATACATGTTGATAGCCTGAATCACCTTGCAGCGTGACAGGACTATAAAGTCTTAATAATCATACCACTAATTCCCCCCCTATAATGTTGCCGTAGGTTCAAATATGATGTAGTAAGGAGGTGCTAAGCGCAATATAGAAGTCATTAGTCGATTAAAGACTAAAGCTGCTTTAATCCTTTTCCTTTCTTGGCCAGCCAACAGCTGCACCTTCAGCTTAAACACAACTAACCTCGCCGCTCACAACAAACATAGGTAGTTGAGGGAACCCTTCCAACATCCAAGGAAAGAACTCTGAAATCCAGACATTTTGTAAAGTCTCTTTTTCGACTCTGCATCTCCTGACAACCAAACGACTTTTTACCCAAGCTCCTTTAAGCTTCTTTTGAAGAAACTTGTTTGCCCATTGGTTAACCAATTACCCATAGACAATCATGATTAACTCACAGACAGAAGCTTTTCCAGCCAAGATCGATCAGCAAAATTACACAGCAAACACGCTCATTTATCCAATGTCTAGCAATGTCGCATTTTAGCACCAACAATGGTTTAACAACCGACACTAAAAGGCATCAATCACGGTGCAGCGGTGTTATCAAAGACCCTATTATTCTTAATTGTGGATGTAAGATAGGCTAAATGTTCAATGGCATGCTCACAGAGAATTGCAATATTCCAGATCGTTTTATTTATCTACCGTTAAGCTATAATGAATATGGCTGGCGGCAAAAGGTTAAGAGAATTTCCCCACTTCCCCCCCCCCCCCCCCCCCCCCCACGCACAAACCAATCAGAGCATGTAACAACATATCGTGATGTTAGCCTTGTGTATAGCCCTTATGGTCAACTGGTCTAGACACAGAACTCATGCCAACCGCGCATAAATTAATCGCGATTAATCCTTGCATACCGAATTAAAAACAAGAAGACATCACCTCATAACACAAGAGCCCCAAGAAGGCCAAGAAACCTAATCCAAATGCAATGTCCAAGCAAACCCCTCTCCTGCTAGCAAGCGAGCCGCCTCAGCGTCAAGCGCCAAGATGTAGGACATAGTGCAGTTTCTTTAAACAACAGAAAAGCAGACATGTTTGGGGACTGAATTTTCGCCTTAGATCTTAATATGTCTCTATAAATCTAGGGAGAGCATTCATATTCCCTGCAGTCTTGTTGGCCAGGTCCTGGGTTCATTCATCTACAGACAAATACGTCAAAATTAGACAACCAAAATTCCTAATTCAAATTTGATAATTCTACGAGCAGCCGCAGCACACACATTAATGATTTTTCTCTGATATATAGATTTCAATGAGACAAAAAATTGCCGAACATATTTGACCTGCAACTTTTCAATATTAAATAAATGGCTGTCGCCGACAAAAAATCATCGTTTTGTAAGCAAAACTTCATGTACCAGAAAATAAAGACTACTGATTTCAATATTTTAGTGGATTAACTGAAGAATAACTAACCTGCCATGTATTAGCCTAATAACCTGTAATAATGAATTGTGATGTGTGTGTGCATCTGTGTGAGCTGCATTTCCTCTATGACTTCTCTTGTCACCATCCGGAGTTCAACCAAATGGAGGAGCGGTTATGCTGGGAGGTTTCTACACTATAGACCTATGCTGTAGTCTTTTTGGTATGCTAAATAAAGTACGTATCCAGCGCGTGAAGTGCGATTGTTCGTAAATATGCATGAGTAGACAGATACACTCAAGACTCAATACTTTCAAGCTCATCTAGCAGTTTCGCTACCTTTTTCTTTCGTATGATCTATGCTACGGTCAGCCTGAGGGGCGCGGGGGGGCGAATGATATGGGTTACATCATGTTTTGTGCGACTACGGCTAGCTATCAATTGAATACTTCCCATAAGTGAAATGGAAGACGCCTTCGAGATGTAAAATAAGCTATAGAAACTGGAAAGGCGCTATAGAAAATAGCTAAAATCAGATTATTATTATTAACTCTTAATATATTTTATATAAAGCAATGCTGTCGTGAGTGCAAGAATATCACCCAACTCAACCTCCTGCACTCCCACTCCCCCCCCTAAACAATCAATAGTGAATCTTCCTTGTTGTGTTTCATGGTGTGTGTATGGTGGGTGCAATCCATAGTGTGATGTGAGTGTAACTTGCTGCTCATGTACCCTCTGGAATAAATAATGTGTGAGTTTTTTTTTTTTTAACATGCCTGTCTGTCCCGCTCGCCTAAACCAAGCTGCTACATGCACTATATTGAATGAGAGATGGTGAATGGCCGGATTGCGTCTGTCTTTTTGTGTGTAGTGTATCTGTGCTGTGTGTGTGTGTATCTGAGCCTGTGTGTGTGATGTATCTGCTGCCCTGTGTGTGTAGACTGTGTACTGCTGCCTGTTCTAAGTGTGTGTGACACCTTATGCACTGTGTCTGTGTGTGGTGTGATCTGGCGCCTGCTGTGTGCTGCATGTTATACCCACCAGTGCCTAGTGATGTGCTGTGTATCTGTGCCTGTGTGTGTGTGTATCTGATGCCTGCCGTGATAGCCATGTGGTGTATCAGATATAAAAATGTAAGACTGAACTGCCTGTGTGTCGCTGCTGATAATCTGTGCATGATGTGTGCTGTAGTATCTGTGCCTTGTGTGTGTGTGCCTATCTGTGCCTGTGTGCTGATGCGCTATCTGCCTGATGTGTGTGTTGCTGTATCTGTATACCTACACGCCTGTGTGGGTGCTAGTATCTAAGTAATGTAGCCCGTGTAGTGGTGATGTGACTCTGTATCTCAAGGACAGTGTGCTGTGTGTATCTGATGCCTGAGCTGTGTGTGTATACTAAGTGCCGTGGGTGTGTCGTATAGTGCTAGCTGGGTGTGTGTATCTGGCCTGTGCTGTGTGCTATCGCGCCTGTGTGTGAGTGTATCTGTGCTGTGTGCTAGCTTTTTGATTTTTTTTTTTTAGTACATGCCGATCTGCATTGATTGTGGTTGAGGTTTGGTTACTAGTCGTTCGTAATTACTATTTTTGTTTTGCCTACTAGATGACCATTTGCATTGCTAACGCGCTATTCAGGCTCATTGAGGAACCTAAGCAGCCCAAATATAAATATACTCATTAATTCTATAAATTGTCATTATTATTGCTTTTCTTTATATAAAGATGAGTTTTTAGGAATACGGCTTGCAAGAGTATATGACAGCTAGATAGTCTTGAAGAGTCATCTTTACTTTCTGGTATTTTGTAATTATCCTCCCGCTAGCCCGGGACCCGCGGGTCTCTTTCGTTTCTTTTTTTAAAATTAGTTCCCACCTCTGAAGTTCTGGTGTTGGATAATTCCTCTAATCTGCCCACTCATTGACTCTGCCATTTTCCTGCATTTCTGTAATCTACTATCTTCTCTGACTATTGGGCCATATCTAACCTGCCTTTTCCCAAATACTTTTTCTCCTTGAGCCTCCGCAAATATCGGAATGAGTGTGCTCGTATAGCAGCACGCAGAGTTGAGACCATTGTGCCCACAACTCGAAAACCGCGACACGCAAAACCCCCAACCCAACGAAATATGTACCTTAACCCATTATGGCCACATGCGCCTTGCGAACGCCAAGCAAAAAAAGCTAACTTTCAAAGATTCTATCGAATTTACAATTGTGTGTCCTCATTACAAAAAATAGTTTTTTTAACAAGTAGGAACCATCCCTTATAGACCCTTCAAAATCATACCTAAATGAGTCTTATAAGGGAAGAGGATTCCCCCCGTTAAGATGGAGAGTAAGTTTAAGATACTACAAGGAAGCGCAATAGTCTCAGAGAAGTAGGCTCTCTATATGGAGAGGCAGTCTATATAATAGAGGAGCCCCGTCTGTATAAGGAGGTCCGCGACTGTGAATAGCGTTGCCCTAGCTTGTTTTAAGAGAACGTGTCACTCTTCAAGTCAAGCCTGCTCTGTAATTTGTTAATATATGCCTTAACAGTAGAATAGCTTTGGATAACACTATTTTTATAAGCTTTGGAATGTTTTACAAAAAAAAACAAAAACAAATAATCTTTGATTTGTATAAGATATGAGCCGAAGAAAACAAGTGCTGTCAAAACAATTAATATCTAGCTATAGTTTAAAAGTCGGGACTTCATGTGTGCACTGCCCTCCGCGGCATATGATCTCTCCATCGGCACGTTCTATTAGGTTAAAAATTCGGACTTTCCTGGTGTGACTGACTCCGCCGGCATTGCCTCCAGGTCATCAGTTGCCCACCATCTTTATAGATCTACTAAATGCCTACCTCATATGTGCTACATGTTTCAGACCGGAGCTACGTACACAGATTTTTACGTTCTCATACTCTACTACTAGTGCTTCAAAAGCATAATATACAAGTAAACGGTAACTATGAGCGCAGTGACTGATGTGTGCGATACACCCCAGCTGGCTACATAATATGTTGATTAAAGATTTCCGATGTTCTGTTTTATAAATGTGAAATTGTAGAATAAAATTGAGTCAGCCTCCACAAATTATTATAATTCGCATTGCATATGATTTGCTGTTGTGTTCTGTATTAAGAAAGCTGCTACATAGTTAAGAAAACGTGTTGTATTACACATTAGGTCTTTGCATTTTAAACTGTTAATGTGCCCGACCACTGACGGATGCAGGTTTTTTCGCCAAGAAACACGTCGAGAGCCCCGAAAGACAGCCTTTTCAAGGATCGGAACACTCACTATTGCCTCTGCAGTTCAGAAATTAACCATCAAATGCAATCCTCCTGGCGAGCAATGCCGCGAGCAAGAGGTAGCCATTTTGAGATGCGGGTGGCTGAAGGTCACTCATTGTTGTGTTGAGCTTTTTTATTTTTTGTAAGCAGTAAAAAATAAATGCGACTTTCCTCGTTGTGAGCGCAAACTCTTTAGATAATCTGCTTTAATAAAAAAATTTTCTCCTGCCCCCCAAAGAAAGCGTATTGCTATTGCCGAAATCCCCTCCAAATGATTTGCGTTCAAACGCGGTGAGCCATATAGAACAAGAGACAGCACACGCCATTAACCTTGGAGGTTTGAAAGAATCTGACTTCCAGCACCTCGAGTGGCCTAAGGAGGAAATCGTCACTGATTTGACGCTTAGACAATGCTAGGAACCAAAGTGAGTGTGTGACAATCTCTGTAAGAGGAGTGTTTTCCTCAGGTCGATTCTGGAACATTGTTTCCTTACAAATAACATCACCGTCAGCGGAGAGCCCATTAACACATTTTGAGTAGAATGCAATAATTATAGAAAGAAAATGGTATTTATTGGCTCTTAATAATGATTTGACCCTTTAGTCCATGTTCAAATCATGTGATGCTGATGGAAGCTAATAATCATTCTGGACTGCATAAAACTTATATCTCTCTCTGCTATCTCTCTCCCTCTCTCTCTCTCTCTCCTCACTCACTACTCTCCTCTCTCAGTGCCTGGGGTGCGCCTCGTGTATAGACAGAAGGAGCTATAAGCAGCGTCACTTGTCTCTCGTAACTATTATACTCTATTTATAATTAAACAAAATGTTGGCTTTTTGTCAGGAGGCAGTATCAGCAATTTCACTATATGTCTTCATTCTCCGAGTCTCTGCCTAACATATAAATCTCTCTTGACTCTCTCAGCTACCGAATAGCGTCGTGCGTTTCTGGGGAGTGTGAGGCTATCAGCAACAAGACATCTCTGTCCCGAGACGAGATAAATCAATGGACAATGTCCTTCGCTCATTGCAGAAACGGTAAAACAAAGATGCCGAGTAGTTAAAGAAAGCAAAACAAAAAAAAAATGATTTTTTCTTTTTTTTTATAAATCACATTTGTAATTGAATGGGCAGAACACAATACGACATTTTCAATTTTATAGGTCAATAAGGCCTCAGCCATTAGACTGAAGATACTCCGGACAGCACTGCCTTTCCTTAATTAAATTCGTTGAGCTGAAAACCCATAGGTTTTTTTTTTCTCTGCTGCCATCAATAGATAGATTTGAAAACCTACTGGAGCATGTTCTGTCATGTCATCTTCAGGGACTACCAGTCATGTCCATAACGACTATCTATTATATTCATGGATGCTTGTCATCTTTTTTGCTGTGTGTGTGTAGCCCAATTTAGAATATGCTATACTCGGATATGCATGCCCAACTGAAGATTTTTAAGTTTGCTTGTGCGCGGTTTGTGCACATTTTAGCTTTAGCGTATACTCAACCATCGTTAGTAGATTTAGCTAGAACTTAGCTTCATTTCTACTGTGTGTGTTGTTCATCATATGATGTCGGTCCTTACAGATGAGAATGTTGAATCAAGCCCTTACCAATCTCATTTCAAACCCCTTCAAGTTCTCTTTTAAAAGTTCAGATATGATGTCAGTATTTGGGCAGCTGTAGAGAAGACTATTTGATGTGTGGATATTAATAGTGCGTGCAAGTTGTCACAGGAAAAAGAGAGAATAAATTCAATAGCCCCAAATAATGCATGCTGGAGTGTGTAGCTTAATAAGATTTAATATCTTTCAAATTCGTGAGCCCATGCCCTACTTAATGCAAGTGATAATAACTACAACATTATAAAGAAGTGACTTGTTAAATGAAAATATCATAAAATAATTAAGTAAAAGCGAGTCCGTCAATGTTCTGTAGAATATGAGTAATGATCCCATATTGGGTTGGGCGGAGGGTCGGGGGGGGGACATGTGAGTCATTGTTACTGTAAAAATAATGAGCTAGCATCAACTTAGCCAAAAAAGTCTTTTTCCTGTTGCCTATAATAAATAAAATAATAGTATATCCCGTTAGCATTTGCCGTTGTGTTTTATTTTGTACGCAGGTTCTTCCCACCCATCCAAGAACATCTTGTTGCCTTGTAAAACGTAGACATTATATGTCAGATCAACCTCTTCTTGGATGATCATTCAGTGTTCCTGCCTACGAAAGATAGGGCCCAATTCATTTAACACAAATTACTCCAGTCATTTGTATTCCCATGCTGCCCGAATGTAATGATCTTTATCGCCAACGACTCAATAATAATGGGACTCCTATATAGCGCTCTTTCATCACCATGAGCATCCTCCAGTGCGCTTTAACATTAGACTAAGAAGAACATTAACCCTCTCACCGCCCCCCAATGTCGCATTATATGCACCACAATGGTTTAACACACCAGTGTCACTAAAAGGCCATCAAATCAGTGCGGCTTGTAGTTAGATCAGACCAGTTGTCATTGATTTAGCAGCGTAGGAGGGGGGCCCTAGCGCTTATACATGTCCACAGAGCCGAATATACAAATATTCATCAGGTACATATTTTACTCAACCAGTGATAAGCTATTGGTATATTTTAGGCTGAAAAATGCGTCGAGCCGCCGGCAAAAGAGCCTATATAGCGCCACAACAAATACAGTGCGAACCTAACCTTAATAAGACCTCCCATATGATTCCCTCCCACATAAGACTAACATTCTCTCGAGACATTTGCCCTATCTTGTAATTATTAAAATTAACCACTCCTAAGAATAACTAGCACACACTACCCCTTACAAGACCTCATTTGGAGGATGATTTTTGCAAGCCGTCGTATAAGGGATGTTCCACGTCGTAATGAAATGAATCTATGAAAGTAAAATAAGACATGATGCTGCATGTGCAACGTTCTATTCTTATCGCGACACATAGCCACACACACGCATGAATAGCATGCCACACACGCACATACACATAACGCTCAAGCACACACCACGAGAAACGCAAATAACAGAATGGCCAAGCATGATTATAAAGGGAAATAGGACAAGACAACTTTTATCATTAAGACGAATAGTTTGTTATATATCATCATAGTAGAAGTTTGTCACATCTATCTATAGACATAAGAAATTGAAATGTTTCTATCAAAAAAATTCCATTTACACATGTACATTATTTAAATATAACAAAATTAAATACTCTCTGGTCTTTAAGCGGTGGCGTACGGGGGGGGGGGGAATGAAATACCCGAAGACAATTCTTACTAAGTTACACAAATATACTCTTTATTTTACCTTCATCTTTCTTTCTTACCAAAACAGAAATAGACCTAAAAGAGTACAACAATAACAGTCATGATTTAACAAACGATAACGAACCGAAAATTCTAATTTGAAAAAAGCAGGAAATCGCATAGATACAACACACTTCGAAACATGCACACACGCCACAAACACACACTGTAAATTACCGCTATTCTGTCACCCTGTGTCACTTCTTTACTTCTCCCCTTCGCTACTGCTCAGTCATCTAAGGTACTAATACTTTTCTGCCCCTTACCACGATCCATCTCCTGCCTTTTTTTCAAGTAAACTTTAACCCTGACCCCCCCCACTCCCATTTACTTAAGGTGCATTATATTGCCACTACATAGACCAGACATATCCACTCATACACCTGCCCGAGCCCCTATCCCTTCCTAGATCAGCTAGATGCACATTCAAAATACCCATATACACTAACACACAAAACATACTTTCTTTTTTCTGTTGTCTAAGCTCACTGTAAGGTGGTATGGACGCTTATTATAAAAAATGAACACACACACACACACATCACACATGCCCTACACACCTACCCACACCTGCAGTATATACAAAAGCGAAAAATTAAACAAAATGCTCGATACAAAAAAGGCGAAAGCCCCTATAACACGCGCACAACACCCACCAATGAAATCCACATACTCCCCCTTTTTTAATATTTCTCATAGCTTTTCTTTATACACCTTTTCCACTCTCCCTCCCCATTCCACCTTTCCCTTGCCATCATGCCCCATTGTATCGCCCGCCGAAAAAACCCCTACCACCTCCTTTTTTTTCCAATCTCTCTTACTCCTCTTACATTCCTTACTTCTCTTCCATCTCTTCATTTTCTTTCAATTCGCTCCCTCTTTTCCTCTTCTTTCTTTATTCCCTGGCCGCTTTTTTAAGAAAATAGGCCACAAGTCCGCATTTCGGCTCGGAGGAAAATCTTTGTTTGAAAGTACTTGTATTTTTTCTATAAATAAAGACAGTAGGGAGAGACGCGGGGGAGACTGGCCACCAGTAATGCTAGGCCACAAGATAGTAGAATGACAGCTAAGCAAAGAGGAAAAAGTAGCCAGCAGCTCAAACGAGACTGACAGATTAAGAGGAAGCTTAACAAGCCAGCATAACTGTATAACTTTTGCCTGGCGAACCAATCCGTAAGAATGAAAGAGAGTGCCCACATTACACATATAAAACCCATTCACAACATCCCAAGAGAAAGAGCTGGCCCAGAATGAGCTTAGAGGTTCGCCTGTCAGATATCGTAATGACAGCTAGACTAGCAGTTAGCATTCGATGACCCTAGAATTCAACCCGGCCTCACCCCTTTCTTTCTTAGTTCTAAGACAGAAATCGAACTGAACGCGAGTCTACTTTAGACGCGGCAACTTAAAGATCGATCTCGCAACCAGCGCTCTTACGCCACACGAAAACAATCCCACGGCCAGTTGAAGTCAGCCCGTAAGAGCACAGCGCAGCATCTGCTTATTCTAACTCACATAATGTCAATTATTTATATTACTTTTTTCAATTTTGGCTGGGCACGGATTTCCAATCACAGAAAGTTCTGAGTAAGGTGCAAGATCCGCCACACCCCTGTCACAGTCCTAGGTTCATCATTTGTGGTGTTCTTTAACCGTCTTAGCCTATTATCTGATACTTTATACTAGCAGAGTTTATGAAGTGAGGATACAGTAGAACCAGTCTGTTCAGAAATGTTTGCACGAATAGGTGAGTGAAAGAGCATTGATGCATAGCAAGATATATGCGCTTGGGGATATATAAGCATTATTCATTATTAATCTATCATTACTATTATTGAAATGCCAATAATTTTAATTGTGTAGATGATGAAACATTAACGTTTTTAAAATCATATAAGCGGAAGGATAGCAGGTTGAAGTGGCTCAATCTAGCAGTAAGAAGGACAACATGCGAGAAAAAAACACCAAAAGAACCGAGAAATGCGAGGAGGGGCATGTGCGATTTACACTTTGCCAAAGTCGTCATAAATAGTACATCAGACCTTATTCTTGGATGATGATATTCTCTCACTCACTTCAAACTCAATAATGATTCGTCGTTTTAATGGATCCATAAGCCTTTTTCTGAGCCAGTTACATGGGGCCGTTTCTACAAGCGCCTAATGTACAGCTGCGCCTCGCTTCAAAAGTCGCACCACGACCCCGCCACCCCGACCCCCTCTAAAGAAACAACCTTAGCTATTAGCCTGTAGTTCGCGTGACGTTTTGTATCTTGCCCAAACACGAGCCAAGCGGCGCTGACAATCCGTGAAAACTAGTAGAGGGATAATACATTTTTCGTTTTTTTTTTTTTTCTAGCTTGCATTAGGTCCATAAATGCTCTGTATTAACAATAATAAAAATTCTTCAATCAGACAAGGAGTTGTAATATAATTTCCGACCATAACGTCTTCTAAGTGTTTCTTGACTCTTTATGGCCGTAACAGCTTATGCGACGCAGCGAGGTATATCTAGAGAAACTTCGACCCTGGTAACACCGGTAAACAGACAGACAAGGAGTGAAAGCATCTAACCATACTGGATAGGGCCGGAGTATTACAAAATAAAGAAAAGGATTTAAAACACCTTAGCCATGCTATGCAATCCTTAGCATGCACGCAAACTAATCATACTGCCAAGTGAAGCTAAAATCTATGACCCATTCGATTGAAAATTTTTACCCAATGCAAAACAAATTGAGACAAGCAGCATACCTTTGTTCCTCACGTACTCAAGAAATGCGGTCTATTTCATAGTATTCATGTGCAGACAGAAAAAAACCCATCGAAAAAACATACAAAAAATATACCAAAACAACAACACTGCATCTTCCATCTCTCTCTCAAGACAACTATATGCTTGACATACAAACATACACACATGCGAATGTCATACACAATTGCCCAAACACAAACACAACAAGAAAAGAACACAGACGCACATAACTCAGTGTCAATACAAGTTAAAAATAAAAATATTAACCCTCGTGGCCCACAAGAATGTCATATATACGTCCTCTATAGTGCTTCAGTACGTGCCACCGACGTATATATACGTCACCACTAAGTAGCGATATTGCCGCATTCAAAAATCGCGCGGCAAACCGGCGGCGCATATTTGGGCAAGTTGTAGGGCCATGCGTGGGCAGCGAAGGGGTTAAATAAAATTGAAGAGTGGGTGTTTCCACATTTTTTCTTTCAATAAGTACAGCTCCCAACACTGCAGCAATGCAAGAGTAACAACCAAAACAAAATGTTACCATACGTTCTGATACATCATAAACTGTGTACATTGTCTTCCAAGTTTTGTTACATAAATTGTTCATAAAAGCTTTCTTTTTTAGAGCCTACCTTGCTTAAATCACTTCCAAGATGTCACATTATACACGAGAACTAAATGAAAAATTGCCTTCAAATTTTTTTCTTACCAACCCACGCGATGATGCTACACGATGATCCAAGAAGTTAAAATAGTTTTAATGAGGAATTGTTCCGCAATTAGTAATTCATCAACAAAGTTTTTTGAATGACACGACATGCTATAGTACGCAACATGCAGACTATGTAGCTGTTGTAGTTTTGAATGCTTGATTGTCAGAAGCACGTTATTCTACAAATTCATACATAATACTAATAGTACCACCACCATCAAAAATTTCTTTACCTTCACTTACCTAAGAACATATTGTTGCCTTAACAACTTGGTTCTAGTTTATTACACAGGAATAAATCTACAAAACAATGGTTCATTTTCTCTAGACAAGCTTATCATGGGTTAAAAAAAAGTTCATGAGAAGTGGTGGGTGGGTGGATTACTTTAAATAGCATATAATATGCGAATCTTCAAAGTGAAATCTAGCTGTTACATTTAGGTTTTCCCCTCTTCTTTAAAGAGGCATCAAGCTTTAACTCTACCATACGCAGACCTGTTTACCCCCTACACAAGTCTTATACAGTATTCTGGATAGCTGAAATGAATTAGTGTTTGGGTGCACAATGTGTAAGTTTTATTCATTAAACCATCAAACAATTGTTTCAACTGCTGAAAAAGAGTAGAATCTAGCATATATTTTCAATTTTGGAGTGAAGTAAGAGATCCAAAATGTGAGTATATTACTAATATCCGAAAAGAGTAAACAGTCCTGCTAGTCTCGCCATTTAATTTTTAATGACTTTTCTTGATTTGTGCCAGCAAGAGGGGAAGCTAACTATTTTTTCAAGTGCACATAACATGCTGCTTCAACAGAAAAATCACTGATAATAGAGCCTCTGAAAGTAGACAAAGCACATGGCATGGTAACTTTTTGGCAGTGAAATTGTCTTGGCATTTGTTGGGAAGTGGAAGTGTGATGTACTGGGCAAAGACGAAATCGAAAAGCTGCGAAACGAAATAAAATGACTACAATGCGAGAATCGCAGGATAGAGTCCCCATTTTTTTTTTATCACGAGTCCATTGTAACCACCAGAAGAAATCATCCTTTTGCTTTAGATAAATAGCAAAAAACATAAAACATCAACAGATTTTGCTAAAATATCCATGTACAATTATACTGATGTAGAAAATACTCTTACACAGAAATAACTTACTACAGCAGAAATTAACTATTGTATCAGCTGCCAGGGTTTGATTAGCATTGCCTCCTGTAATGGAAAAGATATGGTCGCTCCGTGCGGAAAACGTTAGAACGCCAGAGTCTTAAAGTTACGTCGACTTCGTGGAAATACAGAAGAGGACTAAGTCGAAAGACGTCCGTCACTTGAGGGAATGGAAAAACTCGTCAATATTGTTTCTAGTAATTAGCCGTCAAATTACCCTTTTTGTTAATTTAGCGATCGTCATAAGGTGTTTTGTCTTTGCAAATTGTGTGTTTTACAGCTTTTGTCAAGATGATGCTACAGCTTTGTCGATCAACTGGTAAGGTCGCAACACATCCAAGCATCAATCATCAAAAACTTAAACATCAATTTTAATCGTATATTATCTCAATGTTATATGGTAGTTGACCACTAACTTGATTAACACTATGATGAATATGTGTGATTCAAGACAATTGCGAGTTTTAGTCCTGCATTTTGTGCGTGTAAAATTACTTTTTTTTAAAATGTTATAGACTTGAAAAGAACGAAGATACAAGTTTTTTTTAACTAGATCTGAATTTGGGACTGACGAAGTTTTTTATTTTATTTTCACAACCTCATTTACCCCAGATCTATAGAAAGTCCGTTAGAGATACGAGCTTTTTTTGGTGGAAGGTGTTGCCCGGTGGAAAAATTAGAAAATCTGACTATGTATCTAACTCAAACCCCCCCAAAATCGAGATATCCAGATGAGGTTTTTGAATTTCACCAACGATATAAAATATCTGCTGCTGTTGTTGACGTTCGGACATCCTTCTACCTTGGCTTAGCGATCTGCTCCCCTCTCTACTTTGAGCCGCTGTAGCGATTGATGATACATTTGATTTATTCTCACTCTTATATGTTTTATTTTTCTTTCCTTTACATGTTCATTATGTTTTCCAAAAAAAAGCAAAAAATATTTTTTAAAATCGAAATTGACTAATTTTGACGGTATGTCTCTCTGGTTTGCGCACAGTGATGTGTAACTGGGTTAATGATCATTTCGCTATATTAAACTACTCTACGCAACTATTCACACATGCAATCACACGCATCAGCCATAGGTGCAATGCAAGCAATGTGCACATTCACACTTTGAAACATAAACTACAAACATAATGAGTTCATATGTACAAATGTGCACTCACATCACATTTTTACATTGACAAAGTCATGCCTCACTGGTCTCCTTTCTCATTAAAAAACCCACAAATCAGCGAAGAACAAAAGTATAGTCTCTTTTCTTGACAGTTCACACAAAACAATGACATGCCCTTCAAATAACTTCTTCAATACTTCCAAAGATTAACGCAAAGATTAAGCAATGACAATGCATAAACATTTATCACAAGTAAACATTTTTTTTACAAAAGTTCTAGTATCCATGTCAGCCTATTCAAGCGTTTTCTTGATTCTAAACCACTAGAAATCACTCGTATGTACAGTCAAAAAGAATAAATAGTTGAAATAATACTTTACAGATATATCATCAGCTGGCAAGGCAAAATGCAAAACGTTTCCTTTCCACGGTAAAGAGAGGTGGGGAAGGATTGGACAACAAATTCAGTCAGCAGAAAATATAGAAATAATTATGCAGATCGTGTAGTTTACGTCTTAACATTAACTCATTCAAGTCGTTCCAGCCATATATGTCCCAGAATTTAATAGATAGCTGTCAATTGCATGCATTTGCTTCAAGGGAAGTAAAACTGTGTGCACACCATACCTTGGTCACTTCTGATTTAGTTTCTAAACTCGCTTCACTCCCTTAGACCACAATTTTGCCCCTGACTTTGCCTATGTAGTGGTTTGTTGTGGGAGGGGCAGGAAAACCAATCGGTGTAGAGAGTTTTTCTATATAAAGTCTATATGCATAAAAAAAAGTCTGATCTACCAGTTCCCTATGTCTAAACCTGAAGTATAAAAAACCAACGTTAATCTTCTTTCATTTCTCCTTTTGGTTTATGTATGTTTTGTTTGTGTGTACGGCTGGAGTGATTTGTGAGTTTTTTTTTAATAATTCAAAATCGTTACGATGTTGAATGAGTTGACAAGGCTCTCCCCAAAGTCCTCATGACTTACAGAAGAAAGTCGAAGGAAACGGTACTGGTATGCCACGACAATTCTAACAAATGTCCTGTCGATTTTTACTGTCATCAGACCAACTAGTACACCTCGTGAACCTTCGCTTTTGATGCAGTTGAATAACGTACCAACTGAATTGTGAATAAGTCATCTCAATTACTTTTTATATAGTGTCCCTGTTGTTAAATTTTCTAGTCTGTTTGGCAAATTGGTGTTCAATTTGTTTGTTTTTAGTACGGTGTTCCAATTAATTGTATCCCTGTCCCCCTAGTTATGTTTTCCACTAAAACGTACAAGGACTACTCTCCTAGATTTCATTTTCGCTTGTTCAAAGAAATCACTTGGAGATGTCATGACAACAGATGAAAAAAGGGTCAGTTGCTGACTTTAAACTAAACAATTTACGATATGATCTCATCCCGACCGAAGACAGGATGGTGGCCTGCCCCAGTGGCGGGGGTAATCCAAAACTGTGCAGACTCACGTATTGATTCTCTTCCCTAGCTGGTGCATTTGTTGCATACGGCGTAGTGTTTCAGTTGTTTCGGCTGTTGGGATTATCCCTTGAGAGTCCCTTTTAGCCAGGGTACGTCAACAACATAAGATCTCGGTGTGTTCCCCCCTACCCCCAATGCCCTCCTATTTCCCTCCAATCCCATCCCTGCAACCCACCCACCCCTCTGTGTTTTTGCTTTGTTTTGTTTTATTCATTCAATAATATATTTTCCCCCCTTCACTTGACAATGAAATCAGAGAATTCCGTTGAAAATCGGGAGCCCAGCGTGTCATCATCGGCGGCGAGCCAGGTCACATGGTGGTCTTCAACACCTGGTAGCGTTTCAGCGTCATGCGAAGGGAGCCCAGTTCATGGTCCACACGATCCAGCTTCTTCTCCTCCAGCAGCTCCTGTGGAACACATGTTCGACATTACAGTGGAACCTCCCTTATAAAAAGACCTCCCTCGCCTACATAAACCCTACATTCTCTGAGACATTGTCCTTCTTTGTAAGCATTAAAACTACCCTCCCTTTTAAGACCCCTCCCTTTATAAGACCTCTTTTTGGATTATTTTTAAGGTCTTATAATGGAAGGTTCCACTGTATTGCCGATATTCTTTTCCTTCTCTTCTGCGTTCTCAGGCCATATGGGCCATAATGGGTAAGGTATGTATGTGTCCGGTTTTCAGTTTTCATTGGTCTCCCCGCTGCGCACCAGCCGACAACATTCCGATTTCGGAGGAGCTCAAAGAAGAACATTATTTGGAAGATTTTTTGGGAGAAAAAAAAGCAGGAGAATGGGCCAATAAGCCAGAAAGATAGTAGATGAGACAGAAAGCCAAAGGAAAAAGGCAGAGTCAAAGAGTGTGACAGATTAGAGGAAGCTACAAGCCCAGAACTTCCAGAAGGTGGGGGACTATTTGCATGAAAGACACACACACACACACACCACACACACACACACACACACACACACACCAGTATCCCCACGGGAGAGACTTGTGGAGGGGGTGGGGGTGGGGCCATCCAGCTCCCCTTATGGAGGTATGAGGCATCCACCCACTGCCCCAATTGCTGATATAATGATCAATTATTCTTTCATTCTGTCAGGAATTAAGAATGACGAAACCTTGACTGCAGCAACTATTGGAGAATGATGTTTGAAAAAAAAAAGGTAAAGTTGCACAAACAGCACACTGCTTTATACTGTATCCTCATCTCCCATTTCGTTTTATATGTGCACTGTATGCATTGAGTATTTTGCTTTCACACTCACGACGACAGAACAGTTTCAACTACTACCATATCTTAAGGCAATACTTTTTTCTCTCAAACTTAGATCCCTGCGCTTTATAATATGACTAAAAATATAGTAAGAAAATATAATAACAAAATCTGAATTTTGTGTCAAATTTGAGGCATGCGCCTTATAATAGGGTGCGCCTTGTAGTCCGTAAAATACAGTATTCCTTTTTCGTTCTGGGTTCTAACATATTCGCCAAATAATATCTAAACACGACATCAGTATGCATGTTTTTTTGTTTTTTTTATTTTATGTTCAAGTCATCCACTCCCACAAGAACACCCTGGCCTCCATTTCTGAGTGATCATATTTAACCCCTTCACTGCCAGAGGAAAAAATAGAAATTATCAGATTTTTTTATTATAAAGTTTAAAACAAATCTGTTAGATGAGTCAATCTGAGAAAATGGTCTAGAGATATATCCTTTCTGGCTTATCTAAGCCCAAAACCATCATCCCAGGCTTATGACATGATAAGTTATGACATCATCAATGACATCATTCAGTACAAGACTGTCTCCTAGCCAGGGAAGGGATTAATATGATTACCGTATTTTTCGGACTATAAGGCGGGCCCCCCCCCCCCCCCCCCAAGTTTGACACCAAACTAAGATTTTGTTACTCTATTTCCTTACTATATAATAAGTCATATCATAAGGCGCAGGCGTTTCAGTCTGTGGAAAAAAGTATCGCCTTATAAGAAAGATATAGTCGAAAAATATGACATAAAAGCTTATGAATGCATTGCACACAAAACCTGATCATCTTGAAAACTGCAAAACATGAATCATTCATTGTACGGAGATGCTCGAATATTAGCGACTTATGCTTTTTGGGTTTCGTCTGTTTTTCTCACCTTCTCGCGTCTGGATTTTCTGTCACGACCGTGGGCAGGTACTTTATTCAGCTGAGACTCCAACTGAAAAAAAAAAGACAATTTTGTTCTTACTTGTTTGATGATATCAATAATGGAGAAGCAAAGCAATGAGCAAACGACAACATGATAAGTAAAACGACCGTGAGTGGGTACTTTATTCAGCCGAGACTCAAACTGAAAATGAAAAAAAAATGACAAAATTTCGGTAAAGGTCACCCTATAAGAGGGAAAAACGCAACGAACCACAACTGTGACAAATCGCTGTGTACTGCAGTACATAGTGGGGGGTAGGGTTAGGTTTAGGGCTAGGGTTAGGGTTAGGGTTAGTATTCCAAAAAGGTTATTAGCTAAAAATGTTCCTAAAATACAGCTTTATGTATGGTAAGAAAGGCAAAAACGGGAAAATAGAATTAACCGAGAAATGCCAGGGGTGGGTGGCACATCTTTGACCTTTACCATAATTTCTTACTTGTTTGATGATATCAATAATGGAGAATCAAAGCAATGGGCAAAACAACGACGTAATAAGTAAAACTAGCAGAGGAAAATAAATAAAGAGTGCAGGCAGCCTGCTAGGCCGCTTCGTTTCTTTGTGCTGTTGTCACACACAAAAAGACAACCCCTAGATAGCTTAATCCATTAAAAAAATGATTTTTTTTTATAAAAAAGACAAGAACTGGTGGTTTTTTAATAATAAAAACTTCTATAATCAATAATGTCAAAGGGATAGCATTGTGACACCCAGTGATTCACACCACTAAAGCAACCGGGCCATGTATTCAAATGGCTTTTATCATTGAATGACATTAGCCTGTTGTAGTGGGGCAGTGGGTGGATGCCTCGTGCCTCCATACGGGGAGCTGGACGACCCCGCCCCCTCCACTAGTCTCTACCCATGGGGATACGAGGGGGGGGGGGGGGGGTCTTTCGTAAAAATAGTTTCCCCCACCTTCTTGAAGTTCCTGTGCTTGTAACTTCCTCTAATCTGCTGCCAACTCTCTTTGACTCTGCCTTTTTTCCTTTCTATCATCTACTATCTTTCTGACTTATTGGCCCCATTCTCCTGCCTTTTTTCACAAAAAAATCTTCCAAATAACTGTTCTCCTTTGAGCTCCTCCGAAATCGGAATGTGTCGGCTGCACGCAGCAGGGAGACCAGTGAAAACTGTAAATCGGACACATATGTACCTTACCCGTTATGGCCATAAGGCCTGGGAACGCAGAAGAAGAAGAAGAAGGAAGGAAGGAAGTAAAGTACAGATTTACCGTTCTCTTTTCCATGTGAAGGTCGTCGTACCGTTTTTCCATTTGATCGATGGAGCGGATACGATCACGCAGCATTTCTTCCTGTGTCTAAAACCAACAACACAAACAAAAACAGTAGAATTAGTCCCAAAACTGCCTCACCTCAACCCTTTCACCACCAACATCGTATTTTTTCACCACAATGATTTAACACCCAATCACTAAAAGGCATCAAATCAGGTCTGTTATCCAAAGACCCTATTTTCTTAATTTTGGGAGGTAAGGATAGGCCTTACTTTAAATATGTCACAGAGGATATTCCCCAATATTACAGACAGATTTTTTTTCTCTACCCAGGTAAGTGTTAATGGAAAAATTTTGCTGAAAAATGGCTGGCAGTGACAGGGTTAACACAAAGGCAAGTAGCTTATTGAATAGCTACAATCACAACATTGTTGCTCTCTCTAACTACCAGACCTTGTTTACCCCAAAATTCTCACTGTCAGTAATCCCAGGCTCTCAAATCAGTAATTTCAGGCATATGTCAGGGGGGGGGAGGGCAGCATGCACACACACTGCAACTTCCCGTTCTAACCCAACTTCAACATCTGTCCACATTTTTGGTTGGGGGCAGGGGGGAAGCAGATCATTTCACGGCCTGCCTTGCCTTCAAACACTCACTGACCGCAAGCATACAATCACACCTAGAAAATGGCACTATGGGCCTGTAAACCCGGAAGCGGACCCACCGGAAGTACAGAACAATTCAAGGGACATCACTAGCTTTGATAAAAAAAAACTGACGACAGTGCCGAGTACGGTTCAAACGCCATGCTTTCTTTTGAGGATTTCTTCTTCTTCTTTTTTTTTATGTTGAGGCACAGCATCGTTTCAGTTCAGTGGAAATGCGGATTTTTTTGTTGCTGACCGTAATAGCGTAATCGGAGGTCTCAAAACGTAATAATTATGGACAAATCCGTAGGGAAAAACAGGTCTGAACTACTTCACTTCAGCTCACACTGAATAAAATACCACAGACTAAAGTCGAGCCTCAATGTTGTGACCACCAAGAGTCTGACCCAAATAGTCCATAATTGCAAGGTGACCATTATACTAAGTACTGTTTTAGAAATAAAGTAGAGACTCTCTGATAGACAGGCTGCATGCTCTCAGTATTGGGGTGCTCATTTAGGCATGGTTTGACAGTTGTTGGTTGTTGGGTGTTTTTTTTGGGGGGAGTATTGGTGAAAATGTTTTAGGTCTCATCTTAGAGGGACTCTTAAAAGGGAAGGTCTTAATAGGGAAGGTCCACTGTATAGCATTACTTTATTGTTAGCATGCTATTATCAAGATAAAGAAAGCTCGTCCATATCAATGTTCACGGATTATGGATGACAATGCGACTGAGGTGTAGAGTGGCTACAGAGGTAAGCGAGTTTGCCTCGCACTACTATAGTAAACTACCGAGTTCAACATCTGGGTGTTACGAAGGAGATCTTCCTCTCACTCTGCCGCTAGGACTTATGGTCTTTAGGATGAGTACGATAAACAGCGAGGTCCTATGTGCGCATGCACTTTTAGCGCACATTTAAACCGGCTAGAGGCTTATATGCAAAAAAGTTTGTCATTATGGTCGAAAATTTACTCACTCACCCCCCGGCCTACTAACATCTTAGCCATCCCCTGTCCCTCTCGCTAAGAAAGTGACCTCTAAAAACCCTCATCTACAGCACCATCCACCGCACCCTCTTACCTTCCTCATCAGCTCATCAACAGGAACGACGCTATCGTCGGTTATATGCCGGAGTCAAATCGGCAGCGGCCCTCCAGATATAAATGTGTGGCAGTGGTCCTGCAGCCTGCGACGACTCGATCTCTCCATGTGGGTAGCAGACCCGAATGAATACACATGAGACGCCTCTGTGACTATAAAGTATCGTCAAATATGAATACAACGGACCATAATTTCTTTAGAGGATATCTATCGTCGGGCTGTGCCGGCTTGCGCACCGATGTGTACACGTCTTCCTCACTGGGGGCGAGACACGATAGCGTACCGCCTGCGGATGCCCTCTCAGCGTGCAATACCAACTGTCGCAGTCATCGATGAACTGTCTCACGAGTACGTGGCTACCGAACCCCAGCAGGCTGCGCGCGCTCATGATGTCAACACATTGTCACACAAGTATAAGCTTAGCTTACATGGGTGCTTCTACAAAATCCTGGAAAACCTGAAAATCGGGTGGGCTTTTAATACTTGATAGCGGGATATATCACTGGTTCGAATTCGATGGTGACTATCTGAATATTGGGTACTACTAATGAGGGTGCGTCTGCTGTTGTCTTACCCACTGGTCACAACAGGACTCCAGGGATTCGATCCCAATGGCAGCCGATCTAGCACTTGAACAGCTCATGGTAGGCAAATCGCTCACCAGCTAGGGATGAGAACACTTACCCCGCCACGTGAGCAAGCCAAACAGAGGACTTTCGGAGGATTTTAGACTGATGATGATTTATGCTAGTAGGAGCTTGTCGTATGGGCTTAATTAGGACTAAATGCCCCTCGCAGAACCATGGGCGAACATATAACGTTGAACATTTTAATGTAGGGCCATCCTTGAGTAGTTCTGAGCTTATGTCTATTATTGGTTCTGATAGTGTACAGCAGCCTTTGCACTGCCGTTTAAAGAAAACATAATGGGTCGCAAGGGCTGCTAGCTCTAGATGCCCAAGTCCAAGTGGTTGGGTTCTTCTCTCTTCTATGCTTCGATGTGCGATCCGCACCAAGGCGTACTCGTAGTTTCTGTTTGCAATTATGATGGCGGGCAGTATGTGTTCATTGCTGCTTAAGTTATATGTGCGCTCTACTTCAAAAATTAGTTATCGGGCCGCGCAGTCTTCGACTTCGGGGCTGCAGCGAATATGTTTTTCTGGAAAGTGTTTTCGTGAAAAATGTCATGGGGGGAACGATAGAGGAGATAATGGAGCCTAGTAAAGAGCTAGAAAGATATAGTGACATGAGCAGTAGGCAAGGGAGAAAGTCTTTAGAGTTCATAAATGAGTGACAGGTATTAAAGATAGCTATGTATAGCTAAGCACTAACTTCCTATGAATGAAGTTAGTGGGAAACTACTTATGACGCTAAAAGATCGGGGGACCGCTGGTATGCACTTCGCATGGGGAGGGTGCGTTCAGAGAGCAACATTCTAGTTGATGGGGAGCAATGGCACGTCCGCTCGGTAAATCTGTACAGTAGAGTAAAAGGCTGTGCATACGAAGACTATAGCATATTCCTGCAAATAACTAAGAGAAAGTAGAGGGGTATATAGGCGGATGGTAGCATGAGCTCGCGACGATAACTATGATTCAGGTAAACGGAAAATGTGATCTGGCACTTATTTTTCTTGGGGAGTCTGTAACTATATATGGGGGATAAGCTGTTGTTGTAAGGTGTTTCGCGCATCTAATGTGTGCACGGTTCCAAATGCTAGTTATCCCTGATTAGAATCTCCCTCTTAAGTACGTCTTGAAACAACAAAATCGTCCCGTGCAAAAATAAGATCTTAAGTGGGGAGGTAGTTGCAATGAAGAGATGTAGGTTTTATAAACGTTGACTAGCGATACGGCAAATGTCTCAGGTAAGAAGTAGAGGTCTGAATGTGCAGATCCTGCCTACTTGGATAATTTTTCCCGCAATCAGTTAGCCGGCAGTCGCATCAATTTTCAGTAGAGTAGGCTGGCTATAAATAATTCATGTAGGCTATCCACGAAATCGACTGGCAATCGGCTTGTAGTCTCAGTTGCCTGTAGCCGTAAATTGCATGCGTGGCTTCTAATGATTTCGTCCTGTATTGAAGGTGTTGACGGCAATTGTCTCAAAACGCGCGCCATGGTTGCACAGAGAAGAGAGTGCCGCTGGGCTAGTGAAGTATGCCTCTACTGGGTGCCAGCGAGCATGCTCAGTGATCATCTCGATGTCACACTTCATGCGCGTATGCAAGAGGTTCAGCTCTCTCTGTGTAAGTTATTTTTGATAAACTTGTGCGGCGAGGCCGTTGTTTTTTCTTAGAGACAAGTATGTTGTGGCAAAATCCTCACCGGCCACATGATTTTCGTTTTCTGGTTTGGGTTAGTTTTTCTTCGTTTGAAACATCTCCTTAAGTCTATACGGGCTACTGGGGCATAGGAGCTGGAGTGCCGCATTTTTTTTCAGTATATTAAAAGTAATAAGAACGTCAGTCCGCGCAGGAACTTCCATAAAAAATGGGGACGAGTGACTGAGCCTAGGTACTAGGCGCTCGTGACACGGCGTCTGCTACTTAGAAAGCAGGACATCGAAACGCGGTAAGTCATAGGAAATTGTTTTTTTTTTTTTTTTTTTTTTCGTAGCCAAACGTTTTTAAAGGTTTAGCCTTAGCTCCGATGTTTCATAAGCTTAACTTTTTCCGTTAGGCTGCCTTTATCTTGTCCATGATATCGGAGGGCAGTAGTGGCAGGTTCTGTATGGGTGGGTAGGGGAGGGGAGATTCTTATACATGGGGGGGGGGGGGGGGTAGGGGGTCTTTATTGTCCACCTGAAATTATACACCTTTCTGAAGAGTGAATGCCTTGGTGGGTGAGGTAAGATGGTTGAGTAGCTGACGCGAACAAACTCTCGGGCCATATACTATCTGTTTTTGAGAGCAACTTAATAGGCTGCGCCTTTGACGAAGCGTGGAGTGTGCCCTTTTGGATACTGATCAGACACAAGGGCTTAACTCTAGCCCGCTCCATAGTGGCGTTAATAACTACGCCTGAACTTTGCAGATGGCCAATAAGGGAGGTTCCACTGTACAAAGGGGATCTGACAGGCTTCTTCTTTGAAAAGCAGAGTGACAGCAGGGCGAGGGGGATGACATGGGCTAGTGGACAAGGGGTGGTGTGTGTCGGCTATAGAAAATAGGTATGTCTCAGTAAAGTTAGTAAGCTCCGCTATTATGAGATGTCTGTATTTTATGACTTAACAATCAGCCGAGTGTTAATTTTTTATTGTCTGGGATAGTGCAAAATTTCGACCTTTTCTGTTAATTTTTTTTTTTTTTAGTGACTTTTAAACATTTAACTAACTCCATTAACCTTCTAACCCTAACGTCACTTCCTCAAGCGCTCTAGAGAAAAGTGACAATTTGTGGTTCATTGCTTCATGTCGCTAAATATACACTGTCGATTCTTCTGGTTTGTAAGGTACGAGCTTTTTATTATTTACGAGCTACTTTTTTAACACAAACATGTGAAAAAAGGTATTTTCATGGCGACTGAGGGTGGACACAATATAGGAAGGTGAAGAAATGGAGGTTTATTACTGGGGTTATTTTGAAAGCATTGAAATTCAGACTATAGGCATCAGCTAGGCAGAAAAACTTGAATTTAGGCATAGAGCGGCTGAAGAGAAGCGCCTGTGAGCTTATGGCCTATTTCGAATGCGACCCGTCAACACATTTTATTTGGCTTTAACACAGCAAGTGATAGCTTAACTGTTTTCGGGGGCATGGGGATGTATCTAGCATATGCTTCTCATTATCAGTATAAGCCAAAAGGCAAAGGACAGCTTAGAGGCAGGTAAAATTATAGGTAAAAAACTTGCAACTAATATAGTCTACAAAAGATAATTTTTGACATCTTTAAATATATAAACATAACCTCTTTGGACGACATTATACATTAACGTAGTAACTTTTCTTGTGTTTAAAAAGTCTACAGGAAACACCGACCTTAGATTATCTTTTTAATTCAATCTTAACAAACCTCATTTGGAATCTGTACTAAAGATCTTATTTTAAACGGCTCTGTGTGTCACTAGTAATTCACTGGATAACAGGCGACACCCTATAGAACCTGTAGCAAAGAAGACTTTACTGGATGCCGTCTTGGGCTACGTTGACAGGTATTCGCCTCCCATGGCAAGCTGTCCTCTCGGTTCGCTTTCATCTTCTTTCTCTCCAACTCAGCGTCCTCCAACGCGACGATCTCACCCCACCACTAGCTCCCCACTATCTGGGACACCTCCGCACCAGTCAAAACGGGTCAGGGCGAGTTAAGATAGCACCCACAGCGGGTCCGCGCAGGCTGGCAGCTCTACTATCCCCGCCTAGATAAAATAACCTCTTGCGACTATATTTTCTTGCCGCTTAGTCTGCCAGCCGCTACCTTGAGAGATTGAGGTAAGTTATGACGGGCCTGTTCTTGTTGGTACCCCAACCCCGCTCATCTTCGACTTCTTAACTTGCGTTTAGTGCTCCCTACTCGGGCTTGTCAGTCAATCTTTTCTTCGCGCCTTTCTCTCATGCTTTCTTTAGCCGGTCGATAGAATCCTACTGTCTGAGCTACCTAGCTGCCGGTCTTGGAGAGAGTGGATGTCAATCGATGATGGTGATTATTGGCCTTGCTGGCAGAGCTGCTGCTGCTCGCTAGGGCCCAGCAGATTAGTCGTGCCTGCAACGAGGTGTCTTTCTTGGGTTGGAGTCGCGGGGTGAACTCCCTAGAGTGCTAGGGTACTGCTGCAGGGCGGCGGCAGTTTCTCTAGTTCGGCTCAGCAGTAGAGGGGAGTCGGGTATGCTGGGATGGACCGACTTGTCTTTCGTCGTGCGTAGTCTTATATATATGTTCATTGCGTGGGGGGCTTGCTGCTGTCTCCGTCTGCACTATGTGAGCCGACGCTCCTCCTAGAATAATTACCTTAAAAGTTGAATTCTTAGTTGCAGATTGTTGTGTGTGTTACATCGTTTCACTGATATCAAGTATGAATTAGTTAGGTTTTTTACGTCCACAAATGTCGCCCCTGCGATAAAGGTCTGGCAAATAGTAAACGCAACTATATCATGAATGGAGACTAATCATTGATCCAAGCCATCATTCAATGCGTCTGAGCAAATCTTGGATGTACTGGCAGATAGCCAGGTCTGACTAAGAGTAGAGTGTATTGCAGGATACAAAAAAAACATTCGAGGCTTATTAATCCTACAAATTGCATATATACTACAACTTCAAGCTGTTTTCACTCATTCAAAACGTTCATTATTTCAATAACTGTTGACGCTTAGAAAGTAGAGTTCATTAACATTTTTACGAACAAAATAAAACAATGTTTGAATCTACGTGATGATTTCCACAGATGCACAATGCACTGCGAGGACTTGGTTGTCTGATGGAGACAGGGAAAAAAAGAAAGTAAAACATAAGACTGAAACTGCTAAACTGTACTTATTCAAGAAAGAGGCCTTAAAAATTAAAACCACAGCACAAGTAAAAAGCAAACTAACTAACTCAAACTCCACCCGATATCATACAAAGATACGGCATTTAGGAATATTTTCTTTAGCATAGATATAAAGTAATTTTTAAAATGTATATAAACTCATCGACTCAGTTTAACACATTGGCGACAGGCGGCGACTACAATCGTAGCAGCCAAACCTCGTGCATAGCCGGGCCGCGACTACACTCGTATCACGGTATAAGGTACAAAACTCGTGTATAACTTTCCACCACAGATTGCTTTCATCCTGCGAGTTGTTTCCCTTGTTAAAATCACTTCTGTTTACCTCCTAATGTTCTAGATTTCTTGAGTTCATCGGCGTTTTATTGGTTGACTTACTAGCAGCAGTATTATGAATTTGTAAACATAGTAACCTACATAATGCTATGTAAACATATAGAATTAGTCTCGCTTTGCTCAGGGATGTCGGCTTATGCTAAAAAAGGCGTAGATACTTTTATCAGCTTAGAAATTATGGCAGCAGTATACACATTAAGGGCTAGCGCTTCTTCTGCAGTCTGCAGTAAGCATGCAGACATGGGGCAACATTTAGTATTCGATGGAATACATCATTCAGGCTTCTTAGCTTAGATACGATTTGGTTTACGAGGCAGACCCTTTTTTCCATGAGTGCATGCGCTGACTGTGGCAGCGAAACAGTGGCAGTAGATCAGCCACTAATATTGTTATATGATCTGACCGCCTGATAATCATCTATGGAAGATAGTCTATCCAACAATGAAATATACATTAATTAATTAATTAATGCTTCTATATAGCGGCATAAGCTTGCTAAAAGCAACTCATATTGGCGCTTTTCACACTCACCATTGGTTATTCGTACAGCATTTCCTATACATGACCCTGGTTGCACGTTGACGTATCCCATCCTCACCATACATCTCTTATGAATAATGAATCATGATAAAAGAATGCATATGCATATAAATCATATAATCTATAGACCAACACCGACCGCCACCCCACCTTCAACCATATGCCCTTAGCCCTCGGCGCTAGCTGAATCCGCGCATCCGCACATGACACATTAATTAATCCTCTCATAGAACCAGATACCCAAGCAATCAATGAGCTGGAAGTCAAGAGTGGGGAAAAGGATCATAGACTTTACAGAGAGAAAGCTTTCCTGAAGAAGTGTGGGTTTTTTAGTTGGGACTTGAATGAAGATTTAGATGTGGACTGGAATAGAAGGAAAAGATCCGCTGTTCACCTTTCAGTGGCGATGAGCGTGTGAGGGAGGGGGATTACCTCTGGAGGGTCGTGGCTGGCTAGTGGTGTAACTGTAAGCGCATTGACGTTGTCATCAGCTGCCTGTCATCCGCTACCGCTACTTGTGTCGCTCATGGCAGGCCCTGCCAGCTCCTGTGCTGCTGATGGTGGAAGACTCGGCAAGCAGAGTAAAATAAAGTTAAAAAACACCAATTGAGTTTAATACTAGCCAGCATTTAAAAAAGGAATCATGTCGAATCATTTGTGAACTTAAGCACCACTCGTTCATGCGACTAAGCTCGAGCGTATACATATGATGTTGTCACGGGGCTATGTGGTGGATGCCTTCGTGCCTGCCGTATAATACGGGGTAGCTGAGATCGACACGCCAAAACGCGGCCCCTTTCAGCACGAGTCTCTCGCCCGTGGGGATACCCAGGTGGACTTTCGTAAAGTACTAATTAAGTTCGCGCTCACCTATCTGGAAGTTCTGTAGCTTGGCTAAACCTTCTCTTAATCTGGCGCGCTCATCTTTGACTCTGCATTGTTCCTATGATTACTGTCATCTCGATGATCTACTGCTTTCTGACCTTTGTGTCGCATTCTCGCATTCTGCCTTTTTCCGCGCTTAAAAATCTTAAAGTAACTTTCTCCTTTGAGCAGCTCTGTCCAAAATCGGAATGTGTCGGACCGGTGCTAGAACTGCAGTGGCAGGGAGACACTGAAAACCGACACTATACATCGTTTAGTACGACCATTATACCTTATGATCTAGGGGCAGCAGAAGAAGAGAGAAGTATGTCGTAGTTGTTCGTCATCAATCGTGACTACTCTAGATGACCGCTGGGCACAGATTCTGTCTGCTTATGAAAAGACGACAGACAAACCGTAAACACGCATTAGCAGAACACGTCTAAAAAGTACATTTTGGTCAGAAATAATCTTGCGAACTACCAGCAGGTGGCTTTAATGTGGTGCGCCTGAAGCCTGAATTCAGGCTTAATTGCTATGCAGGTTCAGGGCAGTGGTCTGCTGAGAGTTACAGGGCTCTTCTCGTGCTGTCTTTTTGCTCTTTAAATTGACCATTATAGCAGGGTATGATGTGGAACGGTTCGGGCAATGCAGCTTTGGTCACTCAACACAGACATGCCTACTTGAATTTTCCCAATCAAGTATGCCCAGCTCATCAAATTTTCAGTAGCATGGCATTTTTTCGTACCCAGCATCGACAGTCAAACCTGGCTTGAATCAATTTGTTCTCTTCGCTGAGGCTCGAAACGTACTGTTTATGGTTTCTAGCGGTTTCGTCCGATTGACTGTTTGACGGTGTCTCACCCACCAGCCATGATTCACAGGGCGGAAGTCTGCATGGCATGAAGGTTGCAGAGAGCATGGTCGCCAACTGAGTTTCGACTTCTGACGATGCAAGGCCATTCCTTCCGTGGTAAGTCTATTTGAAAACTTGTGGCTCAGGCCAAAGATGTTTTTCTTGAACATAGATGGTGTGCCCAGATGATTTTTTCGTTTTCGTTTGTGTTGCCCGGATTTTTTCGTTTGAAACATCTCCCGAATCGCTACTGCTGCTGGTAGTCGCGCCATTTTTTTCAGAGAAAGTTATAAGAACACATGCGGCAGTCCGGATCATAATTAGACGGATTATGTGACTGATGGTTATATCCTGCGCGTTGACTCGACGTCTGCTCTATAGATACAGACAAAAACAGCAGGGTAACGGGGCGGTAAGCTAAAGAATTGAAATATTCGGACGTCATATTTGCTTGCTCCGTAGGCAATGTTGAACGGTTGACCTGTATCTGCCCGTAAGACAAGGCTTTATTTTTCGTAGATCTGCTACGGCTCAAATGCGTAGCTATTAGGTGCGGAGGTCTGGTCCGCGCATGCACGCCATGAACATACATGCAACCACGCGATCGGGCATTCATGTAGTGTGGGGTTACAATCAAATAGAGCACCGGTCCAAGTCATGTAATGTTCTCATTCTCTATCCGTAGTCTTGACGGCACTCGTGACGTAGGCAGTACTGTTCAAAACGCGCTTCCGTCTGCTGTTGGATGATCCCCGGAGTCTTAGTCCAGGGTATATGCCAACACGGCAAAGAAGCAACTGACATGTAGTAAATGCGATTAGAAAATTAAAATGGGCCCTGCTAGATATTCTATGAGTAACTAAAACTTCAGTAAATAAAATTAGTTCGAGAAATGCGCAGGATATAGAAAGCAAAACACAATGACTTATAGCACTGCGTTTCGAAGCATAGCTTCTTTAGGTCTCATGGCTTTAAAAGAAAAAAACAAAGGGGTGATGAAATCTAAAAAGAGCAGTCTTATAAAATAAAAATTCAATCAATACTTAGATGTACGTCTTTGATAATATAAGGTGGGGAATATGGTTTCTTTTTATTTCTGGCATTGGGAACAAGTGAAAGTTCTCCCACTGTCAGGGGCTGCTCCAGGGAGCGGTGTCGGGAAATATGGGACCTCATGTGGGGCTCTTAATGATAACCTAGATTCTACAAGGAGTTTCTCGCTTTAAAAGAATGTGCTTATGGGGTCCGCAGGGATGGCACTAGAAAATTTTTTGTGGTCATTCGGGCAATGGCCACTGGACCCTCTAGCCCGCCTTCTAGGAGCTGGCCTCTATGCTGTAAGTGAAGGGAGTCCCTGGGACCCTCTTGTTTGCGGAGCGGTTGGGATGCCTTCTGCCATGTACCTGCACCTGCTGGCCAGCCTTCGTGGCTCGATGTTGACTCAGTTTTCCAAATTGGGTCAGCTCTTGTTTCGCCGGCTCGCTGGCTTGGGACATATGCGCGGCTGGTAAACACCAGCCCAGTCCAACAATGACTAAGAGGCTAATAGCCTTCAAGGCTCACTTTGCGATGTCCAACAGTAACATGTAGGGACAGCACAATCATGTTGTACGTTGTTCGTGGGTCAAGCCTCTGTTTTCAGCATCCTAGCGGGGACAACATGAAGCGGCGCCTGAAGGGCGACGCACTGCAGTTCCACATTTCACAGTGAAGAAGGAAATCAACCTTCACCACCATTCAAATAACCCCATGCGTGGGCATCGCCGTTTTTCCATTGACTGCAGAGGCTCACCGGCATTAGACCGGCTCCCCTAGTAAAGGAAGCATGCAGCCGTTGCAAAGAAAAAAAGTGCTTGCCATACGTCCCGAATCCAGATCATCAAGGCCCTGTGCTGATCTGACTCTCTTTGCAATTGTGAAATCATGCGCTCAATGCACTCAATAGCAAAATAGGTAGCGCGCAAGTCTTACAGTAATCCCCCTCACATACATTTTCATATTAAATTGCTAAAGCGAAAACTACGCGATCCCAGGGTTATGCAAGGGGGGGGGGGGTGGAGTCTAGACTGGCTTAGGCTAGTGCGCTGCGAAGTTCTGCTCATCGCGAGTGGCTCAGGCAACAGGTAAAAAAGAACGGAACTGAAGCCCATCTCTTTCAGCGAGGGCAGCGAAGAGAATGATGGCGCGTGCGCTCCGGCATATTAAAAAAAAATAAAACAGTTAAAAAGTTAAAGTGTAAATTATTTTTCGTTTATATGTTGTGTATAAACGGCTTTATATATGCCGGCTGTGGGTTTAAGGCAACACTGCACACCTACATGACTGAAAAAAAGCTTACAAATAAGAACATCTTTTATTAGATTCATACATCTAAATCCATCGTTAAAAGAAATGCTTTGTTAAAGGAATTTTCAAAGCTTGCAAAACGCTCAGGTCCGATACTCACAGAAAGGAACTTTGAAAAGCTTGTTTACAAAACTGATATCAGCTGTCCATTTGTTGTTCAAATGTTTGTTTATCTTACCTAAAATCTATCAAAGAAAACAGATATTATGAAGAAAATGTAAACTTATTCTCTCAAACCATACAGTTTCTACTCACTCGGAAAAACTCGTACAATTCTTTACTAGATATTGTAACACAAAGTTCAGGGATCTAGAGTTTAGGTTGAGGATCACGCTAGTCATTTAACTGGCCTGTTCAAAATGTTATTAGTGAACCTATGTATATTGAAAAAAACAAAAGATACTATAAATAGTGTCTACCTCCTTAGCGATTTATATTATTAAACTAAATCGTTCAGCACTATCCATACACTACTTATCTTGTTGAGGCCTGTGGCTACATTCGGGAGACCTAAACGGCTTCATGAAGGCGAGTGTCTAAACAACTTCTGTTCAACACTGTGTAGTCACGATTCCAATGGTAATGAACAATATCATTCGAGGTTCTCAAAAGTGATGCTTAGGGTAATACATTCCGCGGGAAAACATTACTATACAGCGTCTCTCAAAATCATATCATCAGCATTTGAACAGCCTAGATCAAATCTGAAGTCGCAACGAAAGGTTTCATGGGTCTCCGCAAGGGATACCCCTCGTTTGTGGTCTTGAGTGAAGCATCTAAGGTTATTCTAAATGGACGACCTGTAAAAATATGTCTAGGGGTCCCAGGGATGGCACTAGAAAATTCTTTTTGAGGCATTCCAGTCGATAGTGCGTCTGCTGGGAGCCGCATTCTATGCGCACCTCTAGGAGCGCCTCTTATCTGTAAGTGAAGGGAAGTCCGCCTGGTGACGCCCGCCCTGTTGATTTTGCGTGACTGATGGGATGCGTCTATTGTTACTTGCGTACTCTTATTTCCCACTCTATGACTGCGCTCGATGCTGTAGTGAAGGAGTCGCTGGGACGCGCCTTGTTTGCGGGACAGCATTGGGAGCCTGAAGGTGAAAAACAGTCCACAAAGGAGATAGAAAACATAATGTACAACTTATAGAACCATGGACACCCAGTTTGAAAATGCATTTGGATTTCAATCACGAACAATCTATCTTTTTTCTCGCCCAGCGTCGGACAGTTTCCTGTCCATATGAGGGCGCTGTACACGATCATGGCTGCTTGTTATGGGTGTCGGGCTAAGAAATAAGTTTAGGATACCCGCATAGCATGTCAGTCTCAGTTTGGAGAAAATTCATTGTAATGGAGTTTCTAGAACAAATGCATGAGTACATGATCTAGTAAGGCTAAAGAGAACAGAAGATGACAGAGAGCGAAAGGACAGCGTCAGAGTCATAAGAGAGTGACATGATTAGAGATGTTGACCAGGCACAGATCTTACCTGAGAAGGTGTTAGGGGAACTATTTGTGCGCGAAGACCCCCTGTTCGGTATTACTACCCATGGTGAAGAAACCTCCAGATAATAAAACAGCAGTTCATTTCTGTTTGTTTTTTAATTTAAAGAAGGGGTGATGGGCAAGTATCAAAAGTTCTTTGATTTCAAAGGACTATGTGCATGTGGGTATTGTGTTAGAGTGGCACAGTGGTAACTGAGCAAGGTTCGCACCATCGTGTCAGTAAAGCCCAGTTCGAACCCTGTGGTTACGAAGGGATTTTCTCATCACTTTGCTACTAGGCTTACGGTCTGAACGTGGAGTCTTTCGTATGAGAGCATATAAACCGAGGTCCTGTGTGCGCGTTATGCGCACTTAAGGCACACAGTTTAACCGCGAGTGGCAGGACAAAAAGTTGTCTATTTTGGTAAAAATTCCCCCAGCTCTCTCAGGTACCCCTCAGTTCTATATCGCCCGACTGTGCACAAACTTCACATTAAATAATAAACAAGTTGGGTAGATCGGGTCGCCTCTGGCTGTGACGCGCTCATCCAGGTTTGAGATCAACCCGAATTTCAGTCAGAGACGGGCCTCTGTGTACTATAAAAATACCAAATAGCCTAAATTAATGGGTGCAATAAGCCATTACGTCCCCGCATCCCATGGTTATTAAACTTCAGTACATAGTGTGTGAACCGTAACTTGATAACAATAGTCAGTTAATTACACCAGAATAGCTACAATAAAGCAGAAATGAAAACTTAACTGCTAAAAAGGGTTTAGAATAGCATTTTGCGTTCAGAATAAATCATCAGGTGAGGGGGTTGGGGGGAGGGAGGGGCGGGGGGGGGGGAAAATCACACTTTTGAGGGGCGATGTATCCTCCGCGTTATTTTTCTTAACTTTCAGTAGAACTGTAGTCTTTCTCCGAGACTGTTCGTATTTGTCATAAAGCTAAAGTAAAATTTCGTCAGCAAAATATCACAATACCAATGGCAACTGACTTGAAGATGGAAAAGCAAGATCAAATATTCTGAGGATAGTCAAAGGACAAGTGCAGCGGGATGAGGTTTTTGGCAGAGTACACTACGTCAGATCACCTCAGTAAAGACAGGCCTTGTTCAAGATCGGAACACTCGCTGTTGTTTGTCCCCCGCCCCCCCTCCGCCCGCTAATACAATGCTAAGGACTTGTAAACCGTCAAACGGGACTCATGCGTATTTCTCTTGACCGAGTTGGCGCGGAGAGGAGAAGGACATTTGGACGGTGTGGTGGTAAGACACCTCAGGAGTGGTTGTAGCTTTTTTAGGGTACGCAGTGAACTCAAAAAAATTGGAGCTATATCCTTTGTTGTGGAGGTGAAACTCCTTTATGGTAAAATCTATAATAAAAAAGGCTTGGCACATGTTCTCTTTGCACTGAAGATTAACTTCCGGAGCATGCCTCCGCGAACGGAGGAATTGCGATTTGATGGTATTGATTTCTAGAAAGCGTGCGAGCTAAGTGAGTGTTAATTTATGATTAAAGGGATGTATGTCGCTGGTAGTATACCCGACGTCGTTTTCTTGCAAAACTTCGTGCGCGTCAGGTGCCCCTTTAAGGCTTTAGGGTCTTTTGGGTCATGGCATTGCACATCTGAAATCGCTGGCAAGAAACTCGATTGCCGTCTAGTGTGCCCCTTTAGCTTTAGGGGGGCGTTATGCACATTGTGGGCACTACTGGAAAGCTTCAATAAGACTCATTAAGCGTGCAGGGTGCCCGCTTTAAGCGGATAGGGCTTATGCACATTCAGCACAGCGTAATATCCTTTCAAAACTGGCATCCATCAGGGTACCCCTTTAAGCTTTAGGCTTTATGCACATTGCACACACACGGAATCCATGTCCCGCGAACTTCACTCACAAAAAAGTAAAAAGAAAAAAGTTCAGAATTAAGCGACTGTCGTACATGTGTATGTGTTTCTGGGCCTTCTGCATGTGTCTTATCGCCATTCTACTATCGTTATGCCTAAAAAAAAGTAGTTAGAAGAGTTATCCAGTGCGATCGTTTCGCAACACGCTGTTATATAAATAGGCTATACTTTTTGGCGCTGTGGCAACAAGTTATGAATGTTTATCACATCATCAGTAACAGACAGACAGTAGAAATACATACGAGGGAGGTTTGGGGGTGGAGGTTTTATTTCTGAAAGCTGCGTAGCATGGAAGAACAATATGTAGAGAAAAAGGTTAGTGGGGGAAAAAATGGGAAGGGTTCTTTATGAGAATGTACATAATTTGTGAATATGCATTCCCTGTTGTTGGATAACCGGGAAAAATGATGATTCCGCTCCACACTTCTGGAATTTCTGTGGCTTGTAGCTTCCTCTAATCTGACAGCTCTCTTTGACTCTGCCCTTTTTCGCCCTTTCATATATATTCATCTATATTTCTGACTTATTGGCCGCGATTCTCCTTGCCTTTAAATAAATAAAAATAATCTTTCCAAATATATTTTTCTCTTTGAGAGCTCCTCCGGAATGGCTCAGATGGCATCATGAAGCGGCAGAATAAAAGTAAATTTAGGCATGAAAATATATCAATTTGCTTCACTGGTAAGAGAGGAACAGTAATCTTCATTGTTGCACAGAGTTAAGGCGATTAGCATTGCTTATCATTTTTTTTCATTACGCGTATTATTCGGGACTATCAAGGCTAATACTTTTTTTTGAAAAAAAAAAACTACTAAGACTCCCTGTGTCTATTATAATATCACTAATATAATATAGGCAGAATAGGAATTAACAAATTTTGTTTTTTATTTTTTAATTTTTGTGTCAAATTTGGGGTTGCGCCTTATAGGTCTGAAAACTATGGCTCCGAGTTTATATAACACTTCCAATGAGGTGAATAGTGGAGTAGCGCTTTACCTATTAAATCGTTTCCATTGTCTCTCTTGCCCGCTTCCTCAATCTTCTTCTTTAGTCGCTTCTACACGCACACACAAACATGATCTGTTAACAAATAAATCGATCAAACAATGTCTGAGCATATGGCAGCCGTGAGCAATTTAGGTTATGTTTGAATAAACACACACAGAAGCACAGAGAAACACAGGCCACTACACGAACATTACCTGTTAACAAATAGAATCCGCGTTCAACCCGTCATACAAGCCTGAAGCAATATGAACAACACAATTTATGCTATTGTTTGAATATAACACAACACAGACAGCAGAGACACCAGAGACACCTTGATCATTTGTCCATGAGCTGCACAGACCTCCTCGGCTGCTCTGGGGCGCCTGGCAGTTTCTCGCGGCACTACAGACCTCGCGTTCCTTGGACACAGCACACACATATACTAACAGCACCTTATCATTCTGCATGGAGCTGGGACAGCCTGGTCGCTCCTCTCTGTGCCGCGTGTCAGTTTCATCCTGCAGACCGTACTCGCTGGTCCTTGCAGCACACAGTCAAACCCAAGCACACATGGGAACTATTTCCTTCAAGTAATACCTTTATCGATATATCCTACTGGAGGCTGCACAGGCTAGCGCTCCTGTGCTCTCTCTGTGGGGGTCCGTCTGCAGTTTCTCCAGTCGACTGAGCAATTTCGCGTCGGCTTGGCAGGACACACTACACACCGAAACACAAGTACTTTGATCATATTCCAATGAGGTGCTGCATCGCCTGCCTCGCTCTCGGTGACAAAAAATAATGGCACTTTTCTCCCTAGCACTAGACTCACGGTCCTTGGCGGGCACACTATCACACAGCACAGACCTTCATTTGATTCACGGCTTCCAGTAGTCTGAGGCATTACCTGTTGCATTCGCTCTCTGTGCCCTTCGTGCTCCAGGCAACCACTCGCGGTTCGCTTGGGCAGTCACACGACTGAACACACAGAACTTGATCATTTCGCTATGAACTAGAGGGTACCTACCTGCCTCCTGCTCTGTGGCTGCGCTGGCTAGTTTCTCCAGCATCCGATTCCACTTGGCTGTGTTCCTTGGTCACACCACACACAAACAGACCTTGATCTATTTCGCATGATGGGCTGAGGGCGCTGCCTCTTCTCTCTGTGCGGCCCTGCAGTTTCTCGGCATCACTGTATCTGCGCGGTGTTCCTTGGCACACACTACACACACACTACACCTTGATAATTTCCAATGAGTGCTGCGGCGGCCTGCCTCGCTCTCCTGTGCCCTGCAGTTTCTCCAAGCACTGACTCAGTTCGGCAGGCTCGGCAATTTGGCAGCAGCAGCACACTACCTTGATCATTTCTCATGAGCTGATGAGACTGCCTTCCCCCCCTCTCTCTGCTCTGCTGTGGCTCCTGCAGTTTCTCTAGCACTGACTCGGCAGGTCCTTGGTCGGGGCACACAACACACACACTACTTGATCATCTTCCTTGAGCTGCGTGGCGCTGCCCTTCCGCTCTCTGTCCGTGCCGTGGTCAGTTTCTGCCAGGCACTGTACTCGGTCGTTCCTTGGCTTAGACCAGTGGGCAGTTCCTCGCAGCCCGTTCTATCAGCTTCAGCACCGTGCTCGGAGGATTCTGCTTTAAGACGCTTTCCGTTATGTCGCACCCTGCGTGTAAACAGTGACTAGCGAATAATCATGATGGTAAAAAGTCTTAACCCCCTTCACTGCCGGAGAATATAATATTGAAAAGTTATCTTTTAGCATTGGGGTATGTATTGAGGGCAAAATAGGCATGTCCAGTTCTGATAAACAACTTCTATAAACAGGGAAACAACTGACTGATTTATAGCTTTTATTTAGATTATTAATTGAAGAGTAGACCTTTCAGGGCTCAGATGCTCAAAAAAAAAGAAAATGGTCTAGAGATCAGATCTTTCCTGAGTTGTCTATAAACAAAAATCTCTAGCATCGGCTATCAGAATACTCGCAGAGTCATCCTGCTGGTAATGGGCTCAAGGGGTCCTAAGTGCCGCGCCAGGCCCCAGTTGGGGGGGGGGAGGTGAAGCTGAAAGGTCATACTGAATTGGTAGGGCCGATCTGAGGTATTCTTTTGTGTTAGCTTCTCACAAGATCATATAATGAAGGCATGTCTCATCATGTTTTCTCTGATGGCTGTTTTATGCGTATTTTGGCATTTATTAGGGCGGCAATGCCTCTCATGCTTTTATTGTTTTTTTCATGTGTATGTGTTTGTGTGCTTGTGTGCATGCCATGCATGCAGTGGTCGGCGCAGCGAGGTGAGCAGCGGCCGCGAGAGTGTGTGTGTGTCTGTGCATGGCATGCGTCGCATGTGCTTTATTACTCTGTATTTTATGGAGCTGACGGAATGGGGCTAGCGAGTGATAGAGGCGGAGCCTGTGCGCCCCGTCATACAGTTTTGACTAAAAAAAATTCAGACTTTATATTATAGTTTCCTTACTATATTATGCTAGTCCATTATTAAGGCGGGCGACACCTGCCCAAAAGTTTACACAAATTGCAATTGTTATTTACTTATAGTTAATACGTTTCTCGTGACTGATTAATTTATGCAGCTTCACTATTAGTAAGGCGCTACCCCTTCAAAGTTTAGCACAAAATCAGATTTTTATTACTTATATGTTTCTTACTAATTTCGATTCACATTATAGTAGGAGGTCGCACCGCCCCAAAGTTTACAGTACAAAATTCAGGATTTTATTACTTATAGTTTCATGTTGTAACTATAATTTTAATGCAGTCACATTATACAGGCGTTCGATCTTGCCATCCTTTTCGAATAGTTTCTACAAATTCAGATTTTATTTACTATGGGTTTCTTAGCTATATTAATTATTATCAGTCACATTATAAGGCGTCACGCTGCCCAAAGTGTTAGTGGGCAGCACAAATCAGGATTTTTATTACTAATGAGGTTTTCTTACTATTTATCTGAGTCACATATATAGGTGTCACTGTCCATATCATCGCAAAGTTGCACGAAAATTCAGATTTGATTATTATAGTTTCTTAGGGCTATACTTATGCAGTTCTACATTATAAGGTCGGCACCCCCCAAGTTATCACAAATTCAGTGATTTTATTATTATAGTTTCTTACTGATACACTTATCCAGTCACATTTATAATCGTGAGGTGCTGCACACCTCCGCTAAGTTACACAAAATTACAGATTTTAGTATTTATAGTTTTCTTACTATATTATCAGTCAGAACAATAGACATTAATAAGATGCGCGACCCAGTCCCAATAGTTTACATCACAAAATTCAACTTTTATATTATAGTTTCTTACTTATGTTATGCGAGTCACATTATAAGGCGGAGGAGCAGGGTTTCAGTCTAAGGGATAAATGTATGCCTTATTAATGCCGTAAATATGGTAGTTGATAAAGACAAAAACTAGCAACATTATGACACTCACAGCTCAATTCACAATGACCTTGCTAACTTCTGGCTCCTAGATTCTCGATTGTTATCTGCAGCAGCGACTAAAGCAACAGTGATATATTAGTAATGACAGAATCCTGTCACCTAATGAACTAATCCTACAGCCCACCTTCATTCGATCTTAACCAGCAAGGGCGCGTTGATGCAACCAACCAATGAGTGCTTTTGATCTAACTACGGTTTTAATATTGATGGTCTCAGTCGCAACCAAATAAATCGCTTGCATTAGGGGTAACGTCTCGTCAGACACGTAAACTTTGACGTGTGTTGTAGAAAAATCTAGTGATGTTTTTATAACAAATATTGCGAGAGTAAAAATAGTTGATTGTAATGATTTTTGGTGTATTTTGCTTAAAAAAAAAAAAATCTCTTACTTCTTGATAATTAAACTGCTAATATCGGGCATATGGATAAGTAGGTTGTAGATGTTTCTGGAATTCGCTTGGCGGCAAAAAAGGGATAAGAAGGGGGCCAAGACTGCAAGAGTATGATCTACGTCATAGAGAACTGGGACAGATGAATATAGAACATAGAAGGGGGGGAGGTGGGGGAAAACAGAGAGAGTATAAACAGGCTAACGAGAAATAGGAAAGTACAACTATAAGGTAAAAACTGGAGACAGGAGACCAGCACATAAATATCACCTGCATCTTACAATGTTTAATCGTCGCAGCGAATTCCCTGCAGATCTCGGAGGTTGAAGTCGCAACATCTGCTTCTCTTCCTGAAGAATTCTCAGTTCTCCGCTCTTCGTACATCTCTGCAAATTAGAGGAGGAGGGAAGGTGAAGCCTTCACCGGGGCCATGCGTTTTGGAGGGCTCTACTTCTGTCTCAGGTCCTGGGATCTACGGCTTGCGTTAGGAAGATCACGTGCAGATTCGACAGTCTTGGGCTGTGGCTTCTCTATCCTCCGAAGCCTTTGGTGAGCGCTGCTATAAACACACAAAGAGCGAACCAGACCAATGGTGTTCAATATATATGTGGCTATGAGTGCAAACGTTTTCGGCTTTTGCTATTTAAGATTTTTTTTTTTCTTTAACCCTGGTAAACTGAACTTTTTTTACGTTGTTTTTTGTCGTGTTAAAAAAAAAGGGCATCATGTATGCATAAGCGAGTTCGTGCGTTGATATGAGTTGTGCTCTCGCTCTCATCAAAAGTGTACGCGCGTATCATTTGGCAAAGCGGCTAAGCAGCAGATGGCTTATCGAAAGCTCAGAACTAGAATGTACCACAGAGAATATAAGATGGGTAATCAGGGTGACAGCGTGTGGTGTTTTTGATGGACGTTAGCTGTCTCGCCCCTGAACCCGAGACAGGTACTCTGCTGCTGTACTCATCACCAGGACGTCGAGTGGGAGCCCCTGGATCCGCTGCTATGCTAGCTGTTGTTTTATTCATTTGGGGTAGTTGCACCTATGGGATTGGTGTTGGGATGCAAGCTTGTCATTATTTCATAGCCAGGACGATATTATCAATCATCAGATATCATTGCATCTCCCTATCTCTATTGCTATAGAAGACACATTTCAAAATGCTCGCTCTTCGCGGCTATCAAGAGTATAAAAACACCAAGACGTGTGATTGGGATGTGACGAGCTGCGTCATACTCCTGGGCGACTAGGCGCGCTAAGTAAAGCGTAGATAACTAGTTGTCTTAGTCAGATTCCAGGCCGTCCTCCAGGCAAGTCATCTCGAACTCGCTCGGCTGTCTCTTCCTAAACTGGCTGAGAGGGCTCGGTTGAGAATCGCGACGGACCGGTTTCAGTAGCTGCCCCATCCTGAACTACAGCAACAGACTCTTTGTAAATTTCATGCATGTCTGGCAGTGGTTTGATGTGGGTGTTTGGAGGGTATTTTCTTCGCATCCAAACCCACTTCGACACCTGCCGATAATTTTGTGGCACTTCGTACTAAGCAAAATGCGGCCAATGGGAGATATAATACGGAGTATCATTCAGGGACATCATCTGAAGTGATATCCTTTGATAGCAGACGACACTGTAGCGCGTAGCAGACTTGCTAACGGGGATCACTACTCGCGCTTCGTTTTGGAGGATTCTTCTTTGGGGGCACGCGCACTCATTTTTCGACTGGTAAATGTAGATTTTTTTGTTACCCCCCTCCTCCCCCTCTAGTACGAGTGAATAGCCTATCGAGGTCTCAAAATGTAGATAATTGACGAACAAATCCGTAGTAAAACAGGTCTGGAGTTTACACACACTAACTACACACACTTACACACACACGATTTCGTTAGGGGCTGTCCCTCTCTAAACAGCCACGACACAGAACATTGAAATTTTTGGCTATGTGTTAGCTTTAGCACGACACCCACTACACACATACACACAGGCACACACACAGCACAGCAGCGTAATCAAATTTTCAGGTAGAAGGCAACTTTCTGGCCATTCTCGTGTGAAAGGGAGATGGAGGATCATAGGATGCGAGGCTAGGGTTATTGTTCATTCTTCTGAGTGCGTTTCCTCTCGCCATGATGGCATACTTAATTCATGTATGAATGTCTGGGTTTTCAGTTTTCTACACCGTCTCCCGCGGCTGGCCGTATTGTAGAGTCCGACACATTCGCGATTTGGAGAGAGGCTCTAAAAAGACAAAAATGATTTGGATAGATTTTGTGTTTTTTAAGCATGGAGTAATGGGGCTCAATAAGAGTCCAAAACAATAGTAGATAATAGAAAGCAAAAGGAAAGGCAGAGTCAAAGATGAGTGGCAGATTAGATAATAGTTACAGCACTAGTAACTTCAAGAAGGTCGGGGGAACTATTTTATGAAGTATACCCCTCAACTCCATTATCCCCCTTACGAGAGAGGGATGAGACTTCATGGAGGGGGGCGGGGATCGTCGCAGACTCCGCGCGTATGGAGGCTATCGTGAGTCATCTTCCGACCACTGCCCGGCAGGGTTATTGTCATGAAACTGAGAAAATCGCGTAGGCTTGAGGATTCGAGAGTCAGTAAACTTGAGGGGATCGTGTGGTGGTGGGTGGGGGGGTCTGTGAAAAGTACACAACTTTTTGCTGAACTTTATTCACTTCATGATATTCTGTTTATATCTTTTAACCAAGTTGTTCAGCGAACATAAATAAATGACAGCTAGACAATTGACAAAAACAGCCTTTCATCAGAAGGCTAAAAAATATAATATGAATAGAAAGAGAACAAACAAGAGCTCCTAAAGAAATAAAAAAAAAAACGAAAACCATACAGTGAGGCTTTAAACATTTTATTTTGAGAGAAAGATCAGACATGAAAGACAAAATACAGCGCTAACCAGAGCTTAAACACCCCAACAACCTAAATTGAAAACCATTTTTGATGACAATTATGTAATTCTAAATAAAAGTAAAGAGCAGCAAGTTAATTGGAAACAAATCGACCTGTTCTAAGCTCTTTTTGCATGGAGGACAGGCAGGCTCATTTGACTTACCACGAGCTCATTTCAGTTGGATGATAGTTTCATCTACTGTAGTAGTAGATTAAGGAGAAATATCACAGAGATAGGAATAGATACTACACCGCAAAAGAAGGATAATCTCTGATGGTCAAAGCAAACCTCATGGGGGGGGTAATTGCTCGCACAGAAAAGCATGCATCACAACATTCGAGTGACACATACACACACAGTGATCACAGAGTAGATGCTACACACATGACACATTGCACATAAAGAAACAAAGGATAAATAATGAGAGAGAGAGACACATACATAGCACATCAGTGACACAACAGCTCTCACAGCACACACACACAACCACACACACATTGACTACATACACAGATGAGAGAACACATACATACACACAGTGAACTACTCGTCACACCACACGATACATTGTACTGCATCACCACGACACACACGCAACTTACAACACTTACTACGCAGCACACACACATCCGTGACGACATAGCACACAGTGACACAGCACACACACACAGCTACCACTGCATCACACATCACACAGCACATACACTGACACTAGTGCCACACACCACAGCACATGCACAAACTACATATTCAACACAGCGACACACATGCACACACACACACAGTGACAGCTACACGGCAAGAACACGTATATACGATGTAACATCACATACACGGCGAGTGACACACATCAATGTGCAATATTACACATTATAATCACGATGAGTGGCCCACGTTCACCTAGTCACAAGTGACACACACACAAGCGCAGCAGTGATCAAGCACTACACAGTGACACACTAGCACACCGAGAGCGATGCCATCCCCCAAAAAAATTGCTTTCAGGAACACACACAGCAGCTGCAAAGTCTCAAAATATCAGCTAACAGTTAGCAATGATTTTCAGGAACATAGCTTTCCGTGCGCAGTCACCCTATCTTCATGGTAGATTCTGTGGCATCGACTCCAGACGCTCGAAGCTGCCAAGGCGCGTAACGCCAATAAGATAATCTGAAAATTTTGGCTCGACCTTGGTGAATAGACTGATTGGGTGTGAAACGGGCTCTCTTCGGGTAAAACTTTGGCTGACTTTCGTAGTCTTTCTGTATATAAGCTTTCCGCCGTCTCTCCTCTCTCTCCTGCGCATGTACGCTAAACACCAGCCAGCATCGTAATTTTTTTTGTTATGTTTTTATTTTTCCGTAACATGCGCCTGTTTTCCTTTAATAATGTTTTAAAAACTAAATTGAGTATATTTTAAATTTTGTATTTTCGTAAACACACTGCCAAATCAAATACATTTCGTAAGTCAATACGGATAACCCGTGATCGGTAGGCATTGTCTGACACAACATAACACAGCCATGACATCACACGAACAGTTACAGCAGAAAAGAAATATACATATCCTGAATGCAACAAAGGGGGATTCCTATCACACCTAGGTAAAGGGCACGCACTACAGATCTAACGAGCACCGTGCCATGACACACACACTAGTGAACGAACACATAGTGACGAAGCAGCAAGACATACGACTAAACGGACACATTTCCTCCCCAAAATTAACATTACAACTGCATGCTGCTATGGACCTGCCAAACCAAATTCGCTCCGTCATGCATCAAACAGCTCATAGAACGTTTTTCAAGTGATCACTGCACATCTCTAGGCATGGCAAACACCTGAGTATTTGGCGGCTAGAGGGCATGGGAGCTAACTGTACACACCCTCACGCAGGGCCGCTTCTCTCAGGCCTCAGATCTGATAAGACTCCCACACAGTCCCTGGTCGTATGAGGCAGTTTCTGTCTCGCTTCGCGCCCTGAACCTAGGGTGGCAGCGCAGCTCTGCGTGGTAGAGGTTAAAAAGGGTGTAGCGCGCTTCCCCCTTTGTTGCTGATCCCGATGGGTGCGCGGGATGACAGTTGATCGCGTGACGACATAGCTGTGGGGGGGGGGATTGGGTGTCGCTGTCGTCGTTATGTGATGCTGAAGTTGTGGCAGTAAGCGAGCGCGTGTACCGCTGCTTAAGCCTGCGGCCCGTCTGTTGAGAGCCTACTTGCAAAAGATGAATCGTTGCAAGTAATAGGGCCTGGCAAAATCATACACATTGACAGGATCTGGTGGGTAAACAGGACGTTAGCTTTGCGAGCCATTTGGCGACATCACGAAAGCAGTCATGCAGTTAGTGCACATCTTATATTATTGGGAGAGGAGATGAAGCATGGCTGCTTTCATTCATTGATTAATTCTCCATTTTGGGTGATGGATGTTGACTGGCGAAATAATGTCCCATAAGTTTAAAGGAATTTGAAAATACGTGATATGCATTTTTTTATCTGTAATTGTTGTTACTGCATTCGGTTATGCAATACACAAGGGGGCTGTAAGAGTTAGTTAGTCATTTATAGTCGCCACTCTACAAGTGGTAGATTAAAAAATTATTATCATGATCAATTATCGCGTATGAAGCGTCCTTACAGGTATTTTTTGTAAACATTACTTTTTATTAAGGCAGGCTGTATTTCCACATCTCAAAACGCAAGCAATAGAAGTTGTCTGGATTATGTTCGAATATGTATGATGTAATCTTGCATGTGGATGTGATTTTTAGGGTTTGTTAAGCGGCCATGAGATAGGTTGGCGTAGCCTAGATATTGTGGGCGCTCTATAAAATATCTTATTATTTATTAAGTAGGGCTAACATTTGTCACTGTAGCATTCGTTTTGTCCTCTTTATTTTTACGTCATGCCGGTGCTGTCCAGTTGCTGCCTCTATGGTTTTTGGCTGACTCAGCAGCTCTTACCTCAGGTGTTTCTGCGATGGTGCTGATCATGCGTGCCTGGTGCTTGGCATGTAAACCTGAGCCTGGATTGCTTCACTGCGATGTCTGATCCTTCCAGGCTATGCGGTACATGGATCGAGCCGCTCACCTGGTGTAGTAGCTAAATAGGCACATCAGTAATGTGACTCAGTCTCTTCCTCCTCTAGTGTATGTGCTAAAGTATCTGAGCCTGGAGCTGTACTGTGACCAAACATCATTAATGTGACTCAGTCACTATGGCAGCCAGGTGTCTCTGTCATTTGTGTTGATCATTCCTGGTGCTGGCTGTACTGAGCCTGGAGCTCACTGCGAGTTGACTTCCGGGATTAGCGATAGCATTCGACAGTGCCTGCTCACCTGGTATAGGACTAACATAAAATTAATGCCATGTGATTCAGTCGATTCCTCCTCCAGAGATGTGCGCTGCATAGTGTTATGCATACTCGCTGGTGGCATGAGGCATGTACTGGAGGGCACTAGGAACATCACTGCTTGCTGATGCCTTGCCGAGCATAGGTCGATTAGCTATCTACTCGGCCAGTGTCTCACGCTGGTGTAGCCAACATCGAGATTTTAATGTTGATTGCAGAGATCAATTGCCCTCGGCTCTGGTATAAGTGCGTACTGCGGCCTGGGGGCTCAGCTAGCGATGACTGATTTCTCGGATCAGCTGCAGATACATCGACACCTAGCTCAATCGGCTGGTGTGAGACTTATAAACATCTAGTAATGTGAGCTCAGTCACTGCTGCGCTCTGAAAAACAGGTATTGCTTGTACTCGAGTCTGGAGTATGTAGCTGACTAGAGCATAGATTAATGGGGACTGCAGTCATATTGCCAGCTCTTCGTGTCTCTGCATGTGTTGACATGCTCACTAGCTGCTGGCTGTATTAGAGCCTGTGTTCACGTGGCGATTTGGTCTTCCGGATATAATACATCAGACAGGCCACTGGCTCAAACACTCTGGTAGTCAGGACAAATACATCATTAACAGCATGCTGAATTCGTCATTCTCCTCTATATGTATTGATGTGATCATCTCTTGGTGCTGAATGTATTGGGTCTTGTAGCTCAGCTGCTGATGGCTGATACCTCCAGCTATGGGCGTTAGCTATCGACACGCCCGCTCGTCCTGTAGCGAGTGAGGTCTATCTTAAATAAGCGCATGTGAAATTCAGTCATTCTTCGCTGCCAGGGTGTTACTGCATAGTGCTGATGCAATCAATCTATGTGCTGAGATGTATTGGTCTTAGTAGCTCACTGCGATGGGCGATCCTTCCCAGCATGCGTACATTGAGCAGCAGGAAACACTTAGCAGTTATACAAATACATATCAAGCTCATAACACATTTGGATAACATATTCTTGCTCACAGTACAGTCTCTGCATGGTGCCTAGGTGCATAATGTTGATCATCCGTCTTGGTGGGGCTGAATGTATTGATCTTGTAGTTCACGTGCTATGCTGAGCTTACCTAGGCTGTGGTTACATCAGCAACAGGCACAGCTCACATGAGTATTATAAAAACTAAAGTAGTTAAAAGGGCCTGACAAAAGTGTAATACCTTGCTCTCTGGATGTGGCAGCACAAGTTCACTTTACCCGCACGAGCAGTAAACTAAGAAAAAACTAGAAAGTAAGCAATAATAGGAGACTACTCAAGCAATCACCCTTAAAAATGTAGGAATGATCATTTACATGTTACTAATCGGCAGATTTTGTTCCCATATCTTGTCATCATTATTCCCCTAGCTATGAAGATTTCGATAGTCATTGAAGGGGCGCATTGTTTGTTATAGCTAAACACAGCCGTCGACTTTGAAACAAGTCTTTTTTAAAAGTCGGAAAATTTTGGGGTTTTACTTTCGCTTTATTTTCTTAGCTTCATTTCATTGTGTTAGTGTGTAGAGCTTTTTGATGTTCTTTGGGAGTTGCAATCGATGTGGCATGTCTTAGTAAATATGCAGATTTTGATCAAATTATAGAAAGAAAACACCACTAAAACTAAGCCTGTCTGGTCTCGGCAGCGTGTGTGGAGTTTGGGGATGGCCCCAGGGCTGCTGTGACTACTCGCCTAGTGGAGGACCGGCATGCGGACTATCGGATACGTCAGCGATCAGATGCGACATTCCCTCGAGGCCGGACTCTATTCCGACAAGGACGAATCCTCCTCCTCATCCCGACCTGCCTGGGATCGCCCTCTACCGACTCTCGCCTGCGCGTATACTACTGCTGTATGGTTTGTCTTCTGGCTACTGCTCTCCTCCTGGATCGCTTGGAGTCTGTCTCCTCTGGTCTCCCTTCCCTGCTATTCTCCTCTTCCTCTCTTCTCTGCGCAGTAGTCTCATTCCGCATGTACTCTCACTCGTACGGCTTTTGAAGTTTCAATAGATTCAGACGTATCTTCTTACCGAATGCTATAGGCATGGAAGGAAATCGCTTTGGTTTTGAACAGTATACACTAGAAAGTAACAATAAGATACAACAGCCTCAAAACATAAGCTATAACAAACAAATAAAAACTTACAAAAAGAAACCATGAATGAATAGACAGACTTTAGCAGTATATTTTTATCAGTACATATTATCTGCTACTCTTTTCCGAGTAGTATTCTACTTCACACACACATTTGGAAGCCTCTACTACATGCTTCAAAATTGAAAATAATGCTCTTAGATTACTCAATTTTCAGTGAACATTGGTGATATCTTAATTAATGAAACTACACATTTTGGAGGTGGCCAAAACTACTCATATTGGCGAGCTATCGCAGGACTACGTCGAACTTGTGTAGCGTCTGGGTAAAACAAGGTCTGTATTACTGGAAAAACAAATCTGATAATTATTTCTCTCTTTCTCGCCTCTCTGTCTCACACTACAACACAGCACAAGAAGAATTACGGTGCAGGGGCTACACGACACACGTGCACATACACAACACACGCAAGCTTGGCACTCTTAACCTTTCATACCCACTTAAACCCACGCATAGGACTGAGTGACTTATGACTGTGAGCGCGTGACTGCTATGTCGCGATGATGTCTCCTTGCTCTTCAAAGTGCTATCAGATGACGGCCATGTGACCTGCGGGTACCTTCAGCACAGACAATAAACGCCGGTCCGCTCCACTGGCACCGTGTCGGGGGTGGGCTGGAGGTCCCACAGTAAGAACCCTATCGTTACTTTGCTCTCGCCAAGTACGTTCTCCTCGTTCGTATTCTCGAGGGCGGCGTCGTAGTGTGGTTAACTTGAGAGCTGTCGTTGATAGTTGGCGGCAGGGTGGTGTTCGGGCAGAGAGTGAAGAGGGGGCTGGTCATTATTATGTGGGGAGCTAGGGGGTGTGTTTTCGGCTCTAAGATAAGAGGGACTGGTTGCGTGATGGCGCAGGGGGGTGTCGGGGGCATAGTAGTTGAAGGAGGGGCTGGTTGCATGTTGCGCAGGGGGGTGTTCGGGGCAAGTAGTGAAGAGGGCTGGTCGTGATGGCGCAGGGGGGTGTTCGGCGCTTATAGAGTGAAGGAGGAAGGTTCTGTGTTAGTTCTTAGCGTTTCGCTTTGAGCTGCTGCTGCATCCTATCACTGTGTATGGGCTAGGATCATGGTGCGGCGGTGATCTGTCGGACGGGGATGTGGGCTTTTGTCTGAAACTTAATACAAAGCAAATACGCGATCACCGTCTATTCGCCGATTCTAGTTCGACTGACTTTTGTGTCTTATTAAAAAAAAACAACAGGTTTAATTACATCTTTTATTTAGAAATGTCTTGTATCACTGGGTCATAAGAGAAGGTTAACTGTATTTGCTTATGATTGGCTAAGGGCCGGGTTCACATAAGACTCGTGAAAAAAAAGTTCCGTACCTGCACGGCAACGGCGGGGCTAATGACGTGGAAACAGAAAGGAAGGATAAATGGGGTGAGTTTACGTACAAACATAGTAGGAAATTCGGACATCCGGGTACAATCTTTTCTCCTTCATTTGTTTCACTTATTAATGGATGCTAGTACGGGGTTTCCGCATGGAATATCGCGCTTATGTTGTACATAGGCGCTTATGTGTATTCTCTCTATTTCGGTCTTATCTACGAAATTTGAGATTCTGCCTGAAACTTAAAACTAAACACTGAGTAAGGTGCTTGAATGCAGTGCGTTTAAACAGGTCATGATCATGCCTCTCCCAGGCGTATACATGACGGGGCAAGGTAACATAGATTATGATGGATATTGGCATAGTTGTTAATGGACGTTTTATGGATATTGATATGGAAATAAGTGTCAAGTGTTCATAAGGAAGTGCATCTTAGCCAGGGTGCATCATCATGGTGAATGAGAATTTCTCAAAAAAAAACCAGTTATCTGTGGTGCAAACGACATTCTGTCTGTCTGTCTGTGCTCGCTCTCTCATTCATCTTGCTCTCTCGTTCAATCTCTCAAGTTCCTCGCTCTCGCTCTCTCGGTCACGGTCTCTCTCTTCCCTTCTCTTCTCTCCGCTCTCTCTCCTCATCCCTGTCGGTATGGAACAAAGATGCCTTTGAAGTCAAATTCCGCTGTTATGTTCGATTGTGCTTAACTTTTACCTTGTCACGCATCCTGTGAACATTTCCTTCAAATTCCTAACATATCTAGAAATAACTAGGATGCTCGCTTATAGCTATTTATTAATCCAGGGTTGTTCATTGGCATATAACTCAGAAACTTAAATAGCCATAACATAATTATGATGGAGATCGTTTAATTGTTAGCCGGATCTGGATGATGGATATAAATGTCTAATGTTCCTGTCTTTGTAAGCTTAAATTTAAGCGAGCAAGCTAGGAATGAATTTCTGATAAACTCAGATCTGCTAAACAGCATTCGAGTTTGTCTGTCTGTTCTGTACTGTGCTGTCTCTGCTCATTCTCTCTCCCATCTTCGGTCTTTATTGCGTGGAAGGTCGAATGCTCGTATGGAAAGTCTATTCCTTGGTATGTTCGACTGGCTGGCTTTTTAAGCGCCTTGAACTTTAACTTGTCTACGCTATATTGACCCTTATTCCAAATTCGCAACTAAGCCTGCACAAAAAAAAAAAAAAACAAAACACGAGGAATAACTATCTATAGCTATCTATCAACAGCCGGGTTGTTCATTATGCACATAACCAGGAAATTTAAAGGGGAGCTGATTGTCAGGGATATATAAGCATGTATTAAGCAGTTTATATACAGAGGATGTAGGAATAGAAGGAAGAAAGGCAGGGCGATTATCTATGGTGACACAAAACTAAGACTTTCTGAGATTTCAAACCAAATAAGTCCGCTAATCTGGCCGCAATGGCGACAACATTGATCTGGGGAAATGGTAGACGCATTATCTAGAGAGAGAGAAAGAGAATGGGCAGCTAACATGGGCCAAGCAAATGAGGCGTAACTGATTACTCAGGGCAAACGAGTTCTTTAAAAAAAATACTTGTCCCTGGGTTGCTGCACTGCGAGCTATATATTCATTATGATGAAAAGGTATGGTTACAAGGAATAGTTCATAAGGCTTGGCTTTAACATGGCAAGCAATATGAGCCAGTCAACTCAACTCGGCAATAACGTTATCTTATTAAACTTTTTGCGCCTGGGTTGCTGCACTAGCATATTCACATATGATGAAAAGGATGTTTACCAAGGAAAGTTCAAAGAGCTGGGGGCATAGGCGATGCTTAAGTGCAAATCATGCGATGGTGCCGCACATCCGCTAAAGTTACAAAGAATTCTTCACAGAAACCATTTCACATTTCGCTGGCTAGACTGTATAAAAAATCAGCTATTATTCAGTAGAGGGGGGGAGTGGTGTGATGGTTGAGGTAGAGGGTAGGTTTTTAGGAGGCGGGGTGGATGGTTAGAAGTCAGGGAAGCATGCAGCAATGACTTGCTTCACCAACTGCATCAAAAGTATTCTTTTCGCACATTTTCTGTCTGTTGCATGCAAGACGCTCTTACTACCCTAGGGGGCTTTCGACAGAGAGGAGCAAGGGAGTGTGATGGTGGCGGTGTGTTGCTGGCCACTGACACGGGCTGTGGGGCGCGGAGCGTCGCGCTCTTAGCGACCGTGCGTCCCCTGATCTCTAGTAATCAAGTCAGTCGTGTTTGATGCCCGGGGGAGCAGCACAGCGACACACTTTGTAGCTGTCAGCGTTTAGTTGGCGGGTACTTAGCTGTCTTTGTTTGGAGGCGATGTGGGTAAGCTCGCGGGGTGCACGTGAGTCTAGAGTTATTGTCTATTGCTGCTGATGAATGGACAGCGGCCATTGGCTGATAGCGTGTTTTTCGAGTTCTCCCTGCGAAAGTCGTACTTTAGACGCAACAGTCAATTTGTGATTTTTTTTTGTAATTCTTCGTAATATTTTGTAGGCTATCGGTGTGAGTAAGCACATTGTGGGTAATAATATTTGTGTGTGTGTGTGTGTGTGTGTGTGTGTGTTGTGTGTGTGTGTGTGTGTGTGTGTGTGTAGATCAGTCGAAGTCAAGATCACTAATTTATTAAGGGTTAAACTTAAGAAGACAGGGGCTGACAAAGGTTTTCCCATTTTTTTCATCGGCTCTGTGTGTGTGTGTGTGTGTGTGTGTGTGTGTGTGTGTGTGTGTGTGGGTGTGTGTAGTTGTGTGTGTGTGTGTGTGCACTGTGTGTGTGTGGTTGCTTGTGCGTGTGTGTGTGTGTTGTGTGTGTTGTGTGTGTGTGTCACTGTGTGGCGTCTGTGTGTGAGAGTATGAAGGTTCCATACATATTGGTGGGCATGTGGTCGCGGCTTCCAGCAAGGATCAATCATTCATGCATATGCACTTGTGTAGTGGCATGCATGAGTCGAATGTAAAGAATGACACATGAATCAATGTAGCTTAAAGCCATATATAACTCTCAGAAGGGTGATCCTAAAAGATATCATTCCGGCGATCAGATAAGAACTTTCAGATCTTATACATGTGTAAGAGTGAATTTTTAGTGGCGGGCAAATTTGTATGCGTAAGTGCATAGGGCTGCCTTTCTTGCTCACCCACACTAATATCACATATGGTAAAACTTTCAAATTACGCAACACAGCGTAGGCTATATTTTTTTACTAAATCCAGCAGCATTACCGGTTTGTTGCAGCGGAGTAGAGAAAGATAACGGTGGTGCTCTGTGGTGGGCTATCACGGGGAAGTGTGAGCAAAGGCTGCCTGGCGATTAGCCGCCCTGGCAGCTCCTCTCTCAACCTCTTGCTAAAGCTGCGCATCCTACTTCACAGCTAGATTCCTCTCCCCTGGCACCCTTGCATTTTCCCCTCTATCATCAGGAGTGGCTGACCGGTTCTTCAAGGCGGTCTTAACGGTGACTTTTTCAGCAGTCTCCTCTTCTCTTCCTGGGAGAACCATCATCGTCACCATTAGGTCTAGGCAAATATGTCTCCGTTGATAAACGCATTCCTGGGTTGATTGTCAGAGGTTCTCTAACGCATCATCATCCATCTATAGCCACGCGATTTTGCTCGATGTGTCTGAAATTTTCAATGCGGGGATCTCATTCTCGCTGTTCAGAGTCCGACATCGTCCCAGGTGGTGGTTGTTTCGGGCGCATGCGACGTGTCCAGAACCTGCCGAATGCAGGTCTCTGAGCGAGTAGACTGAATACAGACTGGAATGTTTGCTTTTCGCCTGTCAGGCTTTTGATACATTGCCAGTCAGAACTGACACCTCGGCTCGTAGGGCCTTGCTGGCGAGTCCTCACTGCGGTAAAATGGGAACGCGTGCTCTCTCAGCTATCTCGATCGTATTGGGCCTCTCCCTTATCTCGTCTATCTCCATTTGCACGTCATCGCTGTTTTCCATCCTAGCTGGCGGGCGGACTCTGCAAAAGAGAGGTCAACTTGTGCGCTGCGAAGAACATCGTCATTTCCGGCACGACGCCGCTTCTTCTCACTAAACATCCTGTCTCTGTCGGTTAATATTGTCGCGAATTTTGCTGCGGCCGCTGCATTGGAAAGCTGCAGATCCTCACTTCCTCTTGCCTCGCGCTATTGAATGAATTTGGGGTTGGTCTTCATGGTCAGCGACGACGATGTTCCTCTTCTACACGTCTTCTGCTTTATTCTTGAGACTTGACCTCTAGTCGCTGTTGCCCCGCGCTTGGCTGCTGTGGCGTCCTGATCTGCAGTGGACTTTGCTCCGCTGTCCAAATCAGCGTCGTCAGAAAAACTTCATCGCTTTCGTTGTGTACTTCTGCGCTTGTTGTGGGCTGTGTTCAAAGTGCCATCTACTCAGACGGCTTGATCTTTCACTTCTTGCTTTCTCGTGCCTCTGCTGTTGCCATTCTATCGATGACCTGCTGATGGGCTGCGGCCTGCGTGCGCTGCTCCTGTCGGGGGGTTGAGGATTGTTTGCCGAGTTTCCCCTGTTCTTCTGGAGGCAAGAAGGCGTACAACTCGACAGAGTCGACGGTCACTGGGCCTCTGGCCGCCTTCCTTCTCGCATCCTTAAGGTAGGTGTCTGATTGCCTGTGAGCACCTTCTGATTGCATTCTGTCCTCATCGGGGTCTAATTTTCCTCATAGGGATCTGCTACTAGTTCTAGGAAGCGTCCTCGCCGGCTTCGTCTGCGCGATTCTGAAACGAATTATATAAGCAAGATGTCTTGAATGTCAATCTTTATTATTAGTGAACATTTCAATAATTCAATTTATTAACACTGAAATGAGCGTTAATGTTATGTTTATGATGCTGCTGTCAGCACTGACAGGGCGACTACATAGTACTATATCTGTAAATGGGTAAACTGGCATGCATTAAGATTTTGCAGTAAAATGAAGATGTTCCTAACATGAAAATGGAAGGTGAACAGGGAATAGTATAGGTTGTGTGTAAATTATATTCAAGTGGTAAAAAAAGCTGGCTTCTTATTTTTACAAATAATCAATAGTCAAGCGCAGCATAACCCAATTGCGAGAAAAATAAAATTATTGAGCTAATTTTATTTTATTATGTCTATTTCATACATTTGTAAAAGTGCTGCCTGGCGCTAGAGTTAGCATACACTGCTATTCACGCTTCACGGATGTAGACATGCAGACACACATAAAATAAAAAATGACGGATATGCCCATCAATATAGCACTGCATGCAATGCAGATGGCAGCAATACGCATGCGACATGCACACTATTACACACCCCAAACTTACAATGTTATGCATGTACACCTAGACTACACAGGCAACACACCATGTGTATATGTCAGCTGTGAGGCGACAGCATACAACACTGATACACTGCAGCTATATGCAGACGTCCATGTTAATGATGGCATAAGTTGTATACATGCAAGCAAGCCTGTATTTCATGGTCCTTATACTACTATGACAATAGCTGAAAAGCACATCTGTTTTTAAGGTGCATGTACCTTTTGTTCACAAGTCACGGACATTAGCTACCAATTTATTAGCTTAGTCGAGGGGCTAACATTGCTTGCAGCTATGAGTGTACTATAGTCTCCAAGTGTCAGTTATTAGTAGCGATGTATAAGCAGCTAGTACTGGCAATTAATCTGTACATGAACATTCACATTAGGCATGGGCATCTTCATCAAGGGGGGGGTGTTGGCCAAAATTCTTTCTTCTCGTTCTCTTCTATCATTCTGGACTGGGCCTCACGGCGTTTAAAGTCCAACTTGGTATGCGGCGACTGACAAGCGGCGTGTGGCCTCAATGCGCTGATCATTAACAACTTGAGAATAATAATTTTTGGATTCTACACCCTGAGGTTTAAAAAAGTATATACGAGCTGATCCACTGGGAGATCAGGGCTTAGTACGGTAGCCTGGTGCTGATGTAGTGCTGCCAGCCTAGAGGGCGCGGCCCTGATGGCAATGGGGTAGCAGATGGTTTTCAGTCAGTTCTTGTGGGTGAGCATGTTCGCACTCTCTGAGCGTTTGAGGGAAGAATGAGTGGTATCTTACTGAGTGATATTGGACTGGGTGGTCTGTTGCTTCTCTTTATATAATCTCCTGGGGCTCGTCTCGTTCTGTGGGTCTCTGAGTGGGCAGGATATCTGACTTGCGTTCATAATCACAGGTCTGTTGTTAATTGTGCAGGTAACGTCCAGGTAGGCACAGGCTAGTTTGATCTTCCGAATCCGCGTTTCAGGACTTGTCCTCACTGCAAGCTTCCCTTATGTGCATTCTCATGATTCTGTCAACCAGAAAGTGGCCAGAGTGTCTGTCTGCTGTAGTTGTTGAATTAGAAGTGAACCTATGACTGCGCTTAGGCGGCTGTACTCCATTTGCTAGCTGGCAAAAACATCCTCTCTATGAGATGAGTGGTATCCTCAAAAAGGGGGGGGGGGGGGCCTCCCAGGCTGCTGAGGCAGTACTCCATAATAGTGGCTGTACGCTATGGTGGTGTAGTGGAGGGCGGCCTTGACTTTGCGTGGTGACAGTCTTGATGTTGTGGCGCAGGAAACCGAGGGTTCTGTTTGCTTTTTCCCCGCGGGCCTGTTGTCACGCTCTGTATGCTTTGCCAGGGGACAGGTTGTTTTTCTTAGGGTGAACGGCGGGCAAGTATATGCTACGTGTCGCTTCTGATATCTGAAGGACTTTGTCATGTCAGAAGAGGTGCCATACAATGTTGTTTCGACGGACACCCGCTTGAAGCTTGTTAGGCATGCCTGTGACTGACTGTGTCATTTGTCTGGGGTTTAAATCATTTGGCATTCCTTCCGCTGCACTGCTCCCGCGAGTGATGTACAGGTCCGGATCTGCAGGCTTGGCATGGTCTTTGTCAGTAGAGATGGTTCTAAACAGGAGGCACATCGTCAGCTAATGTGTAGCTTTGTTTGTGAAGAAGTGTACGGCGTCGGAAGTCAATGATAGAACAATGCTCAAAAAGTGAAAGAGGCCTAGGAGCGGTTTACGGCGAGTGTTTGGGGGCACTTCCAATGTTGACATGCAGGGCTCGTGTGGAGATGTGTTCCCGTCTCCAATGAAGGACCTCCTGCTTTCTGGGCAGTATAAATCTAGCTTGTGGAGGAAGACATAGCATGAGGCTTTTATCCTAGGGATGGCGAAACGGGCTTTGCTGAAGTCAAGGAGGATTAGCGTCTGTTTGACTTTTCCAAGAGGCGAGAGTCTACTGCCAAATTTCTATGAATGGAAGACTACAAGAACATTTGGTGGGGCGTTGGGGGGCTAGTGATATTAATCATCCTGTTATGAAAGAAATAGCAGTAAAAAGGGTATTATCCTTTTAAGTAGTAGTCTAGTACTTACGCGAAGATTCTAAGAGTGGGTCGTGGGCAGTACTCAAGTGCGGGCATGAACTAACTGCTGATACTAGCTTGGCAGTAGCATTGATTATATTTGAGTTTTTACTTAGTCTTTACTCATCTGCTACTAGCATAAAGATGTAAAACTGAAGGTCACTAGCAATTTCAAAATTTCAATAGCTACGCTCGTCACACTTCGCAAGTCTCTATCAAAACAAAAATTATATTGGCAGATGATTCTAACAAATAGCGTTACATTGGTTTCATGGTTTCTTAATCCTTTAACTTACACGAAATTCATTCGTCTGAAACGCAGAATGATGCTAAATTCATGACAATACATCATGAAGGCACTTACGAACTTTCTGCTTGAAAGACTTGCGCTTTCATCCGGCGGGGTGTCGGAATGAGAGACTTGCAGGGGTAGATCACTTTCTGTTGCCAAGGGTACATTCCCCTGGGTAATCCCCTGTGCAGTGGCTTATTTAACCTCATGTGGCGATAAATAGTTAGGAAAAGATATAGCTCAGTAATATTATCGACCTCACACTTCTCTCCTGTCTTTCTCATTTTTGTTTGTATCTGTAGGCTTAACTCTCTCTTCTCTGCTGCGGGTCATCTGCTTGTCCCGGAGGGTAGTCATAATCTCGAATTTGCATCTCTCTCTTCTCTCTCTAGTCTCATGCGATAGTTTTGCAACGTCTCAGTTCGTTCCTCCTCTCTCATCTCTTCGATCGTCTCTATCGTTCACCGAAACTGCCTCATTCTCCTTACTACTCAATCTCGCGTCTCCTCTCTCTCTCTCATCTGTCTCTCTCTCGTCTTCTCATCTCCTCTCACGAGAATCCGCTCTCCTTCTCTCCTCTTATCGCCTCCGCTCGTTGGCATCGTCGCTCTTCTTGCTTGCTCCTCATAAGTTCTTTTGTTTGGTTTTTCTAGCCCCTGTTCATCCAACTAACCCACTTGAACGGGGCAAACTATGCCTATTCAAATAAGATCCCATTCTAGACTTCAAGAGCCTTCAGATCTTCTCATCTCTATCTAACCCCCTATTTCTCTCTCCTGTTCAGTGGCTCTTTCTCTCTCTCTCTCCTCTCTCACCATTTCTCTGCTGGCTCTCTCTTCTATCTGCAGAGTCAGCAGGCTTCAAGGTGCTCTCTCTCATTCTCTCTCTCTCTTCTCTGGTCTGTCTCAATCTCTCCTCTCGCAGTTTCTCTCTCGTCGGTCTCTCTCTCTCTCAATCGACTCTACTCTCTCTTCTCTTCTTCTCCTCCCAGGCTCTCTTCGATCTAGATCTATCTCTGCTCAGTTGCAGCTTGGAGAAAGAAATCATGCTGTATCGTACTTTCTGTTTCTCTCTCTTGTGTCTCTTTCCCTTTGTTTCTCCAAGTCTCTCTTCGCTCTCTCTCTCTGTGCTCGGCTTCTCTGATTCTCTGCTGTTCTCTCGCTCTCATGCTCTCTTCTCGTCTCTGCTCCCTAATTCCCAATAATATACTGTAATCCCCTAATTCTTTTAAATTTAGGTTTTATTATTAACTGATATCTAAAGGCATGCTATCTCTTTCTCTTTTCTATCTAAATCTTAGGGAGGGGGGAGTCAATCAATCTCTCGTTCTGAATAAATTATTTTCCTCAAATTATTTGCTCTAGCCAATTTTTTGTTATGTTTATGTGCCCTGATTATTTTATTGTATTAGTTTACATTTATTTATCGATAATGTATCGATACGGGCGAAAGAGGCGCTAATCAATACAAACTTCAGCTTTCAGACGTTCTCCCTCTCTCATGCTCTCGGTCTTCATCTCTCCTCTCTCAATCTCGGTCATTTCAATCTGCGTTCTCATCAAGAATCCAGTGCTCATCTTTTCTTTCTGTCTCTCATTCTTCTCTCTAAGTTTGTGTGTTTGTTTATCTACGGCCTTCCCGTAATCCCTCATGCTTCCTACTCGAACCCAGGCTTTGAAACTGGCATAACATGCTATTCTCAATACACCAATTCGAGCCTTGCAGACATTCAGTCTTCTGCGTCCTCTCTCTAAACCCCCTATTCTAGCAGATGTCATTCTCTGCTCATCTGCTGCTCCAGTCTCGGCTTTACTCTCGTCTCTTATCTCTCTCATCCTATCTCTCTCTCTCGCATCATTGCTCATTGCGATCTTCTGAATATGCTTTTCGATCTCCTCTCTCTTCTCTTTCTCGGTCTCTGTCTCTCTCTGCTCTCTTCCTTCTCTCCGGCTTCTCTCAGTCAGTCGATCTATTCTCTCAGTTTGTACATGCTTCTTGGCCTCTGTATCTGGTTTCTGTTTCTATCCTTCTCTTCTTTGTGTCTCGTCCCTTTGGTTTCTCAGTCTCTCTCCTCCTCTCTCTTCTCTCGGTCTTTATCATACCTCGTCTGCTATTCTCATTACGATTCATCGGTGACGTCGTCCGATGCTGTGTTCTCTCATCGGTCTCTCTGGTGTCTGCTCTCGTCTCATATTCTCTCTTCTCTCGTCATCTCAGTGCTCTTCATGTCAATTCCGGCTGAAAAAAAAAAAAAAAAAAAAAAAAATATACTGTGACAGTATCTCGGCACACACAAACACGCATATGCTATTTAATGAGTTTTATATTAACTGATATTAAAAAGCATGCTTATGGCTCTTTCTCTTTTTCTTATCTAATATGCAGTTAGCATTTTAGAGTCAATTCAATCTTCTCGTTCCTGAATAAATTATTTTGCCTGCAAATTATTTCTCGCAATTTATTGATTATGTGTATGTGCATGATTTTATGTTTTAGTTACATTTATTTATCGATAATGTATCGATAAGACGGGCAGAGTTAGCGCTATCTAATTAAAAAAACTTCAGACTTAAGACGTCTCTACATCTCTCTATCTCATCTACGTCTCGTCTCTCTCTCTCGTCTGCTCAGTTTCAGCTTCTCTCTGTATCTCTCTCTGTTTAATCTTGTGTGAGTCTATATCGCTGCTTTGTGTCTCTCTCTCTTTGGGCTTTCTCTTCTTCTCATCTGTCTGTCTGTCTGTCTCTCCTGGCTCCGTGTTTCTCTGTCTCTAGTCTTTCTGCACTCTGTCTCTGTCTATGCTGTCCCTGCTGATAGTCTCCTCTCTTATCTGTCTCTTCCGTCGATCTTTCTATCTCTCATTCGATATTGCTCATCTTCTCTTCTCTCACGGCATTGTCCGCTCTCTTTTTTCTTTGTCTTTGCTCTCACTGTGACTCTGCCCAACCTCCACTCCCCTTCTGTGTGTGTGTGATGCTGTGTGTGTGTGTGTGTGTGTGTGTGGATGTGTATGCGTGCTGCGTGCTTGCGCGTGGCGATGCGTGTGGCGTGTGTGTGTGTGTGTGTGTGTGTGTGTGTGTGTGTGTGTGTGTGTTGTGTTTGTATGTATGCTGTGTGTGTGTGTGTGTGTGTGTGTTTGTGTGTGTGTGTGTGTGTGTGTGTGTGGTGTGTGTGTGTGTGTGGTGTGTGTGCGTGGTCGTGTGCGTGTGCGTGTGCGTGGGGCGTGTGCGTGTGCCGTCTCTTCCCAAAGCCGGCGCGCGTGTGTGTGTGTATGTTGTGTCTCTCGACTGTATCTGTGTGTGTGTGTCTCCTCTGTATCTGGATCTCCCTCTCTCTGTGAAGTCTCGTCTTTATTTGTGTCTCTCTTCGTTTCAGTGTCATGTCTCGATCCTTTTCTTTCTCTGTGTGTGTCTGTCGTCTCTGCTGTATCTTGTCTGCTTCTTTGCCTCTTTCTCCTGTGCCTGTCTCTCCCTCTCGTCTGTCTCGAGTCTTTTCTTTGTTGTCTGCTCTACTAGTCTGTCTCTGCGCGCTTTCTTGCTCTGTGTGTGTGCTGTCTCTCTCTCTAGTCGTATTGTCCATGTCTCTGGCTGTCTCCTCACTCATCTACTCACACCCGTGGCTATTATCATAGTAGAGTGTCTACTAACTTGCGTTGACTTATTGTGTCCATTATTAATTTGTGGCATTAGCATAATAAAGATGCAGCAGAGTAGTATGGCAGTGATTGCTATTTATTTTTAGCGTTGGTCCTGCATTAAATAGAGTATTACTCTATCAGACAGTAACAATGTTTTTTACCTCAAAAAAAGAATATATTCGTAATCCATGTGCGTTTAGATTGAACCTTGTTGTTAGTTTCTAAATAAGGAAAGTGATATTCGGATCTGGCCCTTTTTATGCATAATAGGCTTTCAATTTAGAAGAATTACTATATTTCTATAGGCCTGAATTCTTTACTGCGCTATCTTCTGACTGGATATTAAGCTGCTCCATCTGACTGAAGGCTTCTGTCTGTCAGCGTCCTAACTGGGCTACGCCACGCCACCCCTCTGCTTTGGCTCTGTCTTCTCTCCTCTCTGTGTGTGGTTGTGAATGCTAAGTATTTATGGTAATTGTCCTTGAAACAATCATTATTGTGTTGAATGTTTGTAATTCTCTGGAATTTATGTATAGACCAGAAATGGCCGTAGATACGGCGCCGAGAAGGCCGGCAGATACGCGTTTCCGGGCCGCATTTGCAACCGCGCAAAATGGACAGCTGCGCGCCTCGGGTTTGCTCGTTGCATCTGCCCGGTCCTAGGGCTCATAGCAAATTTTAAGGGGCGATTCGGCTACGGTGGCGATAAGAACGGCGGGAGTTAAGGCCCGTGTTTTGTGTTTCACAGCACTGTGAGCTATCACACGCGGTCTTGGCCTTTTTATTACTAACTGATTATCAAATTATGTACAATCAATGTAGTGTGTGTGTGTGTGTGTGTGTGTGTGTGTGTGTGTGTGTGTGTGTGTGTGTAGTGTGTGTGTGTGTGTAGTGTGTGTGTGTGTGGTTTGTGGGGTGTGTGTGTGTGTGTGTGTCATTGTGGTCAGTGTGTGTGTGTTTGTTTGTTGTGTGTGTGTGTGTGTGGTGTGTTGTGGTGGTGTTTCTTAATATTGATTTAATGTAGCTCGTTTTTAGTTCAATCTGCTGTAGCATTGTGGAATTTCTGTGTTCCATTTTAAACTTGTTTCAAATGGCTATTAATAGAAGATTTTTGAATGGAATTGAATTGAAACCTCAGACACGAGTGAGCATGCATGCAAACGGCGTTGGTATGTTCAGGAGAGAGGTGGTAAGCCGTGCATGTTCCTGGCCCAGCTAGTTGGTTAGAGAGGGGGATGATTCGAGGTCGGCGGTCGCTCCGAGCCTCAGGTCTGTTTAGAGTACGGGTCTAGGTATTTTTATTCTGACTGAATGTATTGTAGGCGACACTATAGGTACTACATGTTATTGATTATTCGGATGATAAGTTGATGTATTGGTCTAAACATCCACTTCGTTGTGTATAGGCTGTTGATCTTTGTTGTTGAATTTCCCTTGCAATAGGGGCCTTGGCCTATTGAATTTAATATTTATTTTCTATTTCGCGTCTCTCGGCTCAGCTCGATGCGCTTCTCTCAGAGAGTAGTATCATCATACAGCAGAGAGAGATGAGAGTACTTAGTCGGGCAGCTAGTACACACAGAGTAGGGGTCTGCGGTACACGACAGAGAAAGTATGAAATAATTATGATGAGTTAGAGATAAGAGAGTTATGAGAGGAGAAGGCGATAGAGAGAGTAAGAGAGAGACTAGAGTAGAGAGTAGAGTAGAGTAGAGAGTAGAGAGAGAGAGAGAGAGAGAGGCCGGAGAGAGAATGAGGAGGCTAGTGACAGAGAGTGAGTCTCATAGGGCGGCTATACGATCGGCATATAGAGAATAGTGCCTTAAATGGATGCAGAGACAACAGGAGAGAAAGAGCTAGTGAGAGAGCAAGAGAGGATGGTGTACATAATATTATAGAGCGACCGAGAGACTGCCAAGAATACAGGGAGGAGTTACAGAGACTAGAAGAAAGTACAGTTGAAAAAAGAAAAGACAATAGAGACAAACAGATGCAGAAGACACCGCTGTAGAGAGATAGCAGGTAGAGAGGACTAGTGATAGAGATGGAAGTTAAGGGAGAGAGAGAGGATAGAGAGAGAGAGACAGAGTAGTAGAGAGTAGAGAGTAGAGAGGAGAGGCACGACAAGAGAAACGGTTAGAGCAGACAGACAGAGACAGGAGACTAGAGACCGGAGGCTAGCTACAGGTGAGGGAAAGACGAAGTAAGAAGAAAACAAGAGGAGAGATATAATTAACTAGTCAGAAACTAATGAGTTATGCATGAGGCAAGAATATTAGCTGAGTTCTACTTTCCCAACTGATGGGGGGCAAATAGGGCCTAATGTCTATTTTGGCCACATGAGGTTGGAATAGCCACTTGCGTACGAGTCGCGGCAGGTTACGAACTAGCATTCCAGGGCCATGTTGAGTCTTGGATGGCTTTTGTCGATCGTGATGCGTAGTGCGAAATAACGCACTCTGTGGTTAGCAATAACTTCTAATAAGGGGCCTTTATATTTCTGTCTGTTGGCGAATGATTGTTGTATCGCTTCTCTATATAGCTGAAGAAATACTTTGCATTGTGCCAGTTTCAGTTCACTAAGAAGAGTTGGTTATACGTGACTGCTCTTTTTAGTTATGAAAGTTTTATCGGAGGAGACGGCTACAAGTAGCAATTATTGAATATTACTCTAGTATTTCATTGGTTGTGCAATCAAGCTCAAATGGTCTATGGGCAACCAGCTTGCCTGATGTGTTTTGCTTCTCGCTTCTTTCTTCCTGGATTTGGACAGGGCATAGATATATGGTGTTTTAAGTTTCCTTTCGGGGCGGCCTTATCTGCATTGTGACATATTAATAATATAGGGGCCTGCAATCACCCATTGTATTGTTGTTATGTAGAATATATCATGGTATGAGCTAAACTTTAAAATCAGTGTGTCTGGGTGTATAGCTGATTCGACTGACTGATTCATACATAAGTGCTTAGGGCCTAGTCATATCTGGTCATGGAAAGGTCTGCTTATACGTCTCTGGTTGCTGGAACAGACTTACATATGCTTGATTATGGGATCAAATATAGAATTAGTATATAAAGATGAGTGGTACGGATCGGCTGGGGGCAATGGCCGCGGTAGTCAGTGGCAACAGACCAGGAAAGTCACCAATTTTAATCAGATACAGTGATGTATTATGAGGGCGGGATAAATCAGGTCAATGTTTGGGGAGACATATTTATAAATGTGACTCAGAGTATAGTATCTTTTTTTTATAAGGGTAAAGCGACATAGGGCGCGCGGCCGATAGGGCATATGTTTGTAGTTGACTGTTGACTGACTTTGGTGCCTTATAGGCACTAAATTATTATAAATAGCAGTTGTGTTGGTACACATTCAATCGGTGGTCGAGCTTAAGAGGTAGACCTGTATAGCGCGTTTGTAGGTGGGCGATACGAGCATTTCTGGGTGCACTAGTACTAGTCGGCCTAGGTAGCGCGACCAGAAGAGGCATCGTAGGAGTGACTTGAAGCTTCCAGGTTGAAGCAATTGACAGAGCGTTCTAATCACTACAAGTGACTATATCTGGGGGCAGGCTGTTCATAAAGAAACGCATAAGGTCATATGACTCTGGTGAGCTTGCTTATATTTGGATTTTTTCAAGCGACTGAACTAGGTAGAGTGCATGTACCGCAGTCAGTTAACAATATAGGGGAAAAGAAAGACCTCTTGTCGCTGAGAATTTATGCATTGACCACGCATCAGCGTCCTATCCCTGGAAAGGACCGTCCCTAGGCTGGCCGTCCCATTGGCTATCGAGGCAACTATAGCTTATGCTCAGTTTTTCAATTCTGCTCTTTCCTCCAGCGCTTTTTTCATCTATTAATACAGATGACGTGCTGACCCATGGTATCTCTACAGTGGGGCCCTAGGTATTTATCGCATTGGGGGTGGGGTGTAACTGGGTTTCTGTAACCCCCCCGCCTAACTGCCACCCCCCCTCCTTAGGTACGGAAAAAAAAAAAATAGGGTCTGAGAAAGAAAAAAGATTCATTCCTTACTAAATATTGTCTTACTGTTTATTGTTCATAAAGTGAGCATATTAAACTAAGGGGAGTTTTGTAAAAAAAGGCTTCAGCTTCAGGGGGCATATGGCTCCCTCGACCACGGCGGTAGCCAAATGTTGAAGGGTTGTTTCCGGTAGCTCTAGGAGGCTGGACCCTATCGTGGAGCTCTATGGGCCGGCCTACGCGCAGACGCCCTCCCAAACATTCCCACCCCTTGTTTGGTAACGCCGTCCACCCTCCCCGCTTCTAACGTGTCCCTAAGTCCTGGTCCTCTGCTATCTCATACTCAGTCCTATCTAAGCTTTTTATTGATTTAGTCAATAAATATAGAGTCCTAAAATCAATGAATAGGTGCCCTAATACTAGTAGATCATATAGTTAATAAGCAACTGTCTGTTGCGTGTGTGTGTGTGTGTGTCTGAAACTACGAAACGGGCCTTATAACTCCGTCGTGTTTCGGATCCGGGAATCGCTTAACATATATTGCTGTGCAGCCCTGCACGGCAATTTTCATCGGGTTCATGACGGCACACGCGATGTGGTCTGTGATCATTTGCGTCGGTAATTTCAGCAAAGCACGAAATGCGGGCATTCGGCGCACCGTGATCCTCCGGGGGCTTTCTGGGGGTTCTCGATTGCGCTTCGACATTTTGCTAGTTAAGTGACCTTGGGCAGACCGGGGACTATCCGTGTGACAAACGCCGGTAGGCGGCGAATCACTTTACTTAGGCACAAAATAACGAGCAGCATGATGCTAAAAACGCGCCTTTATAGCATCCGGCCCGGTTTGCTAACTGAATTCGCATCAACTTTGCTGTCAGGCTTTGCTCAGTTGCTGGGGGGAATCGCAGTGGCAATAGCATGGCAGCAGATTTGAAGAAAATCGGGAGAGCGTCGTCGACTCTCATGAGAGTCAGCGCGACAATCCGGGGGAAACGGGGGCCTTTGAATAACTCTGTCCAGTTTCTATAAGCTGATCGCTTCAAAGTTGGGCTGTACTCGAAGCGCGGTTACGCAGTACTTGGCGTACTGTTGCTAATAGGCGTACGTGCCTTACTGAGGGAGAGCGGCAGATCACTTGCTCACAGCAGCGCCTATTACGGCGAAACGCGGGCCTTATTAACTCCACGTTTGCTTTACCAAGATCGGCTTCTATTTGCTGTAGCTCTCAGGCGGTTAGCCAATACTTGGGCTATTACCGTTAACTAAGGGTATGCGTTTACGGCAAAAGTTAGCTGAGGTGTTACTGGTACTCGGCTTTGCTGGGCTAGTATTTTTTTTGTGTATTAATACAAATAAAGCGCAAACATCTGTTTAGCTGATTGTTGATTGTCTTGAAATTAAGTTCCAGATTGCTTGAGTTGACATGTCGAGATCATGTTCTATTATGACGCCTGTACTGGTGCAGGAAAAATATGCTGGTATTGGTACAGGTCGCCTACATCCCCCACCCGTGCTACTCTCATAGTCTTTTGTTTTCCCCCGTAGTGTAATTGTTAGTGGAGCGCTGTGACTGATATATGTGATGGCTTATAGCTAGTATTAGATGCATATACAGATTACTGCAAGTGTGATGATATTGGTTGCCGCAGGTGGCCCAGACTAATGGGCCTCGCAAGGTCGCAGCATACAATGACTGTCAACGCATAACTAGTACGAGGACATTTAAACGCAACTCATAGTGACATATGTCCCTATTTTAGCGAGCTACTGCAGTGGAACAAGAAAATAATCTGAATAATGCTACTGGGCAGATTACCTAGATCGTGTTTTGAGCTCCTTTTTGGTAATAGAATTGGTTATTTCGCCTAGCTTGCAATACTGATAAAAACTACGATGAATAACCACGCAACTTACGGGCACAGCGTATCAAGGAAGATAAAAAGATACCCCAAATAGTGGCATTTTCATCAAACTTTAGGAGTCGACTAGACGAACGAACCACAAGGGAAGGAGCTCATCGTTGACATTTTTTGTCACGTTTCGAAGAAAAGTACAACTCAATTTCAAGGTATTGTGATGCTGAGTATGTATAAATTCCAGGACGGGAAGAGTTCAATTCCATGGACATCACTGCTCGTCTTTTGATGAAAAGCGACCCACTATTCAAGGGGCGAGTCACAAGAGGTGATATCGAGACAATAGTGTGTTCCAGTAAAAGAGTTCAATTCATGAGAAATCACTGTCGGTCTTTGACGGAAAAGCGACTTGATTGCAAGGTAGTTAGCCAGGTGTGATGCAGAGTCTAGATGCATTTTCCAGAAAAGACCCATGGGTCCGTTTCCTGAGCTGAAGGAACGCGGAAACTGGAGAAGGAATTTGTGAGGGGGGCAGTGTCCCGGGGGGTCAGTCGGTCTAACCAGACCGAGCACAACTGTGTGGTGCTCAAGCATCTGCCAGGCACAGGGTATTTGTGGTCTGAAGGTAAGACTTTGATGGTAATTAGTATGATGTGAAGCACCTGGGCGAGGTCTCTTAGATAAGTCGGTCGGCCGTCGTTGGCGATACTGTACACCTTACGGGCAAAGTACGAGGCCTAAGAAACACATTTAAGAAAACGTTTGCGTAAGAATATTTAATTACTAAGCTCTTGTGTGATTGTCTCAAAAAAAATTATTATTTTAACAAACTTGTAAATAATGGCAATTCAGTAGCAACAAGAACGCGTATTCATGCAGCCGCTTCTCTAACTTTAGTTCCGGATAGTTCAGGCGCTGTGCTGCGGTGTTTTGTTAAAGTAAACATAAACGCCACGTGGCTAACTATGCGGGCAAAGGGCAAAGTCCCAGCTGTTTTCTTAGGAACTCCCGTTTTTGGCCTGATTTGAGCGAGCGCAATGACGAACGTAACCCTTGTGAAACTCGCCCGCCTGATTTTCAGTTGTAAAACTTAGTGGGTTTTTTTGTGGTAGTACACATATCTTTACGCACGAGCCCTATCTTAACAAAGCCAATATAATCATGTGTGTCGTTGTTAGGCGCATGTGTGTGTGCTATTTACGCTAGATTTCTCTTAATTTATATAAAGTCATATATTGTAATCTGTTGTGCTAGTTGTGGCAGAAACTTAATGTTTTAGAGCGGGCAACAAAACTGAAAGCAGATGAATGCAATGTCTAGCTGCTTAACATACTCAGCACTACAAGTTGTGGAATGTGAACCGTTGATTTATTCACAACGGTAGGCTCGAACAAAAAACAGCTGGATATCTTCTAGCGAATAGCGCCTGTATTCATCATAAATGATGATTGCTACGAAGAAAATCTTTAGGGGCATAACAGTTAAAGAGAATAAAAGGGAAAAAAAAAGCCGAGGCTACCAATTCACTTCCCCTCTAGAAAATCCTAGATCTGTGCTATGATACATGTTAAACTTGAAACTAAAAATGTGCAAGGCATGTATTTCAGGCTATTTGTGAACACACAATTCAACTTCTTTTCAAGCGAAAAATAAGGAGAGTGGAGGGGAGTAGAGTTAGTGATGAGGTAAGATGGAGGTTGGAGTACAGTGAGCATACATCATCGTGGGCTAAAAGTTAAAAACAGAAATAATTATTGGTTGTGGAGTGGGGAGATGGTGGTGGTAGAGGAGAGAGTGGTTAAAAAAAAGACTGTTGGGTATACGAGAAGTAAAGCGATGATAAGTAGCGTTCTCATTGCAGCAAAAGTGAACGTAAGCAAGTAAGTCTGACATCACAATTGAAGAATATTATAATAACTAAAGATTAATTACCATGCAAGATTTGTAGGGGGGAAGTGGGGTTAGGGTTCGCTGCTGCAATGTAACTTTAGCTAACAACTCGCTCTTCTCTCCTGTATTGGATGCAACGCTTCGTCGGGGCAGTGTGTGGATGGGCCTCGTGGTCCCGCCTCCTACCTGAGAGCTGAATGACCGCCACCCGCGCATGCATGAGTTTTCCCCATGGGGATAACCGGGGGGTCTTGTCAACAATATATTCCCCCACCCTTCTGCTGCTTGTAACTTCCTCTAATCTGGCCACTTCTTACTCATGCCTTTTCCCTTTGCCTATTTGATAATCTTACCTATCTTTATATGGCTCCATTCATTCTCCTGCGCTTTTTAAAGCAAAATTCTGTCAATTACTTTTTCTCCTTTGGAGGGACTGCTCGCGAGATCAGTAATGTGTTTGGCTGTTATCAGCAGGGAGACAATGAAACTGAAAACAACACATTACGTATCGTTACCCGTTGTGGCGCGTATAGGCCTGGGAATGCAGAAGACAGAAAAAGGATGGCCATAGCGCTACTATGCAAGATGCAAAAGGTGATATGCTCTGTGCCTGAGATAAATTGGCTATGGCAATAATTTTTGTTCCTCACTACTTGATACTGTTTGAGTGGAGTGTATACATTTATAATGTTGCTCTCGTCAATCAAAAGATTTATGCTGTCTAGATACAGTGGAACGCTGCCCTTGTTATATTTTGAAATAAAAAAAAAAAGAAGTTATATGAATACCACGTCGCCATTATATAGACTCCTCTCTCGCATTATACACTGAGGAATGACGCAATCGTATTCCGATACATTGCCCTTTGCTAAGTATTTAACGCCTGACAGTATGATAAACCTCTCGCCTTATAATACTGTCATTTTCGATGATTTGTATAGGTCTTATTAAGGGAGGGTTCGCACGTAGCAGTGGATTTGTGCTTGTGTCGCTAATGGGGTACCTATAGGGCATTTTGTGCTGCTTTCAGAGCTAGTGATTGGGCTAGAATGTTTCGTCTGATAATTTTGGCAATGTGTCGCAGCGACAGGCCTGGTCCCTGGAGCGAATACCCGGCCAGTGTGCGGCAGGAGGCGGACTTGAAGAGAGACTGATCTTCACCTCAAGGGTTAGCAAGCTAGCTACTTGTCGCTGTGGGCGCGAGAGGCTGTCTGTGCAGCGACTAGAGGGGGAAGAAGAAGGGTGAAGAACAATACTGGCGGTTGGAACTGAAGTAAGGCGTCAAAGAGAGGGAAGGCGGCCATGGTCGACTAATTCAGTAATTGTAAATCGGGTTGTTTTGTTGGCTTTTAGTTGTATTTTGTGTGTGGATGATTTGGTTATGAAATACAGTGTAGGGTTCCGTAAGATGTTGAAGGGAAGAGGTGAGAAGGGGATTGGATTTGGAGTGTGTGTGTGTGTGTTACATGTAGTTAAAGGGAAGTAGTCATAATTTTGAGTAGTAATCTGCTCCAGCAAAGGTAGCGCATATTTTTGTTACATATTAGGCGGGCCTAGCACACCCTCATATTTACACAAAATTCAGATGTCGTTATATTTCGTTATACTATTTGCAGTAATCATATTATATTAAGGCGCAGGTCTCAGTCTGGGAAAAAGATATTGGCCTTATAGTGCCGTACGAAAAAATAATGGTTATATATTGTGTTATGCAGCGGCACGGTTGTTGGGCCAAGACTCCAGGGGATGCACTCCTAAAAGGCCGAAGCAGCTGGATAACTTGTGCATCAGCTTACGGATTGTTAGACACTTTTACGTTTGTTACGTCTATTTTGATTAGTCTCGCCGTCCACATGGACAGGCACTACTCTGTC
>JAGGCT020004092.1:554016-585821 GCA_017654935.2 Phymorhynchus buccinoides | reverse complement strand
TAACATTAGGCCCTATCCTTACCTCTCAAAATAAGGAAAATAGAGTTCTTTGGATAAAACAGGCCCTGATTTGATGCCTTTTAGGACATGGGTGTTAAACCATTGTGGTGCTTTAATGCGACATTGGCGGTGAAAGGGTTAACGGGGCACCCTGATGGATGAGTTTTTTGCTCAAGAAAAACACGTCGAGATCTCAGAAAGACAGCCTTTTCAAGGGGATTCGGAACAATTCCACGTTGCTCTGGTTTCCTTAGAAATTAAACGCCCAAACAAGGCGATTCACCCCCTCTTGGCGAAGATGCCGGAGAGAAGTAGCCATTTTGGATGGAGTGGGTGGAGGGACACTCATTGCGTGAAGCGTTGTATTATTTTGTAGTTCAGTTAAAAAAAAAAAACAATTGAGCTATTTCTTGGTTGATTGAGCGAAAACTCTTTAGATCAACTGTATAAAAATTGAAAAAGGTTGTATTGCGAAATGTTGTCGACAAACGACTTTGGACGGCCATTCGAAAAGAAGCAACACACGCCTTCTCTTTGGATGAAATAATCTGACTTCACACGCACCTCCTGACAAAGGAGGTAATCGCATATTAGACATTTGATTTATAGGATCAACCGAAGACGAGTGAGCTGTTGCAATTCTGTATTTAAGGGTGTTTTTTGGTGATCTGCGATTCATGTTCTTCAAAAAACCTCATCGGTCAGGGTGCCCCTTAAATTGGTGTTACTGAGCACAGTACACCTCTGTGTTGATTATCGTTGATCACAAGGTGGAGAATCACTAAGGAACAATACACTACACACGGGTTGGAGGGCGAGAAGTGCCGTAGTCTTGTTTATTTTTCTGAAAACTATGAACACATTCAAACAACAAATTCACATTGGGTAGCTGAGCCCAGTCACTTTATTATCCTCCTGTAGTTTTAGGACCAAGATGGCGGGCGAAGGACGTGACCTCGAGACGATGATTTAAAGATGAGTTTTATAGACGGTGGATGGAGATGATTTCTGACCGAAATAAGAATGTTTCTGCTTTATCCCAAGAGAGGTATGCTGAATTCTTGGACGTTGTCAGCTGTTTTCTTTGTTTTTAATCAGCTGGACAATAATAAAGTGATCGAGTTTTGTTCTGTAGTGTTTGTATGTGTCGTTCTATATTTGACAAAATTTGGCTATGTAATGTTGAGTAGGCCGCCCCTCTTTCGAACTAGTCTACTTTCTACAATTTTGTCAGTGTAATGTTGACGGGCTCATTCAGCCCGTGTAATGATACCATTCACAACAAAACCCATAGTAGAAAAGATACCGACGTCAACTTTCTACAAAAATCCCATAGAATGTACACATTCTACATTTTAGGCCATGGGAAATGTATCATTCTACGCGGGCCAACATTCTATGCGACATATACACATGTCTTCTTGACTCGAATAGACGAGGAATGTTTGAATAAACATTATTGCAATGCTTAGGAGCTTACAGCACAGGAGGTGTGCCAGAGCAGCCCCGACCGGCGATCGCTTAATCTAAGCCAAGGGTTCAGAGAGGGGTAATTGGAATTTAGTTTTTATAGATGATTGCAAATCTCAGGTGTGAATTGCATTGTAAGTATTAATAGAAAATTCGAATGGTCGAACCGACATGCCATATTTATCAAAAAACATATCTCGGGAGGGGGGAAGGCAAAAGCACACAACCCCCCCCCCCTTACTGACCCTTATGAACCGTGTTGAAGAGTCGCATCAGGGGGACCCGCGAGCGAGTCTCTCTCCGTGGAGGGAGTCACCCGAGAGGATTAATCCCGCACTGTCAAAGACGGGGAGCGACCACGGGTGCCCACCGGTGATAATCCTTGATAGAGGCCGCGGGCGCAAGCAGTATGAGTTTGTATGATTTTCTAAAAAAAGCAATAGCTTTTAGATAAAAGGGCGTGTGTGTGATATGTTTGTTGGCATAGGGTGTATTGATATTAAAATGTGGTGCACAGCCGTTTAGCAGTGAAATAAAAACTCTAACATAATCTATTTTCTTTAAATGTAAGAGTGCTTTGTAAAATTATATAAACCACAACAACAAACAAATACACGCCAAGTATGACATCACCAGCGGAGGCAACGAAGACAACAATGCTTCACAGTTGGATACAGAGACAGGAGACACCTCCCACATACCTGAGGTTTAAACCGTACTATATGCTAAAAAAAATATTTACATAATATTTTGTCCCCCCCCCACTTGTTTTAGACACGAACAATTTAATGTTATATCACAGATCATAAATTATTAAAAGTCTGGTTATTTTGCTTCAGGTTGCATATAAGACATATATGCAGTTTTACTGATTTAGTTTAAACCGATAGCCGATCGTGATTCGTAATGGTTTCATCAAACCATCGAGGGGGGGCCCAGTACGGGGGCCCCAGTCCTGCGGGGTCCCTTAGTAGGAACAGAGGAAGCAGTGATATGGAATTTTTCAGTTGATAAGTTTATTTATAGTCGGGTTGAAATCGCTTGGAGAAACTGACAGGGGTTAAAGAGGTGTTCCATAGAGAGTAAGTCATTACATTTACCAGATCACATAGTATGTTTGCAGTGAGTAGGAGTTGGTGCGTAAGACGTCATAGCTCATGTCTCTGCTCTCTCTAGGAGTGGATGACTCTGAGATTAGAGGTAATGGCAGGAACAGGCCCCCTCGAAACAAACTGTTATGGGTCCTAGGAGGCTAACCTCCCCAATACTATTAAGAAAAAAAAAAAAAAAAAAACTGGAAAAAAATAAATCTCTCTCAAAACACCACCCCAAAAAAACAAAAAATCCTGGCTGCTCATGCTCTGGCATATAGCCTCTTTTACATCTAACTGCCACTGCTGCTACCCTCGATGTATGTACGCTGCCACATCTTTCAATCAGATCCACTCACTGTTGTATGCCGTTTATGACACGCCGACAGTTCGCCACTGCTCCACGACTGGTATATCATGGACGCATGACTGAAACACTCATATGTAGCCGCCTTGGCACTGCTCAGACCCGCTACGTTAGCACACGACCTAAAGGTCTTTGCCTGAGATCCAACAATGTGAATGGATCCAGGGAAATTGTTACTTCTGTGCCATTGATTCTGAATATTACGTACGTCGCCCGCTTATAGTAGCGATATGATTAAGAAATCTAGTCTGTCTAAGTTCACAAGAATGTCGCGCGCGGTCAGTGTCCTCTGGATCTCGTCACGACAATCATGCGACAATATTGGACAGTGAAATCAGTTAGAATGTACACACTATATCGGTATTGGATTTGAGGGATATTTCTCAATAAAAACACATGCTTGCTAAAATTGCATATTAGTTCTGCACTCAAAATTAGAAAATGTCTGGGTTGCAGTATGTAAAGTGTGTCTTAGTGAGATTTTTTTCAAAAGGAGCGGTGGTGAAGAGTGGAATATAAAGGCTGTGCACATACAACTGGCGTGCAGTACGAATATAGCATTTAAAATTGTGGGCGCACGTAGAACTCCCAGCTCTGTGGGATATTGGCAGATGCTTAGGTATCGGAACTTGTTTTTATTGCCATGATTAATATTTTCTCTTTTTGGCCTAGGGCGTGCACAATTATTTCTGCGGGAGCCATGTGCGCTATGAGAGGAGAACCCATGGCAAGCGCTGTGTCCATAAGTAGGGCCTCTCCTCCAATTCCCACTGAGGGAACCAGCTCGTTAGCCGGAATTGTACATTTGGCTAAATCGAATAATGATTAGACTCTCTCAGTAAGAGAGATGAATGCGACACGCAATTTCACCGCTTATAACTCTATATATTGCCTGCTTACTGATTTAGCTCAAAAAATTCTGATGGCATGCTCTACTTCACTCATTCCATTTCTCTAATGACTATACCGGAGAAAATCAGAATTTAACTGACTTATAAAGTAATGGGGTGGATCCAAATTACCTCCTATAGGGTAGAAAGTAAAAAATACAGAATGCGCAGCCATATAGATCATGTGTAGGTAATACTGAGTTATTGCACATCTAAGTATATCATACAGTCTGATTTGTAGAGGGAAGCCCAGCCGTCATAATAATACACTATGCGCTATAAGGACAAGCAGACGCCATTGACGAGCTACCTGTACGTGGCTCTAGAGATGCGGTTCCTGGAACATTCCATGCGTGGTCACTAGTCTGTCGCTGAAATTAATTCTGTTTTGTGGGCGTCTTATGAATATACCATCACATCCAGTTAGGTGAGTTAAAACTTGCGGACAAGGGCTTTTGACCGACTAAGTATGTTTAAATACCTTTGGGCCCTGCTGAGTCCCATTTCCTCTTACTTTCTCGGCCGATATAATTTTGATAAAATTAACTGCTGGGATTGCTTTTTTAATAAGGTGATTAATATGTGTGTCCCAGTCTAGGTTTTCTGCAAAGATAACCTCGAGAAATGTAACTGTTTTCGATTGATAGCATTCCTCATCGTATATATAGATAAATAAGTTAGAAGTACGTCGTCTTGAAAATATAATAAACGCACATTTCTCTGGGGCTATATAGAATCCATTAAAATACATATAACTTGTTATAAGGTCAGTATTGCGTTGATGTCTAGTCACAGCTTCCTTGTAATTATTTCCTTTGTCTCTGCGCTTGTCTGCTACAGTCCATACAGCGATATCATCCGCATTCATAAATTTCTCACAAGAGTCGAAGGGTAATTTTTTTTTCTATTTGTCTATACTCGTATACCATTATATTAAACAAAGTTGGTCCGATGATACTGCCCTGGGGAACTCCCATGTCCAACGTATATGTCTCTGACACCGACTGGCCCACCCTGACATGTATACTTCTATTTGTTAAAAACCATTTTACAAAATTATACATGTGTCCATGTATGCCAATCTTATGTATTTTGCACAAGAGCCTCTCATGCCAGACAGAGTCATAGGCCCCCTTGATGTCAAAGAAAGTGGCAAACACTTTTTTGTTTTTGACGAGGGCCTTCCTGACATGAGAGCTCAATTTGGCAGTTTGCTCTGCACAGCTCCTATGCCTGCGGAAGGCAGCCTGGAACCGAGGAAGGATATCCTTTTTTGGGAGATAATACTTTTTTTTTTAATTCAAGTCTGAATTTTATTATTCTTTCATATAATTTTCCAAGGTGAGGAGTGAGGGAGACGGGCCTGTAGCTCCCGGGGTCCCAACAACTTGAGCTTGCCTCCAGGCCTCAGGCATCGTCCCCCCCTCCCCTCCCAATACCGTGAGTAAAAGGAGTGAAGTATGGTGAGAAAAGATGATGGAATCTGTTTAATAATTTTATACGAAATAGGGTCGGTTCCAGTGGCTTTGGTCCAATCTTAACTGCTTACGGGTATTGATCTAAGAGCTGCGCCTAGACTCAGATAGTGTAAAAGGCATGGCAGCTTTGTATAAACAATGTGAGTTGATCATGCCTACATGTGTCCCTTGGCGCCGTAGGCTTCGCCTGGTGACGGTCCCTCTCAGGGTCCCTCCTGGCAACGAAATTGAGGTTGGCCTGGCCCTCAACAGCTCACATTCTCCAGCCCTCAGCATCAGAAGTTAAACCCAAATTTCACTGCCTAGGCCCTAAACTTTCCCATTTTCCCAGCAGCAGTGGTCAGGTGACGTCCTGCCTAAAAATAGACCACTCTGCGCCTTTTTTTTCTGTTCTCAACTGCTAGCCGTTAAGGCCTTTCTGACCCTTTTTTAGTTACCTCTCCTCCCTTACTGGCTGGATAGAGATTAAACAGTATGTCGTCTCTCTCTCGCCTCTCTGTGTCTTGTCTATCTCTAACCTAATTCTCCTTCGCATAACTCTTCCCTCCTCTCTCGTCCATTCTGATAAAGCCCCTCTATTAAGTCTATTCTCTATCCCTTCTCCTCTCTCCCCTCTCCATCCTCGTCTCACTCTCTCCCCTCTCATAGAATAGTCCCTCCAGTCAAATTCAGGACATACTTCCTCTCTCCATACGTCAACTCTCTCTCTCTCTCTCTCAGGTGGGACTGGCAGTGGCGAGTTTAAAATTAGAACAGCAGCCGTGCTCGCTGAGATGAGAAGCAGGCAGGAAAAAGGATAGGGTAAGTGGCTAGAGTGGGCCGAGCGACACTCGTAGTCTGAATGCCACACCGGGGCAATGCGGCATGAAAAAGCCATGCTGTGGACCCTCTATGAAGGTTTGGGCTAAAACCCTCTGCTTCTTCCTCTTATATATTCTGCAGCTCGTTTTTACATCTGAGTCTAAGCGCGCCTGACTCTGGGCACTTTCCTTTATTTTAGAATTTCTTTATTTTTTTGCCACAGTTTACCTAGATGCCTTAAAATCAATGGTCTCGTCAGATATCTTCCATAAAATATTTGAGTTCGGCTTGTGCACAATGACATAGTTTACTCCATGTTTTATTGTTCTATTTGTATCTCTGTTTTTGGCGTTGTGAGATACTGATGGGTGTGGACGAGATATCGTGCGATCTATTGCCTAGCTGTAGGACTGCGTCCTTTCACCTCTTTGTGTGCAATGTTGATAAGCTTGCCTTGAGATCACTTACAACTTATATCGTTTGTTTTAATTGTTCGTGCTCCTAGTATCGTGCCCTCAGTGCGGCGATTCGATTGATCAACCGCGTAAGGCTTTCTATATGCGCGATTGTCTATTTCGATATAAAGTCTCTCATGCACTCTGGTGATTAGGGCGTTGCCTTAGCACAATTGCATGTATCTAATCTACTAGAGTTAAACTTTAAAGATGACAATCAATTGTTAAAAAGCCTATTCAAATTAGAGTTTCTGTATTTTTAATAAGGCCAACTGTGTAAGCTGTTATGACTTGTGAATGACAAAATCTACAGTGTAATGCAAAATTATTCCATTATGTCTATCATCTATCTTTTTTTTTCCCGCCATGTACACCATAAGTCACCAGATTATGGGCGCAATGAGTAATGGCGGTATAATAATAGGCAATTGAGACGCGCTAGAAGTCGAGCTTGTAGAGACTAGTGCCGCAATGCGACTGAGCCATGGTAGTTGCTGTCGACTCGAGGATAGCCTTACGAATATTATCATAGTATCTATCTGTCTTTTCGTCCTCCCGACTCACAGATGGTCGATTTGGAGAGTATTGTAATGTCTTCTACTGTTCTTTTTACACCCCCACACAAAATTTTGAGTGATTCTATACGAGTATTTTACGAGATATAGGAGGGTGAAGAAAAACCGGAAACATGTCTGCCGCTGTCTGCCGCTCAGGCGAATATTATATTGTATTTCCGAGGGATATATTTATTGTAACGGTAATATTATGTATATCTGTTAGTGTCTCACATATCCGTCGATGCACTGATGACACACAAATTTTGATCGGGCAATTCCCTGTTTCTTCTAGTTCACGAGATACAGCTTGGAACAAGAAATATAAAGCGCAATAGAACGTTTATTTACAGGCTTTAAAAATTGTGTGGATTCTCTCCACCCACTACTGTTGGTCACCGACCTCACCTCATACGGTAGGAAAGAAAATTCGTGAGAAACACTCTTATCCGGGTCTATGGCTGTTGACACGAAGCTGCGTTCTCGGTTCTGACGACATGTCGCTCAGTTTACGGCTGTTATGCCTGATGTCGAATTGAAGGTGGACTAAATGAGGGCTTGAGGGGTGTGGTATTGTATTTGTGTGCACCCATACGGATGTCTTTTATAGTCAAGCTTCTTACCTTTTTAGTACAAGTATAGTACCGTCACGCTCACCCTCCTTTTACACGGTACATGAACAACACATTAATAAATTGGGGTGTACACATCCTGCTTAAAGCTACTCGAGAACATGTCTGCCGACTGCTGGCCGCACAATTGAAGTCCCACGGAGTAGTCTTGGCATATAGCGTTTTGTACTGCAATGTCTTCTACTCTTCTTTTTCTTTACAAACAAGACACCCACAACACAACACACAAAATTTGGAGTGTATAATATTAACATTATACATAAAGAAATTATACTCCTCGGAAACTACAATGGTCGCCAAGCAAGTCAAGAACAGGTGTTCATAGTTTCCGTTTTCCTTCATCAACCTCGTCCTATATCTCGTCAAAGTTTGACTGTATAATAAAATCACTCACATTTTGTTGCTGGTGTGTAAAAAGAAGAGTAGATTAGACATTAGCACGTACCTAATTTGTGCCATGTGGGATTTAGTAATATACGCCGAGCGGCAGACCTGTCTCGCACGTTAAAATCCGAGTGCTCACACCCCACTTCATTAAGGCGTGTACATCCCACTAATATAAGGGTGTACATCCCACTAATTAAAGGGCATAAAAAAAAGTAAAATCGAACGAGTGAGTAGCCATCCCAGTCAGAGTTCGAGAGTCACTAGCCTGATGGGCGACCTGTAATATTGCCAGCTGAACGTGTCCTCACAGTAACCTGTAACTCAATTGACAATTGTAGCACAACATGTGCCACATGGGGCTTAAATGTCGCCGAGTGGTTTTAAGTACATGCTACTCAGTATCCCGCTAGCACCATCTAAGTATGCGCCTCGACGAACTACACACTATTACCCAAGCTAAGCTCTAAGAATGTGTCGCTGGTGTAAATCTGCAGAAACAGAGAATCTATTAGCCACCGCAAGCTGGCACTGACAAGAATGCGACGAGCAAGGTAGCCCTCCGAGATGCCGTGGCGCTCTCCCTCTCCTCTAGATGCGGGAACCAAACTGTGAGAGCTATCGGGGTTTAACAGGGCGTAACCCGCCTATCGCGCCACATATCTCAGTGAGCACTATCTTGTCTACCGCCCTTGGCTTTGGCCCACCGACTTGTCTATCTATGCGTCTTCTACTCTAATGGCTAGTCTATCTACTTCTGTTTTCCGATCTGTGCATCAATAGCTACTACCCCTCTTCCTTACCCGTTTTAGTGTAGTGCATGTCACCCCACCCCCCCCCGACCCCCCCCCCCGCCCCCCCCCCCCCCCCCCCCCAAAACCCCCCACACACCAATTTCGTTTTAGACTGTAACCAGACGCACAATCCCTATCACGGACCGGGCATGACGGGGAGACCGCCACGGATCTCAACAACAAGATCTCTCCAAACCAAACGTCATGGCACCAGGTGACGACGAGACGACGACCAGATGACGTTCGCTTCCTGTCTCGTACAATCTCGACAATGACGTCACCCACGCGTCTGTCGGCTGATAAGTAGACCCCTCACGTTGCTATGGTGTACTGGGTTAGCTAATGCAACGTGATGAAGTAGACGTGCTGAGTATGCGCGGCCTGATGACGACGAGAAGAGAGAAGCAAACAACAAACAACGTGTGGTGGGGGTGGCTCCGTGGGGTGCTCCGGGGGGGGCTTCAGACTCCGCTGGCGCTGTCTAGACTGGAAGAGATTAATGTACTTCACGGCTACTGGCCCAATGTCATCCTGCAGATTACTTCTAGCACGGATGCCTCCGGTCTACTATGTGAAATTTTCATTCGTTGGCCCTATGCTCCTGATTCAATAGCTGATCATTATTACTGTTCTTAGCTGCTTATGTGGACCGGATGTCATCGCTGGCTGGAATTCCCAGCCCTAGATTCTTGCGTTGTCAACGTAAAAGCTATGTGCCTCGTTCTGTTCTACTCATAGGCTTTCTGTCTGCGCCATAGTGTTTACTCCTGTCAACAGCTTTTGGGGCTGTGCCTTCTATCCCTGCGTCTCATCTCGCCGCTGACCGTCTCCTTCTTCCGTCAGCATAGTCTCGTCCTCTCCTCACTCTCATGTGTCACACATCACAAGAGCGCTGTGATACGCGTATGCAGAAGGATGTGCTCATGATCGACCTTTAGCGTTCAGTCACGCGCCTCAAATGATTGTATTTCAGATCATGTGTGTAACGCGCTTGATTAGCACATGCATCGGGTGGAGGTCCTGTGCTCTCCGAGGACGGGGAAGATCATCGCCGCCACCGTGGTGGTGGCATATGGCACAACAAATCAACTTTTAGAGATTAAATATCGGTAGTACTGTTAGCACTAGCGGATTGCCACAAACAACGGCGTAGTGCATTCATGTCTGACTTGTATCGACATCTACTGCTACTCTCTGAAATAATCCAATATATCCCAGCCTTTTGATACATGAGGCATAAGTCGCTAGATGACTTGCATGGATATGAAGATGACATAGGATGGGCAGGGTTTTTTTGTGTGGTAGGTTCTCACTATAAACCTGCGTGCTGCCAAAGACCAAACCGCTGCAGACAGTGTTACAGGCCTTCCCTGACTTCCTGTTCCTCGATCTTCTCTCTGCACCTTCCATGTTTTCTAAGGCCATCTACGTTCACGTGAGTGCTGTGCAGCTAGCCATTATTCGAGTTTAACGTCCTTCCACGAAAAGTAGATTCAGACCGCTTGTGTGTGTGTGCATGCACGCATTGAGTGTCGTGCGCTTTCGTCAGCATCCTTGGAAAAATGTCCGGAGGAAAACGATGAACAGTACCTCAACTCGTGAAGACTCAGGCTCGGGACGACGTACCTCATCATCGACGGATGGCCAAAGAGAGTTCGAGAAACAGCCAAAGTGTATTCCATGACCACGACCCTAGATATCTGACCTCGGTGGCCTTTAACTGCTGCTCGACCCTACCGTCCTGCGTTCTGTGCGGTCTACTTCGAGATTCGGTCGGCTACTGCGAAGGTAGTACTAGGTAGCTATTGTGTAATTTACTAGACCTAAAAATGAAAGTGAGTTATGAGACATCGAGCCTGCGGCTTTTTGGCGGATACTGTGGGCCTGCTTCTGTGGCTGACCAATAGCGCGGTCAATTTCTACATCACATCCTGAGTGGCAGGAAATTCAGGGAGGAAGCTAAGAGATATATTATTGTGCTCGTGCCTTTTATAAATGAGGGCAAGAGTCTTGGTGTTTCTACAAGAATTATAGTAGGGTGTTTGTAACACAAACAGCACAGCGCAGTCAATAATTTTCTACATATTAATCCTGAGTGGGCAGAAATTCAGGGAAGAAAGCTAAGAGATATATGATGTGCTCGTGCTATGTAAGTGAGGGACAAGAGGTCTTGAGTTTCTATTAAGAGAATAGTATGAGGGTGTTTGGAAACACTAACAGCGTTGTCGGTTTCTGCATCTACATTCTGAGTGGTAAGAAATTCAGGGAAAAAGAGAAGAGAAGAGAAGGAAAAAATGTAACGTCTCTGTGTCTGAAGCAGGACACATATGTGACATTAGCAGATATAAAGAGGTGGAACGATCTGGGAGCAATGCCGGAGGCAGTGCAAAACACCAGGAAAGACCGAATTTTTAAAATACAGAGTTGATTGTAGTTAAGGGAACAGTTTGTGCCTGTGCCGTTTGTAAATGAGGCAAAGAGTCTTGTGTTTCTGGGACATTAGTAGATATAAAGATGGTGGGACCGATCCTGGAGGCAATGCCGAAGGCAGATGCAACACCAGGAAAGGACCCGAATTTTAATTAATACAGATATATGGATTGTAGTACGGAATCGCAGTGGGTTGTGTGCCGTGCCTTTGAAATGAAGGCAAAGAGTCGTGTTTCTACAGGTACAGTATGGGGTGTTTGGGTAACACGAACAAAGCAACAGCGCTGTCAATTATTCCTACATCTACATCCTCTGAGTGGCAGAAGATTCAGGGAGGAGCTAAGACTAGGTAAATTATGTTTTTCTGCATGAGAGGAGGGGGGGGGACGGGGTCACGGATTGTCTTTCTAGAGCCTATATAAGTTAGCAGGTGTTTGGTACACTTACAAACAGATGCTACGTACCACACACGTTTCAGACGCAATTAAAGACACAAAACCACACGCGCGAAGGCACACACACACACACACAATACATACAGGGACATAAAAAATAACACTTAGCGTGACTGCGTGTTACACGCAATCAGTCGACACCATTACTATGCCTAGCGACTGCACCGTCAACGTACGTTTCACAACTAGCACGATCTACACACGCACATACACCACATATCACAGACAGCACACACACACACACACACCATCATCATACACTTGACAGGTATAGTAATAGCTATAATGGTGTACTCTGTATAATAATAATGATGCCGACATTTCCCTTTGCAAGTATCATAGCAATACCACTTGACCATGTTTAATAATATTTCTGATATGTAGTGGTAATGTGCTTGTTTCCGATCACAGTAAAGGGTACTGTATGATGCGAGTTTGCGAGCTAATCTCCATCACTACCAAAACCTGCCTTCGTTTCGTATTATTTATTGTGAGTTTAGGTGAGATATATTCCATAGCGTTATTTGTCTATCCCGAAAAAATAATAATGATAATAATGCATATTTGTTGCGCTCTTTCTCCAAAGAGCTCAAAGCACTTACAAAGTAAACTTTAGACAACAACAATAAACAATCTTAGTTAACTACACGATCATCAGTATGATACATACGTTCAGTCTGTCATATATATTAACTGACATAGCATTAAATAACTTGCAATTTCTGCTTAGTATAGTGAGATTCTACACTCAATTGTGCGCGTGCGTACACGCACACACACACACGCACACACAGAAAATGAATTCATGCGCGTACCGAAATCATGAGCGACCCAGTCAGCCAACACGGGTAGAAAAATATAAACCAGACCAAACCGCCAGTCATTCTGCCAGCCTAGTCCAATCCACACAACAACACCCGCATCAACCGCCCAAGACGCAACCATGACCACGGTACCAGGACCAAAACAGGGCTCGGTACATTCCTAGGAGTAAGACAGAGAGAAGAGGTGAGTTTTAGAAATGTCATGAACCCCCAAGCTTAAGAATATGTAGACTGAGACACACGATTCTGATGGCGCATGCGACCCGCCACCACTCACATGCAATTCGGTACAGAGACTCAAGTTTCGTCTAGGCTCTGTCTTCTCCAGTGACTAGCCTGTTGCTCTAGTACTATCTACAATCTACTCCACGTAGTCTATGCTCTGCTGCTGCTCTCATCTTCGTAAAACAGTCAGATGCGGCCAACTTAAGCAAACGCACGGCCTCCCTGGAACTCTCGCGGTATTGTGGAACACGAAATATGTCCTGTGTCAGCCAAGAGGAGCGGAGATGTGTACCCTGGATCCGTTTGGAGTAGCAATGTATAACGAAAGGAGTCTGTAATTGCGAAAAAACGATTCATCGAGGTGATTGGCGCTTATGAGGAGCGAGCCGTGTTGAAATTACATTGAAGCAGATGTAGAGCAGGTCGTCTATTTCGGTAGACTCTCTTCTCTCTCTCTCTCCTTGCCCAAAAGAAGTCTTGTAATGCGACGACATTCTTTTTCATCTATTTATCGTACTCTTCTTGTTTCATTCTCATGTTTTGCCTGAGGGCATCGTGTAAAAAAGCTGTCTTCAGCTTATCCAATTTCCGTCATTTAAAAGGAGGATTCGTATTCGTACTCAAAGCTCTCTCACTCGAATCTTTCATCTTTAACTATGGAAATTCTGCATCCTACATGTGAAGCTAGAGGACATCTCTCAAAAGGATGTCAATGTAAATTTGACTAGGGCATGAAACTGCTTGAAACTTCATCATAAAGTAAGATCCGCTAGACGGCAAGTCAGGCTCAAGCTCATTCCACATTGAACCCTGTGGCAACATAAAAGTTGCGCATACAGATCAAAATTTACAATCACTCTCCCTCTCTTTAACATCAGTCACACAGAAATTTCATGCCACAACATAAAGTTATAAATTGGGTGGCGCGCCTGCTGGCTCCGAAACCATCAGCGTTCTCCATGTGGAAGCTGCCCGAATTTCACAGAGCGCTGCTGACTAGAGCTGATAGCCTACTTCCGTGGCTCTCAGACACCAAGGTTTTTTCACAGCGCACACCGGGAGTTTTTGTTTGAGTACGAAGGTGTAGCCAGTCGGCCCTACGCGTGATTTGCTTTGTGCTCTCTCACATCCCTGGAGTTTCAGGGCTGGCCTGTAACCAGACAATAAACCATTCACAAAGAATTAGACTTAAGCAGAAATACTGACTGCAATTTTGTTTCTACAATTTATTTTCAGTGCTTTCTAAGTGTTTCATTAGAAGTTGTACTACGGTACTTGTAACTTTAATCCGACTTGATAATAGTACGCCGTAGAAGGGTGATGTCGCAGTTCTAGCAAATAGTGTCCATTATAATTTAGTCATCGAAAACCATGGTACTTATCGCATCCTCTTATCTGCCATTGTCTACTGCACTCTAATATTTGCAGTTGCTTGTTCTAAACTACTTTTTTTTTTTTTTGTTTGATGAGAAGACGTGCAATGTAGCGTCGGTGCGTTTATCTTAAAATTTATCAATGTATGCTAACTATTTGTACTCTTGTATAAATCCTATAAGAACGTGCAACGTAGTCGTTCCCTGTACGATGCTGTGATCTTTCATTTTGAACGTCTATCCACTTCTCGCTTGATTATTCAGACACGAAGATAAGTCTAGTAATTGGAACAAAATTATGTCTTGCTGCAGAGTGCGATGCAGAAGTCAGAATGAGTGGGGCTAGTATTTGTATATGCATGTGACGTTAATTTATATATGAATAGGATAGCACGCATACACTTCGAAGCCAGCTGTGCAACAAAACAAGCGGCACCTCCAGTAACAAACTGTATACTGGGCCTCAAATATAAAAGCATAAAGACAAACAAAGACAAACCAGGGTCCTCCCTCCTCGTTCCTGCCAGTCATCTGCCCATCGTCTGCAGAGGATCTACCGACAATCAGGGATCCGTGCGTATTACAAGTGATTACGTATAGGCAACTCGGATGTCTAACTAACGTTAATGGTGATGTTAGTAGCCGAAGACACTTACAGATATAAAGGGGGGGGACTCCAGATTTTCTAAAGAAAACTGGAAAAGAAGAAGGGATTAGGGATATGTATTTGCCACAGGAGAGTGGGTGAGGGGAGTCAAGACTAGTCAGCTAGATTAAACCATCTCTATTTGGACTAACATAAATTCGTTATCACTACCATGACATTTTTATTTTTAATTAATTGCTTGGTGTATTAACTGTTGTAGTAAAAATGGCCATGAGTATTATACGTTCTGTCACGCTCTGAGAACAAGCTAGAACACTTTATATGAGCTCAGTAGATAAGGTCCAGTTCACAGTACTTGCGCATGGCGTAACAATTCTGCGATCATGATTGCGATGTCAGGCAGTGCATCTCCAGGAAAGTACCGGAAGAATTTGGTTTTAGTAATGATGCAGATGTATAAGTCGTTGTATATGCATTATTATTTTTTGCTGCATGTTTACTCGTTGATAAAGCTTCAAATGTAAAAGAAATAAAAGCGGGGGGTGCCCCCCAAGACCCTGCAATATTGTCCAGAAGTGGTACATCACCAGGGATTGTAATAAAAAAAATAATTATGAAGAGAATGGAGACGATGGGAGGATGACATGAAAGGAGGGAGGCGCTGTTGTTTTGTTTCTTTATACTTGTATATTTTTTCCAGACAGTTTTGTTATTGTTGTTGCTTGGTTTTGTTAACTGCTTCTACAGTGTAGGTCTATACATGTCATAATAATACTCACATGCATCTACAAATATACACACTCAATGCCTGCAATCCCATCTCACAAAACATAAATTTTGTTCCCTGTCTAATATCACGAAGGAAGTGGATAGACGTGAAGAAAGACACCACACGTTACAGCCCACTCACACATAATTATACAAGAGTAAAATAGTTACAACATGAAAATTCTAAGAAAGACACACAGACCACATTCACCTTCTCATCAAGTTTAGAAACAACACTGCAAAAGAATCATAACTGCCATCGACATACAGTTACATGACCGTAAATTATAATGGACACATTTGCAAGAACAGAGACACCCTTCTACCTCATTTACAAGCGTTTAAGGTTACAAGACGAGACATTCTAAATACAATCGAAATATAAAATAAATGTAAAACAAAAATTTCACAAGATTCGCAATGAATCTTTGAATGTTAGTTCCTGAAACAGGCCCCACTGAACTCCACCGAAGTGACTCAGAAGAAGCAGTGTCTCCTAGGTGGTAATGCCTCCTGAATGGACCTAGCATAGATTCGCTCCCTTGAACTGATGGTTCGGGATTCTGTGATCGGACAAAACTTTATGGTGTGGCTGAGGAGTTGGATTCGGAATGAGCGACGTGGGAGCAAACGCACTGTAAGGCCCAGAAAGATGGGACAGCAAAAAGAAAGAAAAAAAAGAAGCAGTTTCATGGAGTGGTTTACATTTATCCTTTTGAGAGAGAGAGAGAGAGAGAGAGACGAGAGAGACGAGTTGAGAGAAAGAGATGGATGAGAGAGAAGAGAGAGCGAGAGAGAGAGAGAGAGACGAACGATACGAACTTTTTAATGAGGGAAGGGAAATTGGAAAGCTGAGACAGCTTTTTACACCATAGCCCTCAGCAAAACATGAGAATGAAAGAAAGAGAAAAAAGAATGAAAAAAAATTCAGAGAGAGAAGAGAGAGAGGGAGATGGAGAGAGAGAGAGAGAGAGAAGAGAGACGATACGATACGAACTGTTAATGAGGGAAATAATTGTATAAGCTGAGGGACAGCTTTTTACACCATGCCCTCAGGCAAAACATGAGAATGAAAGAAAGAGAAAAAATAATGAAAAAAATTTCAGAGAGAGGGAGAGGGAGAGAGAGAGAGAGATAGAGGAAGAGAGAGACGGAGAGAGATCAAATGTATGGCTTCATCGCTTCAATGGTAATTTCTAACACCGCTCCTCCATACCTCTGTCAACTCAGTGAGTTATACACTCCCTCAAGTCTCCTCGCTCCTCGCTGACACACGAATATTCGTGGTTCCACAATCCCGCAAGAAGTTGCCAGGGAGGCCGTGCGTTGCTTACGTTGGCCCTCTGATCTGGAACCAAGAGCCTGTGTATATATACACAGGCTATGCGGCACAGTACTTCTCTGTCCGTTTCATGCACAAACTGTGTCCTCTTTTAAGTCTCCGCTCAAACTCACCATCTTCTCTCTTGTCTTACTCCTAACTTGCACGAGCCCTGTTGGTCCTGGTACGTGGTCGTCGGGTGGTATTGGTGCGGTTGATGCGGGGTGGTGTGGTGTGGAGGGGACTAGGCTGCAGAAAGACTGGCAGTTTGGTTCTGGTTTGCATTTTGCTACCCGTGGTTGGCTGACTTGGGTTGCACTCATGATTTCGGTACAGTAGCGCATGAGTTTGTTTCTGTATGCTTGTGGTGTGCGCGCGTGCGGTGCGTGTACGCACGCGCACGTTGTGAAGTATCGGTTGTTAATATATATTTCTGAATTATTTTGTGTTTATTACAATTCTTATTGCTGTTGTATGTAAAGTTTAAATTGTAAGCGCTCTGAGCTCTTTGGAGGAAAGAGCGCAACAAATATGTATTATTTATTATATTATTTCGGGATTAACCAAAAACGGATGGATATATCTCACCAAACTCACAAAATAATATCGAAACGAAATGCAGTTTTGGTGGTGATGAGATTAAGCGTCAATCGGTCAGAGACCCTTATGGGCGGTATTCCTCTGTATGCAGTTTTGCATTTCGAAGTCCTTTTATTTCAAAGACAGGAAAGTAACATGAGGATGATAGGGGTGTGGTGTGGTGTGCGTGTGCGTGTGTATTGTGCGTGTGTGTGTGTGCGTGTGCAGAGTGCGTGTGTGTGTGCGTGCGGGTGCGTACTGTGCGCATGTGCGTGTATGTATGTGGTGTGTGTGTGTGTGTGTCCTTCGCGCGTGTGGTTTTTTGGTCTTAATGCGTACTGAAAACTGTGTGTAAGTACAATGTTTTGTAATGTTACCAAACACCACTGCTAACATATAGCTCTAGAAAGACAATCCGGCCGCGTCCCTCATTTCGCACATAATTTACCTCGTCTTAGCTTCCGCCCTGAATCTTCTGCCATCAGGGATGTAGATGTAGGAAATTAATTGACAGCGCTGTTGCTGTTCGTGTTACCCAAACACCACATACTGTACGCTGTAGAAACACAAGACTCTGTGCCCTCATTACAAAAGCACAGCACAAACCTGTTCCTTGAACTACAATCATATTCTGTATATTAAAAATTCGGTCTTCCTGGTGTTGCACGCCTTCGTTTTTTTTTTGTTTTTTTAGGGCATTGCCTCCAGGATCGTTCCACCATCTTTATATTACTTAATGTCCAGAAAACAAGACTCTTGCCCTCATTTTACAAAAAAGGCACAGGGCACAAACCTGTTCCCTGAACTACAATCATATTGTATTAATTAAAAAATTCGGGTCTTTCCTGGTGTTGCACTGCCTCCGGGCATGGCCTTCCAGGATCGTCCCACCATCTTTATATCTACTAATGTCCCATATGTGGCTGCGTAGACACAAGACGTTAAAATATTTTTCTTCTCTTCTCTTCTCTTGTTCCCTGAATTCTACACTCAGAATGTAGAGCAGAAAAACTGACACCGCTGTTAGTTGTTTCCAAACACCCATTATATTCTCACTATAATAGAAACTCAAGACTCTTGTCCCTCCACTTACATAGGCACGAGCACATCATATTATTCTTAGCTTTTCCCTGAAATTCTTGCCATCAGGATGTAGATGTTAGAATTATGAATGCGCTGTTGCTGTTTGTGTTACAACACCCATACTATATATTCTTGTAGAAACACAAGACTCTTGCCCCTCATTTATAAAAGGCACGAGCACAAAATATATCTTAGCTTCATCCCGAATTTCCTGCCACTCAGGATGTAGATGTAGAAAATTGACCGCGCTATTGGTCAGCCACAGAAGCAGGCCCACCGTGTGCCAAAGCCCAGCCGGTAGGTTCAAAACCCTCATGTCAATGTCACCCTCGTAGTAGCGACCATCTGAAGTAGACAACAGCAGAACGCAGGACGGTTAGGGTCAGGCAGAAGAAAGGCCACCGAGATCAGAAATCAGAGTCGTGGTCGGAATACACTTGCTGTTTCGAACTCTCTTGGCCATCATCGATGATGATGGACGTCTCCCGCGCCTGACGTCTTCACGAGCTGAGGTCCATGTCATCGTTTTCCAGGACATTTTCAAGGATCTGACGACCGCGGAGATCAACACCGAGTTGGTGACGATCAGCACCAGAAAAGGAATCAAGGAAGCGAGGAACAGGAACAGGAAGCTGAACACGTTGGCAGCGGTTTGGTCTTTGACCACGCAGGTAAGGTACCCCCCGCCATCCTCCTCCTGGACTACACTTTCCACGCGGAAAGAGAACAACACGTGCGCGTTCGCCGCGCAGGACACCACCACCACGGTGGCGGCGATGATCTTCCCCGTCCTCGGAGAGCACAGGACCTCCACCCGATGCGGCACGAGCACTGACGTCATCCGCTGACACGTATGGAACCAGCATCCAGGACGAACGTCATGGAGGAGGCGTAGCTGACACGGAAAAAGGCCTGCCGCAAGCATGACGCGTCGTGAAAGTAGATCCAGCGGGGAATTCAGCGCATCCCGCCGTAGAAGGAAGAAAGTTGGTGCACAAGAGCATGAGGTCGGACAGGGCCAGAAGCTCGTGAAGTACCACAGACAGGAGACAGCGGGAGTCTGAAGCCCGGTTGTTGTTGTTTCTTCTCTTCTTCGTCGTCATCGCGAGCATCACCGCCTACGGTATAACGTTGCCATAGCAACCCAGCACCAGCAAACGCGGGAGGGCACTATATTTCAGCCCACAGCGCGTGGGTTGACTCATTGGCGAGATACGCGGAAGCGAACATCATCTGGCGTCATGTCACGTCCGTCACCTGGCATCATGACGTTTGGTTTGGAGGACTGTTGTTGAGATCCGTGGCGGTAATCCCGTCCTGAGAGGGTGGTTACAGTCTAAACATAAATTGGGGTGGTTGGGGGGGGGGGGGGCGGGGGGGGTGTTGATTGATGCACAATAAAACAGAAAAGAAACGTATAGAAAAACCGATTTAGATATGACAACATTAAAAAACTAAGGGCATCGGCCGGGCGGCTAGATATGCCTTGCCGTCTACGCCTGTAACTCCCTGTAGTCCACTGGGCTGGGACATCCTTTTTCTGAGATGCACACCCTTAATTGGTGGGGTGTACCCTTAACACTGAGACAGTCTTCCACTCGGCGAAATGTTTTTTTTCAGCCCCATGTGGAACATGTTGTGCTAACAATGTCTTTACTGGTAGTATTTTAGAACCCACGCCTCTTCTGGGGATGTTTAGATATTTTGTTGTACACCTTATTAGTGGGGAGGTGAACAACACTTAAGGGCGGTGGGGTGAGCTTGACACCATTAATAGGGTGTACCACCCTTTTACATGAATGGGGTTTGTGTAAACCCTTAACTCGGAGAGGAGCCATTGTCTGCCGCGCTCGGCGCTATTAAAATCCCACCTGGCACAAATTGTACTGCAATGTCTTCTACTCTTCGTTTTACACCCCCCACACAAAAGTGGAATGGTAGTTTCTTCGTGTTTATTATACAGTATTTGAACGAGCATAGGGGACGGTGAAGGAAACGGACACTGTCTGCCGCTTGGCGCAATTGTATTTCCGAGAGATAATTTATGTATGAATATATACACTCCAAATGTTGTGTGTGGTGTAAAAGAAAGAGTAGAAGGGTACATTGCAGTACAAAATTAGGACCACGTGGGACCTTCAAGTCGCGCGAGCGGCAGAATGTCTCCGTGTTAGGGGTACACCCATTGATTAATGGTTGTACATACCGGTAAAGGAGGGGGGTCTTCTAATACTAAAAGTAGACTAAAAGACCATCGTATTTAGCACACAAAAATACACCCCCCCCCCCCACCCCCCCCATTCGCATAAGCTAACCGAAAATAGCACATGTGTTCAGAAACCGAAACCAGCTTTTTCCGCATAGGACCGAGTGTTCACGATTTCTTCCTCCCGTTATAGTGACACAGAGAGGGTGTAGGCCAACACAATTTTAAAGCCTTATAAACGTTCTTTGCGCCTTTCTATTTCGTGTCCAAGCTGGATCTCGTGAACGAGAAGACAGAATCCCTTCAAAATTTTGTGTCGAGGATGTGAGACTAACAGTATAACATATCGATACATAAATATATCCCTCGGAAATACATATCGCCGCAGCGGCAGACATGTTTCCGTTTTCTTCACCATCCTATATTCGTGAAATAGTTTATGAATCACTCAACAATGTTGTGTGGGGTGTAAAAAGAACCGTAGAAGACATTCAATACTCCTCCAAATCGACCATCCAGGACTTAAGAGGACGAAAAGACCAGAAAGAGACTAGAAATATTCGTAAGGCTAATCACTCGAGGCGAGTAATCTCGCCATTCACTCACTCAACCAGTCAACAATGATGGAAAAAAAACAAAAAAACAAAACCTTGGTTGGAACGGACAATGTAAGAAAAGCAACAAAAAGCACAAAAAAAAAGGCACAGCACTATCGCGACAAACACCATCAGACCAAATGCCAAAAGTAAAAAGAAACCAAAAAAACTGTAGTAAAACAGTCATTGCACAAGCCAACTCAAATATTTTATGGAAGATACTGACAACATTGATTTTTTAAGCATTAGGTAAACTGTGGGAAAAAAACTAAAGAAAATCAAAAAAAGGGAAAGTGCCCAGAGTCACCGCTTGATCAGATGGTACAACTACCCAGATAATAAAGAAGAAGGCAGAGTTTTAGCCAAACCTTTCAGTGAGGGCCACAGCATGCTTTTTGCCGCATTCTGAGCTGCATAAAGTTTGGCCCACTCTAGCCACTTACCCTTCCTTTTTCCTGCCTGCTTTCATCTGAGGCCAGCACCACTGCTGTTCTAATTTTAAACTCGCTACCTATGCCACCACGAGAGAGAGAGAGAGAAGACAGAGAGATAGAAAGAGATAGTGACAGTAGAGAGACGTAGAGAGAGAGAGAGAGACTGTTATCTCTATCCAACCAGTAAGGGAGAGGTAACTAAAAGGCCAGAAAGGCCATAGTAGTGACTGGCAGCTAGCGGTCGCGACAAAAAGTATGAGAGTGTCGGTATGAGTTTTGTTGGCAGGCTCCACTGCTGCTTAATATTTGGATTAATATATCTCAATCGATTGTCCTTAGAGCCGTAGGCAGTGAACGTTTTGGTACATCAACTTTCATGATGCTGAGAAATGTGAGCTGTGGGGCAGCTCAACACTCACAATTCTTGCCTGATGGGGCTGAGAGGGACCTACACCTGAGGCGAATAGCTACGTCGCCCAGACACATGTAGCTGATAACTCACATTCTTATAAATGCCCCTTTCTACACTACTGAGTTAGGACGCAAGGGGGGGTGCTCTAAGGTGGACCCTTCTTAGATCAATACGTAAGGTGGATAAAGCCACTGGAACCGACCCTATTTCGTATAAAATTATTAAACAGATTCCATCATCTTTTCTCACCATACTTCACTCCTTTTACTCACGGTATTGGGAGGGGAGGGGGGGACGATGCCTGAGGCCTGGAGGCAAGCTCAAGTTGTTGGGACCCCGGGAGCTACAGGCCCGTCTCCCTCACAGCATTACTCCTCACCTTGGGAAAAAAAAAAATTTTAAAATTATATGAAAGAATAATAAAATTCAGACTTGAATTAAAAAAAAAAGTATTATCTCCCAAAAAAGGATATCCTTCCTCGGTTCCAGGCTGCCTTCCGCAGGCATAGGAGCTGTGCAGAGCAAACTGCCAAACTGAGCTCTCATGTCAGGAAGGCCCTCGTCAAAAACAAAAAAGTGTTTGCCACTTTCTTTGACATCAAGGGGGCCTATGACTCTGTCTGGCATGAGAGGCTCTTGTGCAAAATACATAAGATTGGCATACATGGACACATGTATAATTTTGTAAAATGGTTTTTAACAAATAGAAGTATACATGTCAGGGTGTCGGGGCACGGTTCGGGTGTCGACGCAGACATATTAGGCGGTTGTACATGGGGAGGTTTTTTTTTGTTTTTTCACCCAGTGGGCAGTATCATCGAGAACAACTTTTGTTTAATATTAATATGGCGTATACGTGGGGAGGGTATACGATATACAAAAATTACCCTTCGACTCTTGTGAGAAATTTATGAATGCGGATGATATCGCTGTATGGACTGTAGCAGACAAGCGCAGAGACAAAGGAAATAATTACAAGGAAGCTGTGACTAGACATCAACGCAATACTGACCTTATAACAAGTTTATGTATTTTAATGGATTCTATATAGCCCCAGAGAAATGTGCGTTTATTATATTTTCAAGACGACGTACTTCTAACTTATTTATCTATATATACGATGAGGAATGCTATCAATCGAAAACAGTTACATTTCTCGAGGTTATCTTTGCAGAAAACCTAGACTGGGACACACATATTAATCACCTTATTAAAAAAGCAATCCCAGCAGTTAATTTTATCAAAATTATATCGGCCGAGAAATGGGCTCAGGGCCCAAAGGTTTTAACATACTTAGTCCAAGCCCTTGTCCGCAGTTGTCTCACCTATGGATGTGAGGTATTTCATAGCGCCACAAAACAGAATTATTACGACTAGAACGCATGGAAGTTCGAGCACTACAGGTAGCCCTGGGAGTGGCCCTTTATGCTGTTAATTTACGGCTGGCTTCCTCTACAACAGACTATGAAACTTAGATGTGCAACTTTTTTAACACAATTATATGCTGCTTCTGTTTTTACCCATGAGGAATTTTATCATACGTTTAGTATTTTTGTTTTTTTTTTTAAAAAAAAAAAAAAAAATTTTTTTTTTTTTTTTTTTCTCTCGGTAGTCACTAGAGAATGGATGAGGAAAAGACTCCACTGAGATTTTTTAGCAAAACCGAACACATAACACATTATAGATTATACCGATTCTCTCTTTACAGAAGCTAACATATCGATTTAGCCAAATTCCCGGCCTGGCTGGTCCCTCAGTGGGAATTGGAGGAGGCCCACTATGACACAGCCTTGCATGGGGTCTCCTCCAAGGCCAACTCCCCAAATATATTGGCAGCCCTGGCAAAAGAGAAAATATATGGCTTAAAACAGCATCTATTAATATATACAGGCGGGTCCAAATTAAATGCTAATAGTATAGGTTGTGCCTTTTATATTCCCTCTTTTTAAAAAAATCACTAAGACTTTTAAACTCAACCCCAACATTTCAAGTTTTAGTGCAGAATTATATGCATATATACAAGCATGTGTTTTTATTGAGAATATCCCCAATCCTCCGATAAGTGTGTACATTCTAACTGATTCACTGTCATCGCTGATTGTCGTAGAATCCAGAGGACACTGACGCACTGAACTTATACAAGAGATCTTAACTATTATACATAGAATCAGAATCAATGGCACAGAAGTAACAATTTCCTGGATCCATTCACATTGTTGGATCTCAGGCAAAGACCAGGCTGACTGGGTGGCCAAACAAGCGGCATTTGGTCAGTCTGGTCAGCCAGTCAACATTGGCCTGTCCTCAACGGAAACAAAAGGGATACTTAAGAGGGCGGTAACTCAGGAGTGGGCTGGCGATTTAAGGGCTTATGCCCTGGCCCACTCCTGGGACCCAGACATTGTTCGGGGGGGCCTGTTCCTGCCAGTACCTCGATCTATCCACTCTCTCATCTATCGTCTACGCACCAACTCCTACTACTGCAAACATAACTATGTGATCTGTAAATGTAATGACTTACTCTCTATGGAACATCTCTTTAACCCCTGTCAGTTTCTCAAAAGCGATTTCAACCCACTCATACATAAACTTAATCAACTGTAAATTCCATACACTGCTTCCTCTGTTCTATCTAAGGGACCGCAGGACTGGGGCCCCCGGACTGGGCCCCCCTCGTATGGTTTGATGAAACCATTCACGAATCATCGATCGGCTATCGGTTTTAAACTAAATCAGTTAAAACTGCATAATATGTCTTAATATGCAACCTGAACAAAATAACCAGACTTTTAATAATTTATGATCTGTGATATAACATTGAAATTGTGCGTGATCCATAAACAGTGTAAATAGTATGTAAATATTTTTTATTAGCATATAGTAAGTTTAAACCGTCAGGTATAGGTGGGTAGTGGCTCCTGTCTCTGTCTCCAACTGTGAAGCTAGTTGTCTTTGTTGCCTCCGCTGGGTGATGTCATACTTGGCTTGTATTTGTTGTTGTTGTGTTTTATATAATTTTACAAAGCAATCTTACATTTAAAAGAAAAATAGATTAGTGTTAGAGTTTTATTTCACTGCTAAACGGGCTGTGCACCACATTTTAATAATTCAATACACCCTACCAACAAACATATCACACACACACACACACCCTTTTATCTAGCTATTGCTTTTTTAGAAAATCATACAAAAGTCCAATACTCGACTTGCGCCCGCTGCTCTGATCAAAGGATTATGCGAACCGGTGAGCACCCGTGGTCGCTACACCGTCCTTTGACAGTGAGGGATTAATCCTCTCGGGGGACTTCCCTCCACGGAGAGAGACTCGCTCGCGGGTCCCCCTGAGGCGACTCTTCACACGGTTCATAAGGGTCAGGAGAGGGGGGGGGGGGTTGTGTGCTTTTGCCTTCCCCCCTCCCATATAATGTTTATGATAAATATTGGATGTCGGTTCGACCATTCGAATTTTCTTTAATACTTACAATGCAATCACCCTGATATTTGCAATCATCTATAAAAAATAAAATTCCAAATTACCCCTCTCTGAACCCTTGCTTAGATTAAGCGATCGCCGGGCGGGGGCTGCTCTGCACCCCCTGTGGCTGTAAGCATCCTAAGCATTGCAATAATGTTATTCAAACATTACTCGTCTATTCGAGTCAAAGAAGACATTGTTGTATATGTCGTATAGAATGTTGACCCGCGTATAATGTATACATTCCATGGCCTAAAATGTAGAATGTGTACATTCTATGGAATTTTTGTAGAAAGTTGACTTCGGTATACTTTCTATGGGTTTTGTCGTAGAAATGTATACATTACACGGGCTCAAATGGAGCCCGTCAACATTACACGGACAAAATTGTAGAAAGTAGACTAGATTCGAAAGAGGGGCGTCTCTCAACATTACATAGCCATATTTGTAAATATAGACAACAAATAAACAAACGTATACAGAACAAAACTCAAAACTTTATTAATGTCCAGCTGATTAAAAAACAAAGAAAGCAGCTGACAACGTCCAACAATTCAGCATAACTCTCTTGGGATAAACTCATAAAGCAGAAACATTCTTATTTCTGTCAAAAATCATCTCCATCCACCGTCTATAAAAACTCATCTTTAAAATCATCTCTCGATGTCACTTCTTCGCCCTCGTTTCTTGTTTGCAAGTGGATCATAGAAGCGCACTGCTCAGCTAACACCAAAGTGAATGTGTTGTGTGAATTGTGTTAATAGTTTCAAAAAAAATTAAACAAGACTACGGCACTTCTCGCCCTCCAACAGTGTGAGTGTATTGTTCCTGAGCGATTCTCAACCTATGATCAACGATAATCAAACCAAAGAGGTGTACTGCTCAAGTAACACCAATTTAAAGGGGAGGGACTGACCGATGAGGGTTTTTTGCAAGAAGCACTTCGAGATCACCAGGAAAACACCATTTATACAGAGATTGCAACACTAATTTTTTTCTGGTTTCTTAGAAATCAAACCTGTCGAAATGGCGAATTCCTCCTTGGCGGAGGTGCTGGAAGTCAATTTTTATTTCATCCAAAGAGAAAGGCGTGTGTTGCTTCTTTTCGAATGGCCGCCAAATCATTTGCACAACATTTCCGCAATACAAGCCTTTTTATTATTTTTAAATTTTATACAGTTGATCTAAAAGGAGTTCTCGCTCACACAACAAAAGAATAAAGCAATCAATTTTTTTTTTTACTGAACTACAAAAAATAATAAAACACGCTTCAACCGACAGATTCGAGTCTAGGGGGGGGGGGGGGTCGTTGCAGGTGTTCTCCACCCACTCCATCAAAAATGGCTAACTCTCTCCGGCATCTTCGCCAAGGAAAAAAAATCGCCTTTTTGGCAGTTTAATTTTCTAGGAAACCAGAGCAAAGTGAGTGTTCAGATCCTTGAAAAGAGCTGTGTCTTTCTGGTGACTCTCGGCGTGTTTCTTGCAAAAAACTCAACCATCAGGGTGCCCCCTCTAACCCTATTCACCGCCAATGTCGCGTTTTTTTGCACCACAATGGTTTAACACCCATATAACTGAAAAGCATCCAAAATCAGGGCCTGTTTATCCAAAGACTCTCTATTTTCTTAATTTCGGGAGGTAAGAACAGGCCTAATGTTGTACATGTCACAGAGGAATTCACAATATTACAGAAACATTTTTTTACCTGCACAGTTAAGTTTAATGGTAATTTTGGATCCTGAAAAATGTGACGTTGGCGGCGAAAGGGTTAAATATGTCGTGTACATTTTGTGAACAGTTAATTTTTTTATATCGATGGCGCTTCGAGCTTTTCAGCCGTATGAGCGCCTTATTCCTGAGTGGTTATCCACCAGTGAGTGCACGATCACAAGGCATCAAACCACTTGTAAAGATACAACCGTACAGCCGTCAACATTCTATGACACATCAGATTACCGTCAACATTCCATGATTTTTTCCATTTAATGTACACATTCTACAATTTCGCTGTAGAAAGTATACATTTTGTGTTTCATTTTCAACCAGTCGTAGAATGTATACATTCTACAATCTCATCATAGAATTTATCCATGCTCCGCGGGTCAACATTCCTGCATTCTATACAACATATACAATAGGTGAAGACGTTGTAACAAGCCCATGGGCGGATAAGAAACCCATGCCACTTATATCTCATGAAATAAAGCAACTTTCTGTCAATTTTTTGCACCATTGAGGAGCTGTTTTCTTGAGATACATTGGCATGGGCTTCTTTTACGGCCCCCCTGGTTTTTTTTACCCCGTCTTACCCTATATTACCAATTTGTACATAATGTGCATAGTATATAGAAAGAGTAGATAGTGTAAATACGTGTTAGGCAGTTTTATTTGAGAGCCTTAGAAGAGTTTTATAATGAAACTTTGATTTTGGGAATGTGGTCCTGAAATTTTAACCAGAATAATTTTGACTACAATAAAACAGCGGAGGGGGGCCAATTTTTTAAAGCTTATTAATGAGTTATTCCTAAAATCACCAACTCCATCGTTTAACAAATATTCTTAATCCGCTTTTAAACCAGCAGCAGTACTATATATACTGTATAGGTGAAGACGGGGTAAAAAGCCCATTTGCGGGTAAGAAGCCCATGCCAATTAATCTCATGAAATGAAGCAAATTTCAGTCTCATTTTGCCCATGAGACGAGCGGTAATGTCTAGCATTTCGTCTTATGGGCAAAATTTGACTGAAATTTTCTTTATTTAAGGAGATAATTTTGGGGTGGGCTTCTTAACCCGCCCATGGTTTTTTTTTACCCCATCTTACCCTACACAAGGTAATGTGTGTGTGTGTGGTGTAGTGCGTGGTTGTGGCGTGCGGTGCGTGCGTGCGTGTGCGTGCGCGATGTGCGCGCGCGTTGGTATACGTGTGTGAGTGTTTGTGGGTGTGGTGTGTGTGTGTTGTTGTATGTTGTTGTTGCTTGTTGTAGTTTTCTTTGAGTTTGATATACATGGTTACTGTTTGTTTAATTTGTTTGCTATTTTGATGTCGTTTATTTCGTGTGTTTTTAAACACAATTTTTTTAAATAATTCAACAAACTAAAACAAAACAAAAACACCACAACGCTGCATACGCATCAACACAAAGAGATGATGATGATGATGATGATGATGATGATGATGATCATTAAAAAGTAAACGAAATGACAAAAAACTGAAAGTGTTCGTCCTGTAAAAGAACTTTAAAAAAAAAAAATGTTTATCTCCAAAGGGACGAACATGTTATTAACACAATGGATCGGTGAATGCTTTACAAGAAAGCAGAAAAGGGGAAAAGGCGAGTAAGAGAGAAACTACTAATTATGAAGAAAGGAAAGAGGGAAGTACACGTGACTAATTAACTAAAATCATTACTTTGAGGTAGTGCGATGTTATTGAACTTGAGAACCAAACTAACTGGGTGGGGAGACTTTTCATTGAAGAAATGTCATTTTATTTCCAGCGGAGTTCAACGTATATTGACGCACAGTGTGTGTGTGTGTGTGTGTGTGTGTGTGTGTGTGTGTGTGTGTGAAGAGTGTGCGTGTGTGCGTGGCGTGATTGATGTGTGTGTGTGCATGCGTGCGTGGTGCGTGTGCGTGCGTGTGGTGGGTGTCTTGTGTTGGTGAGTGTGGGTATTGTAAGCGTATGTTGAATCTATCGTGTTAATATTATGTGTGTGTGTGTGTGTGTGTGTGTGTGTGCGCGTGCGCTAGTAATAGCGTGAGTGCGCCGTGAGTGGTGCGTGGTGCGGTGAGTGCGCGTTGCGTGTGTGTGTGGTGTGTGTGTGTGGTGTGTAAGTAGAGTGAGAGTATTGCATTGCGTGTAAGGTGGGCGTGCGAAGAATCCTGCAATCTACATTCTCTCTCTCTCTCTCTCTCTCTCCTCTCTCTCTCTCTCTCTCTCTCTCTCTCCTTTCTCTTCTCTCTCTCTCTCCCTCATCTCTCTCTCTCTCTTCTCTCTCACACACACCCACACAACACACACACACAACACACACACCACCACACACACAATGCGTGCTTACCAGCAAACACGCACGCACGCACGCAAGGATATCAGTTTTTATGCATGCTATTTCTCTATGTCTGTCTGTCTGTATTTGTTCTGTTTGAATGATCTCACTCTCTATATGTTCGTCTATGTCTGTCTGTTATGCTGTCTGTCTGTCTCTCTCTCTCTCTCTCTCTCTCTCTGTCTCTCTCTCTCTCTCTCTCTCCTTCTCTCTCTCTTCCTCTCTCGCTCTCTCTCTTCTCTCTCTCTCTCCTCTCTCTCTCTCTCTATCTCTTCTTCTCTCTCTCTCTCTCCTTTGGGCGTATATTTTAAGATTATTGATGTTCATTATACTGAAAATTGGAAAAAACGTTTAAAACGTGCGTAGCCTGCACAACACACAGCGCGAACATTACACACACCACACGGAACACGCATGCACAAACGCACACGCACACACACACACAACACGCAATGTTATATGTCTTTTCAATCATTCACGCCGCACCCCCACCCCCCACTCTTTTTTTCTGCCTCACATTACTACACACATAATACCGTTGAATTTACAACAGGCGTACGGGCCAAACGTGCGCGCAAAAAACCCATATGCATACGCAACAATCACCACCCACACACGCGCGCGCACGCACGCACGCCCACCGCACAAACCACAACTCTCCTCTCTCTCTCTCTACTCTCTCTCTCTCCTCTATCACTATCTCTTCTCTCTTCACGTATCTCTCTCTCTCTCTTTCTCACTATCTATCTCTCTCCTCTCACATCTCGCTCGCTCTCTCTCTCTCTCTCTCTCTCTCTCTCTCTCACTATCTCTCTCTCTCTCTCTCACTTATCTCTCTCTCTCTCACTCTCTCTCTCATTCTCTCTCTCTCTCTCTCTCTCTCTCTCTCTCTTCCTACCTCTCTTTCCACGTCACACAACAATGAACACAACACTCCCTCTCACACATAATACGCCACACACACAACAACACACAGTTATTATAGATGTTCATATAATGTTTTACCTTTGTTCATCTGTATTGTTTAAAAACGGGGACCTTTCCTGGTGTTGCACTGCCTCAGGTGCGTTCCCACCATTTTATATCTACTAATGTCCCAACTGTGTCTGTCAGAATGCATTTATTTCCTCTTTTGACGTCATACTCACTGGTGAATGTGCGCCTACGGCTATCTTTATGATTATGCACAGAGGGAGGGGTTGGTAAAACAAATAGAGAATGGGAGAGATATGGGGAAATGAACGAAGAGAGAGAGAGGAGAGAGAGACGAGAGATCCGATTTGAGAGAGAGAGAGAGAGAGAGATCTTTGAGATGAGAGAGAGACAGAGAGAGACAGGAGAGAGAGAGGAGAGACCAGGAGGAGAGGAAGAGAGAGGAGAGAGGAAAGAACAGACAGACAGACAGACAGGACAGACAGACAGACATAGACAGAGACATTAGAGATCACAAGCATCCCTGTTTTATTCACGAAAGGCTATTCGGTTACACATAAAGTGATAAAACCTGTCAGGGTAATTTACAGCTTTAGTGGCGCAATGGTTGTAATGGTGTGAGTAATGAGCTAGTTGGCTAAACAGTTCAAACTCAGTGTAACAGATCTATACAATGGTATCTCATCGTTTCCAAATGGTTATGTTCAGATTTCTGATCGCTTCTCTGCCTTTTGGATAAGAGACAGTGATTCAGGAACATACATTATTTGCTTTATACCCTGTTTGTTTGTTCAGGCCCGTCGTACATGGCGAAAGCGATCGCGACGTTAAACTGAACCTTACACCTGTCCAAATGGCCTTTACTTCTCTTTTTTACCATTAAGTTCCTTGCGATTCTGATATATATTTTATCCTTTATCTTCAGTATGTTTCTGTATGGTTTTCCTATTGGATTTGGTAAATTACTGTTACGAATGACAAGTTATTCCATTGTTGAGATTGTAGAACGATTGGAGTTATTGCTCTTTGTATTATACGCACTTAATAAGTACTATAGATAGCGACTTAGAACAGACAAATGTGTAACTGCAGGTTTCAGGAGTGAGGTGTCTCTTTA
>JAGGCT020004092.1:513914-553516 GCA_017654935.2 Phymorhynchus buccinoides | reverse complement strand
CTAGCCTCTACTGGAAGCCAGTGCAAGTTACGAAGATGAGGTGTTATATGATCAGAGCGTGGAATTTTGAGAGTGAGGCGTGCTGCACTGTTTTGCAGTTTTTGAACACGTTGCAGGAGATACTGAGGACAGCCACAGAGAAGAGAGTTGCAATAGTCAATGCGGGAAAGAATAAAGGCAGAAATAAGAGTTTTTGTGGCTGCAACAGACAGAAAGTGTCGAACAGCACTGATTCGTCTGAGCTCATAATTGATGGAACGTATGAGATTAATAACCTGTTTATGCATTGTAAGATTTGAATCGAGGGTAACTCCGAGATTCTTTGCTGACTTAGAAAACTGAACACAAGCATTGCCAACTGTAAGAGTTTCTGGAAGAGAGATAGTTGCAGACATACGCTGAGAGGAAACAATCAGAGCTTCCGTTTTGTCATCATTAAGTTTTAATTTGTTGCATGTCATCCAGGATTTGACATCATGAAGGCAGGATTCCATAGACTGAATAGCGCTGTCAAGTTGGGTAGGTTCTGCCGATTTTTGAAGCTGGGTATCATCAGCAAAGGAATGGTCAATAACAGAGTGACTAGCAAAAACATCAGAGAGGGGAGCAGTGTACAGGACAAAGAGAACTGGCCCCAATACAGATCCCTGAGGTACACCACAAGAAATTAACTTCGGATCTGAGCTGCAGTTGTTGATCAAGACAGTCTGAAAGCGATTTGTTAGCTATGAGGAGAACCACTGTAGAAATGTAGAATGGATTCCAAAAACACATTCCAGCCGGGATAAAAGAATGGTGTGATCTATTGTATCAAATGCTGCCGACAGGTCTAGGAGAGTCAAGACTGACACTTTTCCATTGTCAAGAGCTAAGAGGAGATCGTTAAGAACTTTAGTCAGAGCCGTTTCAGTGCTGTGAGCAGGTCGATAGGCAGACTGGAGGGGGTTGAACAAATTGTTTGCTGACAGATGGTTTGACAATTGGGCAAGGACAATTGTCTCGATTATTTTGGAGACAAACGCTAAGTTGGACACTGGCCGATAACTTTTCAAGTCATTATGATCCATGGTAGGCTTTTTTATCAAGGGTTTAACAAGAGCAGTTTTGTACAGGTCAGGGAAAACACCACTCAGTAAAGAGTCGTTTATGATCTGAGTCATGACAGGCACAACAACATCAAGACATTCATACAACAAAGGGGTTGGTAAAGGGTCAAGGTCACACGTCTTGGGGGCAGATCTTTTCAAAACATCACAGACATCTTTCTCAGACACAGGAGAAAAAGCAACAAGAGGGGAGCCTACAAAATCTTTGCCTAGTGGGTGGGAGACAGTGGGCTGCAAGTCAAGCTCTTTCCTAATGTTCTCAATTTTGGAATGAAAGAAATCAGAAAACACACATGGCAATGATGGTCGCGGGTAAACAGTCGGAAGTTTGGTAGGTTTAACCCTTGCACACAGTTTGTTTGTAATAGAATACAGTTCTTTACTAGATCTTGCTGCTGCAATTTTGGTACTGTAGTACATCGTTTTTGCCTGATCTGTCAAGAAAGTCACAACATTTTTAGCTTTATTATATATTTATTTATGTACAGTGAGCCCTGAAGAATCTGATTGTGCTTGGGCCTGTCTTCGTTTTTTCTTTGCTTCTTTTATTTCGTTAGGCATCACACTAAACCAAGGACTTGAGTCTCTGCTAGAAGAAACTTTGCGTGAAGAAACAGGAGCATGTTTGTCCAATACTGACTGACGGGCACTATCGTACTCGGCGGCAGTACAAGAACTAGATGTGTACTTAGATAATTCTACTTTGATATCTTTTCCGAAAACAGTTCTGTCGATTGCGCTGATATTTCTGACGCTGCGGTACACGTGTTTGTGGACAGGGAGCTCTATGTCAAACAAACTCACAACACAAACATGGTCAGACTCGAGGTCATGATTGACCTCTGAGGATCGGTGAACTCCATCACTGGGCCTTTCAATCACCAAGTCCAGAGTGTGGCCATGTTTGTGAGTGGGTCCGGACACAGATTGATGAAGATTGTACATATCTAGCACTTCTAAAAACTTAATAGAGCTACGATCAGTGAGAGAGTCAACATGAAAATTAAAATCCCCTAACAGACACAGGTTTCCATGAAGCGTGTTACAATGATCAAGCAGACAAGGGAATTGTTCAAAAAACAAAGTTTCAGTCAGTTTATTTACAGACGTGGGCCAAGGACGATACACACACATAAAATGCAACACACTATGCTGTGAGGTCAGTGAGACTTGGAACAGTTCGAAGGAAGAATGGTCGAACGGGAAGGTAGAGTTGAAGGTGAGGTGGGGGGTGAGGGTGTCTCTGTAGATAACAGCGATACCGCCACCATGACGAGAGGGGCGTGGCAGAGACTTGATGGCATAACCCTCAGGGGTCAAATCTGCACAAACGGATTCATCCCCGTGCGCTTTGAGCCATATCTGTACCACAAACAGTAGGTCAATGCTATTGTCGGTGATGAAGGAAGTGATGCCAGCTCTTTTCTGTCTACAATTTGGGCCAACAGATTGGGCGTTGAAAGAGGCAACTGTAAGTTTAGTGTTCTTGCGAACAGAGGAGGAAAGAGGAATTTGAATCAAGTTGTCCGTGTTAGCAGCCAAACGCTTAGTTGTAGCCGTTGTACTGTTGCTAAGCCTATTACTAGTCCTAGCGCTGTCTGGAAGACGGGAACACGAGGATGACGCGCCGTGTTGTTGCTCTGAGGATTTACTGCTGTCAGCTGGCAGGGGTTGAGTAGTAGTGGCAGGGTCAGGCCTGTTTCCACACACAATGCCGATTTTCTTCTGCTTTCGACGCCCTCCTCTATGTGTTCGAACGCGAGGGAGGTGGTAACCAGTTCCTGCCCCTCTAATAGCATCCACTATAAAGGGGTCCAGTGTTGATGGGGCTACATATACAAGCTGTTGCCTGGAGTAAGAGACGCGGGCAGAAGGAACAAGTAGGGAGGGGTGGTGGTGGGTAGTGGGGGTGGAGATGGAAAGAACGAATCCCTCTTCTGAAGAAAGAAACGCTGTAGCGGAGGGATGGTGGTAGGCTGTAGGGATGGAATAAATGGAATCAAGATGTTAGGAAAGGTGGGGTTGGGGAAATGGCGTTTCTTGACCGGCGAGAATACTAGAAAACTGTGCCAAAAAAAAAATCCAAATAACCAGTACATCTGGTGGCATAATGGCACAAAACACACACCAATACATGCTCCACTCCATCATGCTGCACTCGTACAACTTTCACCACACTACACAGTCTATGAACAACACTATCACAAAAAACTGAGAGAGAGAGAGAGAGAGTGACCATGCTGCCTGCAAGGTGTGGCCTCTCCAAAACATGTCTCCAAGCAAGTGAAGAAATTTGTTTTTCGGCATGCACATAAAAATGAAGACAAAATAAGACATCGTTATAGCCTAACAGAAGAGGCAATTTTGCAAAATAACATAAAGCACATATAATTGACATAAAACATAGTTATCAAACACACACACACACACACACACACACACACACACACACACACACACACACACACACACACACACACACACACACACACACACACACACACACTGATATACAGAATAAAGCCACAAATATAGCAGATAAACATGCATAAACAAGTACACTGATCATCCAATGATCGATCCCCTTTAGAGGCTGCAAGTAATAATTACAGATAATAATGACAACACGTACCACAGAAAACATCGGTGCATCACGTTTTGCCCAATCACCTTTCGCCAAATCACCTTTCGCCCAATCACGTTTTCACCAATCACCTTTCGCCCAATTGGAAATTATACCGGTTTACATCCATCACGTTCTGTCCAAAATTCATGCAAGGAAATCAGGGAATTGAATGAATAATTTAATGGTTGAATCAAACAGATATTTAAAAAAGAAAGAAATACCAGAAGTGAATAAATGTCATTGCAGGTCTTAGGGTTAGGGTTAGGGTTAGGGTTCGCACTTAGGAAACCATTTTGAGCGAACAGTGCTAGAGCAATTTGGGCGAACCGTGGCACATTCCGTTTGCTGAGCTTCGACTCGGAGGTACTCACTGATACGCAACGAGAACAAAGACTTGGGCAAAAGGTGATTGGGCGAAAAGTGATGTACCCGAAAACATGAACAATATCACAAACCAGTATGGCTATCACTTGAGTAAGCCTTAAGCCGCCTCACTGACCTAGGCTCAAAGAGCTCCTGCAGGCTGGGGACCGGACCCCCCATCAGCTTGACAGCTGCTTTAGTGATTTTTACCAGCTTGGCCCTGTCATGTTCTTTGAGGCTGCCGAAGGAACTGAGGAAATTGAAGGTGAGCACCGATTCCACTGTCGCTCCGTAGAAGAGCTCCAGCAGTCTCGGGCCCACCCCAAACCTGTTCAGTTTCCTCAGGAAGAAGAGGCGTTGGTTGCCCCTCTTGAGCAGAGCCTGGGAGTTGGCAGACCAGTCCAGCCTCTTGTCAATAATTGATCCTGGGTACTTGTATTGGTCCACCAACTCCACCTCCTCTCCCTTGATGACCAGTGGAGCAACAACAAAACATACATGTCGCTAGAAGAGTTAAAGGCCTCACAGTACAAGAAAACATGATTGCAAAGCCATATAAAGGTATTCCCGGCTCAACAGCAAATATAAGAGAACAATGTTGTAATCAACACCTTCTGTCTCTAAAAGGACACCACAATGCATTAAATTATCATGGGACAAACTACATGTACATGATTCTTTGGTGTAAGCACCCTTCAAGGGTGAGCAGTCTGCTGTCAGCCTAGAATGTAAGTTTGAGTCATGGTTGGAGCATTAGTTTCATGTTTTAGCAGCAGGTTTTAAATCAAACAAACAAACAAATCAATATTAAGAAAAGTAACATGAGTTAAACAAAGAAAACAAAAGACAAAACAAGGTCATTAGAGAAAGCAAGATACAGCAATGTAATTGTACACTTTCGTTTATTTTAAAGAGAGCAAAGTAACCAGATGCGGTTTCAACATTGTTTTATTTTAAACTACATTTTCTATAATTCCTCACATTTTCTTTAAAGTTTTTGTAATTTCTTACTTTTAGTATGCTTCTCGGTTGCTCCAACCTATATTTTGGACTGCATTTTCTTCACCGTTTTAACTTGTTTACCTATTTTTGACGACACCTCCTTCATTTGTTCTGGTTATAAGTTGAGAGACATGTTTTTGGCAGAGCACGCATCATCTTTTGAAAGCGGAGCTCTTTTGCTTTGCGACGTTTCTCCAGTATGATGTTCAATGTGTAGAGAAAGGGGTTGAGAGCTGAATTGAGTGGCAACACAAAAATGGCCATGACAACGTTGACTTCTCCTGAAATGGCGACGCCATTTTCAGCCAAGATCCCGCACAGACCAATGGGAAACCAGCACAGGAAATCAGATATCGCAACAGACAGGAGACGTCTGGCCAGAGTGGACTCCTTGGACTGCACAGTATCTGCGCCGAGGTTCTGGGTCTTGGTCGCCTGGTTTGATATGGTGCTGCTCCTCACTGACCAGTAGATGAGACACTGACCCACACCTATGGCGAGGAAGAGGATCAGATTGAAGACGATCATAATGCTGAACGAATAATCGTGACCTGCAAAGTCAGCTCTGGTGACAGGCAGCGGAATACAAATTCCTGTCTGCTGGAAAAACTCCCAATGTGAGGTGGCAGGCAGCAGAGGCACTATGGCAAGGACAAATCCCAGAGTCCACATCACACCACAGGCTATGATAGCTGACCGGGCTCCAAACCTGACCTGACTGAAAGGGAAACGGAGCACGATAAAACGATCCAGCGTAATTAAGCAGATGAAAAACGCTGACACTTCAGACGACAGCAAGGAAAAAAAGCCTGCAACGCTACAAGCTGAACTTGTTTTCCAGATAGTTTCACTCCAAATATAACTACCAGCATAAACCCAGTCAGCAACGCCTATGAAAACTAAATAAACTCCCATCAAAAAGTCAGACACGCACAGATGAAGGACAAATATAAGAAAGCCAGTTTTTGTGTTTTGGGATAGAAAGTACATGCGGTAGATAAAACTTCCTAAATTTCCCAGAACAGCAAGCACAGCAAATAGCAGTAGAGCAGAACGATAGGCAACAGATTTCAGCAAGTCGTCACATGAGGAAATTTCATCAGATGGAGCAACACAATCACCCCGGAAACTGTCTGGCAGGACAACAGAGCAGCACAATTTGAAGTTATCTGTATAAACATGTGAAAGATGTATCATGTGCTTCAAGAAATCTCCATCGAAATCGCTGATATAATTACCTTGTAGATCCAAAAACCGAATGTTCAAAAACAGTCGTTGTCCCTGAAGCACTTCTATACTATTCCATGACAAATCTAGAACTTGCAATTTTGGCATGAGGGTTGACAGTGTGCTCATATCCAGAACATCAGCTTGGATCGAAGAAATATTAAAGACCAACAAAGGTTGATGTACAAACTGTTTTTGAATACGAAACAGGCTGTTAGACATAGGGTTAGCAGCCAGGTTCAATGTCCGAAGATGAGGCATTCCCTTGAAGTGGCTGAAGTTGACAGAATGCAGCAGGTTTTCACTGAGGTCCAAGCTGTGCAGATTGGGCAAAACAATATCCGTCAGATTCGTCCATCCACAGTTCTGCACAGCAAGGTGGATCAGCATGGTGTTATGAATAACATCATTTATGCCTATTCCACTACCCGGGGCTTCCAGGGAGCGTATTTGAGAGAAAGAGCTAACACAGAAAGAGGTTTTACAGAAGAAGGCTAAACCGTAACAGACACAGGAGTCATGACAGGTGGTGTCGCACACCAGTTCATCATCATGCTGTGGGCACTGTGGTCGGCCATCACACAGGTGGTCTACGTGCATACAGACTGTTCTATGCCTGTCACGACATCGGTAAAACCCTGGGCAGTAGTAATCCTGACACTTTAATTCGTCTTCATGGCCCGGGCAGTCGTTCATGCCATTGCATCTAACGTAGATGGGGAAACAGTAGCCATTATGATGACACTGAAAATGCGTTTCAGGGCAATCTGTGTTGTTGTATGTCAATGGGCTCACGGAAAACCACCCAGGGTGGTCAAAGTTGACAACAGCTGGATGAGGAATCATGCTGAATGCACGAAATCTTCGCATCCCCTCACGTTTATAGAGGCAACCCTCCTCATCATAGTTTGACCGGCAGTCTATGAACGCATCACACTCTTTCTTCTTGTCCACGCACTGAACAGAACACAGCATGAAAAATGTTAGTGTACCACCCTCAAACTAATTTTATCCAACCCGTTCTTTTTGTATTTGTGTCATTAGGATTCCCCTCTACTATATAGATGGTGTCCTACTTTTGTATTTGTTTTGTTTTAGTTCTTTTCTTCATTTTTGCAATATTTTCTTCATTTTTCTCACATTATTTTATTCCATTTTCAGTTTGATTTTATCTAGATGTCGCGTGACATTGCAAACAAATGTATGTGCGTGCCCTAAATCAAGAGAATGGGCAACGAAATGGTCGATTGACTGACTGACTGGTTGATTGACTGATTGATTGATTGACAGATTGGTTGATTTATGAACGTGATCGAAGGACTGGATGATTATACGATTGAAATATAAAATAATTGAATGAATGATTGATTGATTGATTGATTGATTGATTGATTGATTGATTGATTGGTTGGTTGGTTTTGTTTATGATGAGTGAACATGCTGCTAAGTTGAATGGAAAAGAGCCAAGATGACTATTGGTGTGGGCCAAGATGACTATTGCGTTGGGCCGAAATGACTATCATATTGGGCCAAAATGACTATTGCCTTGGGTCGAAATGACGATCATATTGGGCCAAAATGACTATTGCCTTGGGTCGAAATGACGATCATATTGGGCCAAAATTGCTACTGTCTTGGGACGAAATGCATGGGCTGAAGTGTGTGGCAACCAATTAGATAGAGACAAAAGAAAACAAACCTGCCCATTTCCACAGTCTAGTGTGCCTTGTTTACATGCAAGGCGCTGACAGAAATCTTCGTCATGTGAGTCTAAACAATCCTGTGTGGAGTCGCACACCAGACTGTAGGACACGAATTCTTTAGACAGATCACAGTAAAAGTAAGGCAGGGTCAGTCCTTGGGACATACTGCAGATAGCCTTGTGCCATGTTTCTGTATTGCCCAGGTCCCTGCATCTACTTTTCACGTCACAGGCAAATGAGTTGTGGGTCAGGTGTCGATGGGGACAGATTGCTAACTGAACTCTTGCTTTTGTCGTCCTGCTCGGGGTAGGAAGTGTGACGGGTGTATTGTTGAAATGAGAAACTGTGAGGGATGGGAGCTCACACACATAGCCCTTATTGCGGCGAACAGCACACTCATAATGAGAAAACCCGCGATAACGGTCGTCCCAATAAGCACAGCTTTTAAAGCTATATGTTATAAATAACCCAAATAGAGAGACAACCAATGAACAACTCTCCCAAAAGAAAGTATGTGTGTACCTATGAACAGCAACATTTGTCAAAAGATTAAAACATGCAAACAAATGCAATTTAACACATTGCATGCAGTGTTCAGTAAATCTACCTGTTTGTCTGTCTGTCTGTTTCTCTCTCTCTCTCTCTCTCTCTCTCTCTCTCTCTCTCTCTCTCTCTCTCTCTCTCTCTCTCTCTCTCTCTCTCTCTCTCTCTCTCGATGTTGATTTCTTGTTAACATTTTTCTATATTTTGTTGTTAGTGGTGGTAGGGTTGGGTGTTTTTTTTTGTTCTTTGCCGATCTACGATCGCAAAGGAGTCTATTTTCGTTCGTGTATGTTTCTTTGTTTGTTTGTTTGTTTTTCTGTCTGTCCCAAGGATAACTCCCGAACTGCTAAGCCGAATCGCTTCAAAGTGTTTGTGGTGGTGACCTTGACCTTGGCGTATGACCTTGAAACCCGAAAATCTTTAAGGGGCGATAACTTCCACACCATTGGCCTTAGAGTTCTGATGATGGCATACCGATCAAGGTCAAGGTCAAGGTCAAGGTCGGGGAGATCGGTAGGCCTTGAAAGTGGTAGGGGTCTACAAATTGGGTTTTCAGCCATAATTTCCACATTTGTACTTGACAGAAGCGCTTCAGATTGTGTGTGGTACTGTATAACCTAGAGTAGAAAACATCCGAGCATAAATTATCGCCATGCTGACCTTGACCTTGAAGTGTGACCTTGAAAACCCAAATTTCCTTCTTTGCGCTATAAATTTCTTGTCCAAGCTGTATCTCGTGAACTAGGAGACAGAATCCCTTCAAAGTTTGTGTCAGGATGTGACACTAAGAGTATAACACATTCGTACATAAATTATCCCTCGGAAAGACAATGTCGCCGAGCGGCAGACATGTTTCCGTTTTTCTTCACCCTCCTATATCTCGTGAAATACTGTATAGAATCACTCCGAATTTTGTGTGGGTGTGTAAAAAGTAAGAGTAGAAGACATTGCAGTACAAATCATGCCACGTGGGATTTTAATGTCGCCGAGCGCAGACATGTCTCCGAGTTAAGAGTGTACACCCCATTAAGGGTGTACACCCCACTAAGGGTGTACATCCCGGTAATGGAGGGGGTCTAATGCTAAAAGTAAAAGACTTCATAGCACAAAATGTGCCACGTGGGGCTTAAATGTCGCCGAGTGGCAGACATGTCTCAGTGTTAAGGGTGTGCACCCCACCAATTAAGGGTGTGCATGCCGGAAAATGATTTGCACCCAGTCAAGGGTGTGTAGGTGCATCACCCAAATGTCACAAGGAGGACGGGGACCTAAGATGTGACGGGGAAGGGAGGTACAGGGCGGGGCATGTACAGGGCGTAACCGGCAAAGGACATATCTGCCGCCCGGCGATGCCCTTGTACTTATAACTTTTCACTTTTATGAGGATGGATACAAACACGCCTGTTTAGTGCTTATTTTTATCCCTCAATAAAAAGTGTTCATTCGTTAGTTCTCTCAACCTGTTTGTACCTCACCCAGGTTTCAACAAATCCTGTAATTCAACATTTATTTACACCCATGAAGTATTTACTACGAAGACTCTAGTCTAAATTCCGAATACAGCATGAAAAAGTTTTACAATTGAGGGACAGATGTGTGGCATGTGCCGACAACAGTGGACGATGCCATTCCAATCCACAGGTCAGAGTCCAGGTTGTATTTCATGACATCTCTGAAGGTCTCCACCATCTGGACAGTCTCTAGGCTGACCAGGGCAGCTCCTCTTTGTTGGCATTGCCACTTGGCATCTTCGTTGGTGATACCACCACTATTCGCGTAAATGATTACACTGCAGCATTTGCCTTTGACATCGATCTGAAACACACACACACACACATACACTCACACTCACACGTGCGCGCGCACGCACGCACACACGCACGCACGCACGCACGCGCACACGCACACACACGCACGCACACACGCACACACACACACATACACACACACACACACACACACACACACACACACACACACACACACACACACACACACACACACACACACACACACACGAGCCTGGTGAGTACGACCATTGTCATTCTGGAACACAGTCCCTAGTGCAACCACATACATTCCTGCCACAACAAGATGACCCAGGGTCTTGTTGATGTGCTCTAAGCGTTTCGGTTTTCTTGACCAGTATACAGTGGGGTTCTGTGATGAGCCGCAAACGCTGCCCATACCATGATAGAACCCAAGCCATGGACTGGCACGTGCTGGATGTAGTCTTCATTGAACCGTTCGCCTGGCTTTTTCCCCGAGTCCATGAGGATGAATCAAGGTGATCCAAAATTCATAAATGACCAGAACTAATGACCCTGTTGACGCGTCCATCGTCCATAGTGGTGGCACCGGTCCTGGTAAACAGCTTTGTGAGCTGGAACAGATATGAGAGAAGATGGATGTGGCTGGTAGGTGTTATCTGCTGCCAGAGCGTGTCTGTTTTAAGGTACTGGTTCACCTGTCTGGTATCCTTTCTGGGTCTCCCTGACTGTCGACTTTCATGGGCTTGGCTGGTGTTCTGGAACCGCTATTACAGCTTGGTTATGACTAATGGGGACAATTAAAGTTGGTGACCCAATGTCAGCACAGCTACACCCTCCACCACCCATGCCTGGGCTCTCCCTAGATCCAAAAGGCTTTTTGTTTTTACCATACGACCATCATGATTCAGCGATTAGTTGCACCATGTCATTGGTTAGAATTTGCATCTTTTGTGAGTTGCACTCGTTATCAAAGTCCCTGACTACCATGTGCTGAGTACGATTTTGCTCAATTCATTCTGGAAATTAAAGGCCGTAAATAACATAAAAATATAAATGGGAGAAAAGTACTATGTACATACTTAGAATGCAAAATGCTGGATTGAAGCAATGATGTTAACAGAGATAACTTCTGTGATCAGTTATGATAGAATAATTCACTAGTGTAATAGAAGAAACAGACACTCTTCTTTATTATATGAAAAAAACAATCGTAGCCTCCTGAAGAAATTGGACAAATGATGACGACGTTATCTCTTCATCTCAAGATAGTCGTGTATGCGAAGCCAATATCTATTGCACAAAACCAAAAAATATATCTGAAATATTGAGAGATAAACTATTAAAAATGAGAAATATTACACCATGCGCATACGGCTTCTGGCTCAGAAAATTAGGGTTTGAAATAAATGACAGCACATGGAAAACACTTTACTCGGCCACAAAAGAAACACGTTTGAGAGAGTTACAGTGGACATTGGTTCATAACATCTATCCGACCAATATTATGTTAACCAAAGTGAAAGTTGATGAAGATAATAAATGTTCAGCATGCAGGGAGTAAACAGATTTCGTTGAACACTTTTTTTATGAATGTGAACCGATACAAACTTTTTGGACGAAGCTAGAGAACTTGATCCATTGTATCATTGGCACACAAATAAAACTGAATATAGTCGTTGTACTTTTGGGCTTACATAATCATTATGACACCATGCACAAACATGATGAAAATGTTATATATAAAAAATGATGAAAATGCTAACCTCACTAATGATGAAGCATCACTTTGAGAGAGAGAGAGAGAGAGAGAGAGAGAGAGAGAGAGAGAGAGAGAGAGAGAGAGAGAGAGAGAGAGAGAGAGAGAGAGAGAGCAACAACAACAACAATGAACAACTGTTTAATGACCAGGCCATCTGCCCATGTCATGAGGGAATGGGTAACAATGGGAAATCTTCAAATTCAAACAGATAAGCATAACAAACAACATCAAGATGATAATAGAAAATATCACATTGTTTCATTACGAATTCTAAGTGCATCAGACAGGCACACTGTAAGGTTAAATATACATCTAGAGTCACACATCAGCAAAGCTAGACTAAAGGCAGAAGGATGATTATAATATTTTTAGGGATCAACTCAGTACTAATAAATATTTAGGGCAAATTGATACAAAATGTATTTCAGCTCCAGGCGATCCTTTGCAAAATGGACAATCAAGACCAACATTTCTTGAGAGAAAGATGTGCTGGATCAGCTCGTTGTTATTAAGAGCTTGCTCATTTCATGAAACAGGCAAACTTGCATTCAAATGTTCAGTCTTCGAATAATGTTTTGCCATTGCTTTTTCATGAAAAACGCAAATTTGTTGCATCAGGCAATTTAAAAAAATTAGTGTAACATATATATTCAATGCTATGTCTGTTTACAAACTGGCAACTGTTTTTTTAATTTTTTATTGAAGTTGCATTAAGGCCTATTTCTCTGATTTTGACTGGCAATACGAGATGTGTGCTATTGTCCGTATTTCGATTTGGTGGCTTTTAACCTTACTTTCCTGTACTTCACTTTAATTTAACTTTATTTACTTTACCTTCCCAGGTCCACACGTATCAGAGGTGTAGGGGCAATGAGCTTCATCTTCGTGTTCCAGACACTGGGAGATCAGGTCACACATAGGGAAGAATTCAACCAAGCCAGGCCACGCTGACCGTGAACAGTTCCAGTGTTTTTGGTCTAGTACCCAATGGGATTTTAATTTCTCTTTATAGAAAGAGAAGCGAAATTTGAAATTTTTGCAAATGGTACGTGGAAAATACAAGGACACGTGGAGATTGTTGCTTGTTATCTTGTCTAATTCATCAGGGAACATACCAACAGCGCCTTTAATAATACGTTTTGTGATTACTTTGGGATCAGTCAACCTGAAGCCACAACGACCCATGTATGCTGTCGTAGAAGATGGAGAGGTACCATTGAACAGTGCTATGGCAATGAAATGGTCAGGAGGTCTGGTTAGAGTAAGACACGTTACATGGCTCTTTAAACACTTAAGATTTGTTCCAAGTCCTTGGATGTGGATGTACCCTGTACAACAACAGTTTCAGTTGTCTTTCAGCCAACCTTGTACTATCGCTAAAGTATCAAACATTAAGTCCTATTAACTATATCCACAATATTATATACAGCGTTAACACATATGTACTTATCAACAGGATAACTTTGTTAAATAAAATTTGATCATCGACATGTTGTAATAAAATTGTAAACGTAGGGAAGCAACAATATTTTAAGGCCCACATCACATTCAGCCCATACAGAACAGATTTGTCATTAATGTAGAACGTGTCCTGCAACACTGCCGACTCCATGATACCACAAGGTCAAGAATGTAGGACAACTAGGCCTCAAGACCTCTTGGTGTGTTCTTTCTCATATTTTTATATATTTTGATTGACAAGGCTGTGACGATTTTGACACATATGAATCTAACTGATATTTTAATTATTTCAAAAAAGCCACAAAACACCAATGCTTTCAAACTTTCGAGATTTTTGTTATCTCTTATTAGGAACATGAGACAAAAATTAAAACAAATGGTACAGTTAAAAGGTTTATAAAACTTTTCTGTGTCCAAAGTCTGTATATGTGAACCTCAGAAACAAAACCAGTTAACGTTAACTTTATGTATTTTTGTGCTGATTTACTTTTTCTCCCAATGGGGGAGGGACAGTGCCTTATGCAAAGACAGCTGTTTCGATCTGTGGAAGATCTCATCAGTTTGCATGATCGGCCTGCAATTTGACCGTCCAGTGGATGTCAACTTGAGCAAGAAGACATTCTACAAGAGAATGGTGTCTTCTTTGCACCAAATCGAAAATCCACAATAAAAGCAAACCAGCACAAAGTATTTGAAGAAACGTAGATGACTGCTGGGTTCTATGAAATTCACAACAAATTAAAACAAGAGTCGAAATTGAAACCCAAAATAAAAGGTTTAATAAAACAAAACACAGAGCAAAACAAATCACGACGTTTCGGGTTCAACCCGTTGTCCAGTGCTAAAAATAGATATGACATAGTGACACACATGACGTAAAGACGTAAACAACTTGTGATGCAATGACAAAAATGACGGTGGACAGTGACATCACCTTAGTAACAAGAGGCAAAGCCTGCAAGGCTCACGTCTGATTTTTATTACTATAGCAGGCATGGGAATTCCCATGACAATTCCCATGCCTGTATAGAGAGAATACTGTTATGTAGACACTTGTGCATCTGAAAACAGAATTAATTTTTATTTTACTGTGTAAATTAAAATTATTTCTATGCATTAAATTACCCCTACCCCTTTCTTTAAAATTTAATTATATGTATGCGCATGTAACATAGTGGAGCCCTATTTTTATTTTTGGCAAACAAGTAAAATTGAAAAGCATATTGACCAAGCTTTCAGAAAAACATAGTGACCAATCCCCCCCCCCCCCCCCCCCCCGCCGGGGTAAGGGGGGTCTACGGACACCTGAAGTAGGCCTACAGTCTTTGCCTGTGGGTCTAAGCCTCTTACTCTTAGAAAATTAATAATTGAAGTTGCGTGATTCGTAAGGCCATACTCCTGATCTGTTACTGTTTTAAACTGATTGTTCCATGCGATGAAAACTTGTTCCACATCATCTACATTTCTGTAAGATATTTTATATTAGTCCTAATATTTTATTTTCGTTTCGTTAATTCCCCCCCCCCCCCCCTCTGCCACAAAGCAAAGGTCAAGGTCACAGCCAGCAAGCTCATCCATGTTTATTTTCCCCTGTACAGTCTTTGCACATGGTGATCAATCGTCTAGGCCTAACAAAGGATTCGTACGTCGAAGGCAGTGAAATCGACGAACCCTGGATTTTCCGTATATTTTTTTTTTCAAGACTGAAATGAATGTGGGCTAAATGTTAAGTACGTCGTCTTGATTATGAGGTAAGGCGTGATATCTTATTCTCTAGGCCTAGGCCTTGTTGCCGGAAGTGCGGTAGGCTAAGTTATGCGCAGAGGTGATGCGCGAATGAACACGAACAACCGTTACTCAAAGGCGCAAATAAAGCGAAACTACCGGGCCGTCAACGCACACACTCGGTACATCCATTTGTTACAGAAAATATAAGTTGACGACGTTAAAATGTACCTATTTGTACACACCTGAAGTCTTGTGTTTCTTTTTAAAGAGCGTTTTTGTATATCTAATGGAGAGTCTTCTTTCCAGTATGTATCTCCTACTCTGTACAACACAACAGTAATCTCTGCAACAAATGATTTTCTTTCTTTTGGTCCTTCCCGATGTATCTGACTGCTTTGATCGCCATGACTTGAAGGCTCACGTCAAAATCAAGTATCCTGCTAACTTTAACTCTCTAACATCTTATGTTTTTTTGAGAAAATGACAACGTTAAAGTTTCAGTGGAGAATGAGAGTCTTCTTTAGTTTGAAGAGTGTGACTGAGTCAAGGTTAAAGGTTGCACAACAGTAATCTCTGCAACAAATGATTATCTTTATTTTGTTCTTTATCAATGTATCTGACTGCTTTGATCATCGTGACTTGAAGGCTCACATCAAAATCAAGTATCCTGCTAACTTTAACCCTCTAACGCCTTATATGTTTAGAGAAAATGACAACGTTAAGGTTTGAGTTAAGGTTAAAGGTCGGGGCCACGGACGCAACACACACACACACACATACACACACACACATACATACACACAGACACACAACCGAACATGTACGATACTATAGACTCACTTTGTTTTAAAAAAAACGACGTGAGCCAAAAATGATGACAAATAAACTTACGACGATTAATATGAAATAAAGATCTACCAGATTGGATTGTCCAAAACAAACAATATTGTAGAAAAGTTCTCTCTCTCTCTCTCTCTCTCTCTCTCTCTCTCTCTCTCTCTCTCTCTCTCTCTCTCTCTCTCTCTCTCTCTCTCTCTCTCTCTCTCTCTCTCTCTCTCTACAGCACAAAGTAACCAGAAATAGTAAAAGTCTTATGAAAATCTTAAGTGAAATGAAGAAAATAATAATGTTCTCAAATTTTAATTTCAAAACCTAATAGACATGACTAGAGAGGGCCAACTACTGAGATGATATCCAAATTAAAGATTAAAACAGATCTCAGCACTTGAATAGCTGAGCTCCGTACCCCTACTCTGAAGGACTGAAAAGTTAGTGCAGGATAGTGGGAGGTGTACCTTTCAAGATTATATGTCAGTTTCTTTCCCTTGTTTGTCTCGGACTTGTGGCCAGATCCATTTTTTGATGCAAAATAGTTTTCATGAGGGGTAGGCTGTTCAGCATTAATGGCCTTCGAGACATTAGTTTCTTGTTATGGTGGATCCATAACGGATACGAGTGGCAGCACGCTTACGCGGAATTAATTATTTCAAAAAAGCCACAAAACACCAATGCTTTCAAGCTTTCGATATTTTTATTATCTCTTATCAGGAAAATGAGTTTTAAAACTGACATGAGATATCAAAAAAAGAAGGTACAGCTAAAAAGTTTATAAAACTTTTCTGTGTCCAAAATGATATTTTAATTATGTGAGTATTTCTCAAGGAGGTTTTTAAGCTGGTTAACAGTTGGTGCCAGCTTAATGTGGGCTGGAATTATGTTAGCAAAACGTTTTTTCTTAACTTACTTCTGCTGTATTGAGTTAATATTTTCATTTCATTTGTTTCTAGTTTTTGTATTGTTAGAAGGTTGGAACACTTTTTTGTTAGTGTAATCAAAGCTATGGACAATGTTGTAAGTATATACGTAAGTCTATAGTTCAGAGATGGCAAATTCAGTTTGCGTCATCTCTCAGCATAACCTAGCTTGCTTAACGATTTTACTAACTTAGTTGCTCTTCTTTGAACTCGTTCGTTTGCTTGTGACTTTCGTTTTAGAAACGGGTTCCAAACTTGATTACCATACGACAAGACCCCAAGACAAGCAATGTGGCCAGATTCTACACCGCTGAGTGAAAAGCTCTATGGCAACCTTAATGATCTCCAGACGACTGCTGACGATGGCCACTAGCATCTTCATCCGATGTGATATTGACGAAGAAGTGAGTCAGTCCAATCAAGACCCCCAGATAACAAAAGAGCAAGGGAGACAAGTACTATTCTAAAACTCGTGTCTTGAATTTATTTAAAGGTGGAACCTGACGGATGAGGTTTTTTCAAGAAAGACGTCGATATTACTAGAAAGACAGCATTTTCAAGGATCGGAACACTCACTTTGCTCTGGTTTCTTATAAATTAAACCGTCAAAACGGCGATTCCTCCTTAGCGGAGATGCGGGAGAGAGTAGCCAGTTTGGATGGGATGGGTGGAGGTCACTCATTGTGGTTGAAGCGTTTTCTTTTTTTTTGTAGTGCAGTAAAAGTAACAAAATTCGAACTATGTCCTTTGTTGTGAGCGAAACTCCTTTAGATAAACTGCATCAAACAAATTTAAAAAAAGAAAAAAAAGCTTGTATTGCGAAAATTTCGTGCAAACGATTTGGCGGCCATTAGAAAAGAGACGGCACACGCCTTCTCTTTGGTGAAAAAATCTGATTTCCAGCACCTCCGCCAAGGAGGAAACGCCGATTGGACGGCTTGATTTCTAGGAAACTAGAGCAAAGTGAGTGTTGCAATCTCTGTAAAGGGTGTTTTCCTGGTGATCTCGACGTGTTTCTTACAAAAACTCATCTGTCAGGGTGCCCCTTTAAAGCACGAAGACGCCGTGCCCAAGAACCATGCCCACTCGCTCTGCTTGGAGGATTTAGGACACTTGGTGTTAGGGATGGTTCACGGTGGTCAATTAGTTTACAAGCCTGCAACATCGAGAGTCAGTGCACATCAAGATCAGGATGAATACGTCGCAGACGCCACTTCTGACAATAATCGCGACGGAGCTAGGATGGCGCACATACCTAACAGAAAAGTTATAGAAAGAGAAAGACCTACCACTTGCAAAAAAATACCTACCACTTGCACAGTAAGCCTCCCTGTTCAAGGAAAGAACAAATAAATCTGCACCTCTTGGAGTAAATTTTGAAAACAATTATACTATTATATTTAGTAGTGCTACAATCTCTCCTCCACCCCACTACTACCCCCCTCCCCCACCCCCCTTACACCCTGCCATCCTTCCTTAATAATTTCACTCTGAAATCTATTCAACTCGTCTCTGTCAACTTTTGTGGTTTTGTGAACTGTTATCAAATCCACAAAACACTTCAACTGCAGTAAAGCCTTACAGGACTTCTCAGTCTGGAAAAAGAGCTAAGCTGGAAAGCTTGACTTCTCTTCTCATACCAAAGGATCAATTCTCATTCTCATTCTCATTCTTAGAAAGGTCTGATATCATGATATTGAATATATAAAAATGGAGCAATGATGGATCCTTGAGGAACTCCCATATGCAATTCTCATTCTCATACAAGGTCACTGTCGTGTCTTGTCTGTCGTCGAAATCACCACTCTGTGGCATTACATCAACGAACTTGGGGAGAGCACAACTTAAAATAAAAACAACAAAACCTGTTCTAGTTTGAGTGACCTGGCCAGCCAGCGCCTGTTCAGCGAGACACCAACATGATGCCACATACGGCAGCAACCCAATCTATCCCTAAGTTTGATTATAAGGAAGGGGAAAAGGGGTGGTGGTGGTGTATGGCAGGAGAGATGGGGCAGGGGGGGGGGGGGGGGGGGGAGGGGGGGGGGGGGGGGGGCTTTAGCGGGGGGTGATGGGTTGGAGGTTGATTTATTTCAGAGCTGGGGTCTGTTGGAGGAGGGTTTTGAAGTCCTCCACTGACCAAGCGGAAACAACTTTGGTGTTTAAGTTGTTCCAATCCCGGATAGTTCTGGGGGAAAAGCTGTTTTTCAGTGCTGCTGTTTTTACCGGCTGGATAGTGAAGCATCGGTCATTCTTCCTAGCCAGTTGTTCGACTAGGTTCTTACTCTCCTGGTCTTCATCAGTGTGTTTGTTGTCCAGATCCAGCAGTCAACAATGTTCTCTTCTTTGCAAAGACATTGAGCACTGTGTATGTAGAAAGCAAGAAAAAAATGAAACTGAACGTTTTTGGCTCACGTCGTTTTTTAAAAACAAAGTGAGTCTATTGTATCGTACATGTTCGGTTGTGTGTGTGTGTGTGTGTGCGTGTGCGTGTGCGTGTGCGTGTGCGTGTGCGTGTGCGTGTGTGTGTGTGTGTGTTGCGTCCGTGGCCCCGACCTTTAACCTTGACTCAAACTTTAACGTTGTCATTTTCTCTAAACATATAAGGCGTTAGAGGGTTAAAGTTAGCAGGATACTTGATTTTGACGTGAGCCTTCAAGTCACGACGATCAAAGCAGTCAGATACATTGATAAAGAACAAAATAAAGATAATCATTTGTTGCAGAGATTACTGTTGTGCAACCTTTAACCTTGACTCAGTCACACTCTTCAAACTAAAGAAGACTCTCACTCTCCACTGAAACTTTAACGTTGTCGTTTTCTCAAAAAAACATAAGATGTTAGAGGGTTAAAGTTAGCAGGATACTTGATTTTGACGTGAGCCTTCAAGTCATGACGATCAAAGCAGTCAGATACATCGATAAGGAACAAAAGAAAGAAAATCATTTGTTGCAGAGATTACTGTTGTGTTGTATTCTACCGAGTAGGATACTGGAAAGAAGACTCTCCATTAGATATACAAAAACGCTCTTTAAAAAGAAACACAAGACTTCAGGTGTGTACAAATAGGTACATTTTAACGTCGTTAACTTATATTTTCTGTAACAAATGGATGTACCGAGTGTGTGCGTTGACGGCCCGGTTGTTTCGTTTTATTTGCGCCTTTTTGACAACGGTTGTTCGTGTTCATTCGCACATCATCTCTGCGCATGCAATACTTAGCCTATCGCACTTCCGGCAACAAGGCCTAGGCCTAGAGAATAAGATATCACGCCTTACCTCATAATCAAGACGACGTACCTAACATTTAGCCCACATTCATTTCAGTCTTGAAAAACAATGTACGGAAAATCCAGTGTTCATCGATTTCACTGCCTTCGACGTACGAATCCTTTTATTTGTTAGGCCTAGACGATTGATCACCATGTGCAAAGACTGTACAGGGGAAGATAAACATGGATGAGCTTGCTGGCTGTGACCTTGACCTTTGCTTTGTTGCAGAGGGGGAGGGAAAATTAACGAAACGAAAATAAAATATTAGGACTAATATAAAATATCTTACAGAAATGTAGATGATGTGGAACAAGTTTTCATCGCATGAACAATCAGTTTAAAACAGTAACAGATCAGGAGTATGGCCTTACGAATTACGCAACTTCAATTATTAATTTTCTAAGAGTAAGAGGCTTAGACCTACAGGCAAAGACTGTAGGCCTACTACAGGTGTTCGTAGACCCCCCTTACCCCGGCGGGGTGGGAGGGGGGGATTGGTCACTATGTTTTTTCTGAAAGCTTGGTCAATATGCTTTTCAATTTTACTTGTTTGCCAAAAATAAAAATAGGGCTCCACTATGTTACATGCGCATATATAAACATACATATAATTAAATTTTAAAGAAAGGGGTAGGGGTAATTTAATGCACAGAAATAATTTAATTTACACAGTAAAATAAAAATTAATTCTGTTTTCAGATGCACAAGTGTCTACATAACAGTATTCTCTCTATACAGGCATGGGAATTGTCATGGGAATTCCCATGCCTGCTATAGTAATACAAATCAGACGTGAGCCTTGAAGGCTTTGCCTCTTGTTCATAGTTTTGTTTATGTATGTTAAAGTCAAACCAAAAACTACCAAAATGGAACAATGGGAAGGCGGCCACTTTCAGTAAAGAGGGAGTGTGTCACAGACAGCACTTACCAGCAGATGAAGACAGATGAGTTACTTGTATATGCTGCGTCCGGTTCACAGCAAAAAAAGACAGTGAGGTTTCGCGTCTTGTTTTATCCACTCTACATGATTGCCGACCACCTAAACAGTGAGTAGTACCCACATTAACAACGAGAGTATCTGCTATGCTATATAGAACATGACCGGGGTTCACAAATTGACACGGTTTTCTGCGACTAATTGGTTGCTCAGCTCCGAAGTAATGCATAAATTTAAGCCCCTCACCGCTTGCACATTTGTTTATTTGAAAATGCACAACTTGGTAAGAATGTACCTGAAGCTTGAATGGGCACTCCCATTTGTGTTCCAAGTCATTTAAAGAGCGGAAGTATCCCGTGGAGTTAGCTACCGTGATTTCTTTCACCTCACGCTGTTTTAAACATGCAGCAAACTCAGAAATTGTCAGTGTTCCATCGTGTGTTGAGATGCTGCCGCTGTTCAGTCTCTGTGGGGTAGCACGACTTTGGCTTACTGTAGAATCAATAGCAATGCCATGAAATGTGACTGAGCTCCCGTGACGCTTTGTTGTTTCAGTGTGGTTGGTCACATTTTCTGCAGATGCCACATTGTATGAAAAGTCAGTTGTTCCATGACGATGATCGGCGAAGATGCTGCCATTTATTATCTTGAAACTTTTTGTCATTTGAGCCCCGACAATACGTGTGTTCAAACGAATACAGATCGTAGAAACTAGAAAACGGAAAACCGTGCAAACTGTCTTATTTCTGGCCATTGTTAAATTCACTGTCTGTTGTGGCAATAAAAAAGACCGATTTGTTTTTTAATTTGGCAAAACAAAAAAAGTTTCGCGAAGAAAAATTTAAGAACTTCAGTAAAAGAGTCACGTAAAAACAATATGCAGAGAAAGCTGAAAATAATCTTCAACAGGGAATATTGCTGATGCCTGGAAGCAGTTGAACAAATAAAACAAGTAAATCATATCAGCCACGCTTTAGTAATACCCATGCAAGAAACGAGAGATTTATCAGATTTGTTTATATTTGTTCTGGTGTCGTTTTAAATGGGTTTATTTGCGATTAGAGATCCATGATGTGTGTGTGTGTGTGTGTGTGTGTGTGTGTGTGTGTGTGTGTGTGTTGTGTGTGTGTGTGTGTGTGTGTGTGTGTGTGTGTGTGTGTGTGTGTGTGAAAGGAAAAACAATGTTTCTTGTTCTGACATGTGAGATTATTGCCTGATTATTAACCCTTTCGTCGCCACTGTCGCCTCTTGGCACCACAACGATTTAGCACCCACGTCACTGAAAGGTATCAAATGATGGTCTGTTAACCAATGACCTTATGTTCTTAATTTTGGGAGGTAAGGATAGGTCCTATTTTATGCATGTCACAGAGGAATCCCCAATATTGCAGACAAAATCTGTTCTCTGCCCAGGTGAGTTTAATGGAAAGTTTTGGATGAAAAATGGCTGGCGTTGAAACGGTTAAAACTATGTGAATGCAAATCTGTTTAACGTCCTCCGGTCTTGGACAGACACATATGGGACATTAGTAGATATAAAGATGGTGGGAACGATCCTGGAGGCAATGCCCGGAGGCAGTGCAACACCAGTAAAGTCCCGAATTTTTAACAATACATATATGTAAGGTAACTACTGAATATTAAAACATAAAAAATGAACAAAATAAAACTTCATATGTAGCAATTTGCACATAATGTGGTATAAGAATCTCACTGAAGTAATTTGGGTTGTTCTTTAATTTTAATATTTTTATTATTGTAATTTGTATGGTTAAACATCTAATATTGTGTGCATGCAATTTTTATTTTCCTCTCAAGAAAACTGTATTTTTTATGGAAATGAGCAGATGTGTTCTTGCGCCAGTGTGCAAACTTTTGCCATAGAAGCAACTTCTAATGAACTTTGTTACCTTCTATGTACACTTTTTTAAAACTAATTTAATCTTTTCTTTAATTGTATGCGAAATCGCATCCTTAAAGCGCACACTTCTCACTGTGTTGTTATCTGTTGGCTTTCCCCTTTCTAAGCTGAAGTTATGTCAACAATCATTTTGATACTTTCACGCTGAATCTTACATAATGTTGGCTCCCTAACATAATCTTAACTTAAACAGTATAATAATTTGTTGCGATGCTTACACTTAGCATTGACGATATCTGTCTTAATTAAACACAGTTGCCTATGCGTTTTATTTTTTAAGCCAGGAACAGAAGTTAAAACAAAAATAATCAGACCCAAGGATCTGGAAGGGAGGGATAAAGATATCACAGAGGCATGACAGAGAGAGGGTGGGGGGGGAGAGAGAGAGAGAGAGAGAGAGAGAGAGAGAGAGAGAGAGAGAGAGAGAGAGAGAGAGAGAGAGAGAGAGAGAGAGAGAGTTAGAGAGAGAGTTAGAGAGAGAGATAGAGAGAGAGAGAGAGAGAGAGAGAGAGAGAGAGAGAGAGAGAGAGAGAGAGAGAGAGAGAGAGAGAGTATGCCAAGCACAGTCCATAAATCAGAGCAGAGAGAGAGAGACAGAGATAATCAGAGAGAGCGAGAGAGAGAGAGAGAGAGAGAGAGAGAGAGAGAGAGAGAGAGAGAGAGAGAGAGAGAGAGAGTCTACCAAGCACAGTCCATAAATCAGAGCGAAGCAAGCAGTGAGTTGCAGAGCGAGAGCAGTCAATAAATCACACCATGTCAGACACAGCAATTAATCACCGCGTGCGCGCACGGTTATGTTATGTGGCGTGATATGTGCACTTGCGCGCGCGCGCGTGTGTGTGTGTGTGTGTGGGGGGGGGGGGTGCGTGCATGTGCGTGTGCGTGCGTATGTGTGTGTGTGTGTATGTATGTGTGTGTGTGTGTCTGTCTGTCTGTCTATTATTTGCGTGTGTTTGTGTGATCCTCTCTCTCTCTCTCTCTCTCTCTACATCCTCTCTCTCTCTCTCTCTCTCTTCTCTCTCATCTCTCTCTCTCTCTCTCTCTCTCTCTCTCTCGCTTCTCTCCTCTCTCGTCTCTCTCTCTCTCACTCTCTGTCTCTCTCTCCTCTGGGAGGGGGGGGGGCATCTCTCTCCTCTCTCTCTCTCTCTCTCTCATCTCTCTCTCCTATCTCTCTCCTCTCTCTTCTCTCTGTATGGGGGGGGGGGGGAGAGTGTGGTGTGTGTTGGGCGTGTGTAATTGCGTGTGTGTTTGCGTGTGCGCGCGCGCGCGCGCGCGTGTGTGAGTGTGAGTGTGTGTGTGTGTGTGTGTGTGTGTGTGCCCGTATTTTTCTTGTTTGCAGGTTGTTTAATATTTATCCGCTAATGCTCTGTACGGTTTTAGTGCAATTAACAGTCTTATTATTTTGTTTGTAGACGTAGCGCCTACTTGTGATAATCATCAAACACCAAAGACTGTACAGGGGAAGATAAACATCCGGTCTCTTTTCCCTATATGAGTAGTGAGGACAGAAACACTGGTTATGTCCCTTTTAAACAGTGACACATTTTACACATCGATAGGCCAGTTGAATTCTCCGTTCAAGTTCCAGTCCGAGTTTTTGGATAGCCTCCACTGTGAATAGTGTACACGTCCGCACTACTAACGATAACTCTCTATCAGCCCGGTTCGCCGAGCTTTTAAGTAATCCATCTTATCCTTTTAGAATATCTTTGCAAACACGAAAAGACAGGGTCAGCTTGTATTTCTTGCATATTTCTGCCCGCGTGACAGCGGGAGTTCTCTGCCCCCGTGGAGATACCGTGGGGTCTTTTGTATAAATAGTTCCCCCACCTTTCTGGAAGTTCTGTGCTTGTAGCTTCCTCTAATCTGTCACTCTCTTTGACTCTGCCTTTTCCCTTTGCTTTCTGTCATCTACTATCTTTCTGCCTTACCGGGTCCATTCTCTTGCCCTTTTTTTTCACGAAACACTTTTCAAAAAGAGTTCCTCCAGCCGAAGTCGGACTTGCTGGGCCTAACTATTTCTTAGTTAGGCGCACAACTTAGCCCACCCCCAAGCCAGGGAGATTTTGTTCTAAGTGTGTGAGTAGTTGACAAAGCACAATCTTTTCTGTTCTTTTTTAAGGAAATGATAGATTGGACACAGGTCTATAGCTTTTCAGATTGTCATGAGCCAGGGAGGGTTTCTTTAGCAGGGGGCGGACTATAGCAGATTTCAAGCCAGAAGGGAAGGAGCAAGACAAGAGAGAATCATTCACAATATGAGTGACATATGGTAGCAGTTCATCAATACACTCACAAAACAGGGACGATGGGATAGGGGGTCCAGTTCACATGATTTGGGACTAGTGCCTAAACAAAGCTGTTTGAAAGAAAGGAGGGAAGGTAAATGTTGTTGTCATGTAGCATGTAATACATTAGGTAACTAATTGTAAATACAGTCAAAATCGCTTATCTCAAAATGTAAGGGACTGAAATTTTATTTTGAGATTTCAGCCAGTATTTTGAGATAAAAAGACTTTTCGACATAAATAAGATTTTTAAAGTGGGACCCACAAAATTATTGTGAGTTAATCGAGTAGTGAGTTTTTTGAGTTATCCGTTTTTGAAGTTATCAGGAATCCCACTGCATTCATTTTTGGTAATTAAAATGGAGGGGTTCAAGCTAGGGATCATAATTCGAATAGAAATAACTCAAAAATGTCAGTTATGTAGTTTATTGCTACGCCGTTTCAACAAAACTCCATCACCCCATCAATGTCACCCAAATCACCATTCTCAACTCTACCCTGCCTGGTTCGTTCACCCACATGATACCCCAGCCTCCCATAGACCTAAATGGCTAATGTTATGATCTAGCTCCCTCCGCTGTTCCATGGGGAAATTGGCCAATCAGCTTAACGGAAAAGCCTAAATCGGAGGGAGCTGATTGGCCAACTGAACCCCGTTAAGCCTTTCACCCTGGAACAGTCGGAGGGAAGCTGATCTTAATCTAACATTAGCAGACTAATGAATAACCATGTGACCCAGCCCACGAAGGGGAGTGTTATTTAGTGTCAAACCACGGATATTCTGAGAACCCCTGGACTACAACACGTTTGAAACCTTTTGAGAATTCTATTTCTAATAATTGACAGGAACCCCGATTCTTTAATATCTTTTTTTTCCGTTCCAAAGTTATGAGCATTTAAAGTTAGTAGGGTGAGCATCGGCCATTTTAAGGAAAACACTGTCTCCTAAAAATCTAGCCTACTGTTAATTAAAATGCTATTGACCTAATTATCATTTGAAAAATTCTTATAAGACCATTTAGTCCGACCATAGTTAAAGATTATCCTTTATGTAAATATGAAGGGTAAGCTGTTAGAGAGCACGAAAACACCCATAGCACAACAACTTGACAAAAACAATGATATTTTTTGACTTTGCCAAGACGCAGTTTTGAAAAACTAGCCCAGTGACTTAATGTCCCTTTCGCGGTGCTGGGTCAGTTGACATGGGTCACTATATGCAGGGTTGGTTTGGGTGTGTGTGTTTTTACCCTAAATGATAAATCATAAGCATGGTCTGGTTGGAAAAAGCATTTCCGACTTTCTGTTTTTGTTGGGAAATTACAAATGTAATCTGTTTCAGAAATAATGAAAGATAAGAGGTAGTTGTTAGAGGAGAGCACGAAAATAACTACAATATGTGTCAACATTCACAAAAAAAATGAGGGATGTTTGTGCTTTGCAAGCCAGAGTGTAGTTTAGTGTGTTCTGTGGAGAATGTATGTGTGTGAGAAAAGGAAAAAGTTGAGTGTGTGTGACTTAATGTCCCTTTCGCGTGGAGTGCTCTGGTGCTGCTTTTTGTTTATCCTGGTGGGTCAACTTTAATATGCAGGGTTTTGGTTTGGGTGCAATATGAGGCTTTCCTTTTATGATCACTGTGATCATTACACTCAGGCCTGTCACGCAAATATCAACACCCTTTGATGTCGTTATGTTAGTGTTTTTTGACCTCTCCTAAACCTGATTAACTTTCATTAAGCATGTCGTGGTTCTCACCTCTCTGTCAGTTTTAAAAAATATAAAAAAACAAAAAAAGAAAAAAAAATAAAAAAAAAAAAAAAAAAGAAAAAAAAGTGAAAAAAAGCATTCTCCGCTTTCTGTCTTTCTTTTCGTTGTCTTGGGAGGGAAAAAAAAGAAATCAGGGAAATTACAAATGGTAAATCTGTTTCAGATTATTGGGATCTCAAGGAAAAAGGGCGGAAAAAAGGGAAAAAAAGGGGAAGGGGGGGGGGGGGGAGTAGAGGAGATTTCCCTAGAGAGAGAAAGATTAAGAGAGAGGGGAATCAGGGGGGGGGGGGGGGAGAAAGGGGGGGGGGGGGGGGGGAAAACACTGTCAATTTATTTGTTCAAAGACAGTTGACAGCGAGATTATGTGGATAAATCCCAGGGGCCTCTCGACTAACTGTACCAAGCATAGCACCGCACAGCTCGGTTAATATACACATGTCCCGGCCGTATATGTGTATCCATCCTGTATACAATTTTTAGGAGATAATATCTAAAACGGCTAGGATCAAGGGCCTTCCCGGCGAGAGCTGTTCAGACATAAGAATTGAATAGAGGGAAGTGGAGAAAACCATCTTTGACCGAAGGGAGGCACTCAACATATGTACAATATGTACGATAGACAATATGTTGGTTTAAAAATATCGTAACAAAAACTAAAGACTATTTCTACTGTATATCTCTCGCTCTACCGCATCACGCTCCTAGCTATGTCAGTTAAATTGAGCTAGGCACGTGATATCAAATATCCTCCTTAAGCAAGGCGCCTCGCAATGTGCACTCCGTTTCGCATACGATCTAGACTGCCCCGGTCACTAGGGCGATTTCTGTATTTTTCCCGGGGGTCGGTATGTGTATACCCGGTGTTACGTGGTCGTAGGCGGGTAGGCTGCTGATATCCGCGCTCCTGAGTGTTCATCAGTTATTCATTGCTTATCGGGTGGGGGGGGGGTGCTTCTGTGTTTTGATTTACATGCAAAAAACACACAATAGGATACTATATAATGCCAATCACTTCAGTTCTCTCTCGTTTAAAGCCTAGTAGTCTGTGCTTCTCTTGCTCTTGGGGGGGGTGTTTAAAACTCGAAAACGGAGTTGGCAGTAGTGTAGATTCCCTAACTCACATTACTTGTTTTAATCAGTTTCACCCCAGAGAATGCACATGGGGGGTCTGAAAGTCACTGTCAATTATTTTGGGTCACGCACGACCAAGGATAATCCAGGGGAAGCGACTGTACCAAGCAAAGACGGATGCTGCGATACTAGGCGTCTCCTTTGAGGTACTTAGGGGCATTTGATATAATGCTTGACAACTAAAGCTGGGGGGGTAGAGCGAGCTTGGGGGATAGAGGCGGTGGATATAGTGAGTGGTGGGGGATGAATTGCGGGGATATTTGGATAGAGGGAGGATGTTGGGTGGAAGGTGAGGTTCATGTTAAGGATAATTCTTCTATGTGTGTGTGTGGGGGGGGGGGGGGTAACGGGGTATCCACTTCTCGATATTAGATAGGGCGGGGGGGGGGGGGTGGGGGTGCCCGGAGCAAGAAGTTTACGCATGTTAAAGTGGTTGCGTGCATGGAATTTTGGGCATGTGTGTGTGTATATCAAAGTGTGTGCATGCAGGTGTATGCACAATCAATATGAATGGATAGGACTGGACTGTAGAAGTAATAAATAAACCACATAAGATAGGAATAAAACCAGTAACAGCAAAAACAAAAATCACCCCAACTGGAAAACAAAACCCAACATATTTACCCGAGTGTTAATGTAGCCAATTTTTTTTTTCCGGATTAGAACCACTATTAAAGAGAATAATATTTGGGGGGGTTTCAGTAGATAAACTTTATCCATTTAACTTCATATATTTCTCCATCTTATCGAGCTCTCGTTGATATATGTTTTTGGTGTGATTTATGCTACGCTGTGGGGTTTTCTTTTTTTAGAGTTACCTCCATCCACAGGCATATGTCATCTGCGGATTGAACTAATACGACGTTTTTTGATAACTTATTTGGCAGATCATACTTTAATATGGTGAAAAGAAGAGGAGCTAAAATTGACCCTTGAGGGATTCCAATCGATAAATTTATTTTCGTTGAATATGATGTTCCTATTCTAGTTTGGATTACCCTGTCTCTCAGAAAATCTTTTACATAATTGTATACGTTTCCAGATAGACCAATGTTTTTTAAGTTTATTCAAGAGCTGGAAATGCCACACTTGGTCGTAAGCTTTGTTTATGTCAAAAAATTGGCTAATACACATTTACGTCTAGCAAATTGTTTTTTTATGTTTGTGGACAATTTTACTAAAAATTCCGTCGTTGATCGACCTTTACGAAAGTCAGCTTGATTAATAAGAATTACGTCATTTTGTTCACAATAATGTAAAAGTCTGTTCAAAACAATTTTCTCTGAAAGTTTGCATACATGTGATGTTAATGCAATTGGCCTATAATTTTTAATGTTATTATTACACTTGCCTTGTTTGTGAATCGGAACAACGATTGTCTGTTTCAATATTTTTGGCATTTCACCATTGCTCCAACATGTACTAAATATGGCGTGAAGAAAAATAATAAAAAAAATTCAGGTAAATTTCTTAGCATCTGATTGAACATTGCATGTAAAACAACTGATGATTTTCTGATGGGGATTGATCTTATGGCTTCTTTTAGTTTTTGAATAGTGATCGGAGCATTAATACAATTGCTATTGTCTGGTGTTGGATCGCCATATGCTTCATGATTTTCCTCATGTTCTCTATAATTTCTGTCAGCATCTGTCAGACCCTCAGGGCAGCTAACATTGGCAAGCATGTCTACAAAGGCTTCTGCCTTCTGCTGAGCTTTAGGAAGATTATTGTTATTTATTTTTTATAGGATACTGAGGTGATGTAAATCCATTTTTCATAAGTTTTCGTTCTTCCCATACTTTCCCCATATCTTTACAATCTTTGACATCAGAGTTGCAAAAAACATTCCAGTGTTGTATCTGTGCATGTTCTATTACGTCATCACTTCCCTTACCAGCCTCTTTCATTGTTTTGTGACTGCTTGCTGATCTTTTTTTGCAATATATTTTGTATTTTTGCAATATACCTTAAATCTTAAATCTTAATGCTGTGAACATTATTGAGCCACGAAGCATGACTGTGTCTGGTCTTGGTGTTTCTGGTGGTGAAGCTTCTTCAATACCGAATTGAACCCCGATCCGCAGAGGAACGCCAAGCAGACTCGCCTACACAGCTCAGAAAACAACTAGACTCTTGGAACATCGCCATCAAAGCCCCCAGGTAAGAAAGACAATTAAATTTCTGAACCAACGCCCTCCTCTCTTTTCGATGTTCTCACCAGCATGAAAAATGATTTCAGTGGTCGTTTTGATTCTGTTATATGTCGTTTGGACTCTCTGTGTTTCTATTTCTGGAATTCGGGAAGAAGTTGGTAAAATGTCCAAGACAGGGAACTATCTTCAAAAACAAAATGATGAGCTGAGGCATCTAAATCAACAGTTGTTCGACAGAGTTGGAGATGCAAAGAGAGAAAAAAGATGATATGGAAGGAAGATCCAAAAGAAATAATCAAATCTTTAATGGCTTGAAACGACAGAAAGCACAGGAATCCTGGGATGATTGTAAACAGCTAGTTCAAGATGTTATTTGCAAAGAACTTAACATTGAAGACAACATTGAATTTGAGCATGTTCATCGGTTGAGAAATTATACACTCTCCCATAATTGCTTGTATTTCAAGATTCAAGAATATGCAGCAAGTCATGAATGAGAAAAAGAAACTGAAGCACAGTCAAGCAGGAAAATCAATCTTCATCGGCGAAAATTTCTCCAAATGTGTTCATTATACTCTTTTGGTGCCCTTTGTCCTGAGCAGGAGGCAAAATCACAAGAAATGAGGCTTCTTGCCACCCTGAAGACTTTTTATTCTCCTGGTTTGAATGTTAAAACAATGTACTAATAACTACAGGACCAATTCAAAATAGCACACTGGCCTTGAAAGAAGAAAAAAAGAACGACAACCCGGAGAAAATTTGGGGGGCTCGGCCAAACTTAGTTCCAATCAGAAAAATACACATACCCATTTGGATCCCATTGTCCCCGTCCACCCACTGTTTTTCCCTCCCCCCCCCTTCGTCCCCCGTGTGGTATTGTGTTGTATTGGTTCGTGTTTGTCGTATTTTCCCTATTGTTGTTTTGGGTCCCCCCGTCCCCTGTCCCATTTGTTTGTCCCCTTTATTTTTTCCGTGTCCCTCCCCCTTTGTCGGTTTCCGTTTATTTGTGTCCCCCCTTTTTTCATTTTTTTTTTTATAAGTTGTCAATGTTTAGTTGAGGTTGTGGTCACCTCCCCATGTTTTTGTCTAGTTGTCCCCTGTTTGGTGCCATTTGGTTCCCTGCCTTGTCTCGTTGTTCCCTCTGTCCCATTTTTTCTTGTTTTGTCTCCCCCCCGCCCCCTTTTTTTTTCCCTTTGTCCCTCCTCCCTATTGTCCCTCCCTCCCCCCCCCCCTCCCACCTTTCCTTTTCCTCCTTTCCTTCCTTTGGTTTTAAATCACGTATCTGTTTATCAGATTAGGCATAGAAAAAGAAATTTTTCTAATGATCCCCAAGTTGTTATCGTTGTCCGCCTTTCCCTCCTGATTCTGCTGTCACTGGTTTAGATGGGTTTCCCCTTCTTCCTGTTCTAATGGTGTTTAAAACACTTCCGTGACAGAACGCTCCGATCGTAGGTTTCAGCAAGAACATCTCTATCTGCTGTGAACCTCCAATCGTAGGTAGAAACGGTCCTAAGGAACAAACCTCCCGTATTATTACCGGCAAAGACTTTGTCATTGTTTGAGTTTACAGTTACTCCCCGGAATACTGAAATGGAAATGGTCTTGCCTCGTTTGTCCGCAGTCAAAATTTGAGAGATTTTTGCAAAAAGTTTCAAAAATTAGAGGTCTGAGTGGCAGGAGAGAGGAGATTTTTTGGTTGCTCAACATGATTAAGATGAACGTAATGCTGGCTAATCATCAGACTTTAAGGATGGAAGTAGTGGAAATAATGTAAGTATTACTGATTAAATTGACAGTGTAGGTGCCCAGTACTAGGTACTCTAGAGTGAGAATGGATAACAGAAAGTGTGTTTATTAGGCAGAATCGTTTCGATCTCGTTCGTCGGAGTTCGATCTCTGAAGTCAAGCAGCATGTTGGCTGTTAATCGTTCATATGCAATATTTTTCACCAATAGCTATATATTGAATAAGGCAATTCCCATGTTTCATAAAGTACAGAAAGTTTTCGACTTAAAATTTAGCAACCAAAAAAAGGGAATGGTTCCAGCAAACAATGTTAGTGCGCATGGCTTGTACTCGGATTTTCGGCAAATATTGTACTTTACACCCTCCTGCCTCTAGTTCTTGGTTTTTTTCGTGGTAGGGTTAGGATAGTGTTAGGGTTAGATGGTCTTTTCTTTTGCCACAACATCTGTTTTTTTTTTGTCAAAATCATCTTTCTTTTTGGAGGCTTATCGCTGCCAATAATGTTTCCCAGTGCAGCTCAGTGCCAGCGAGAGTGGTTTTCACTGATGCCGTGCATTCCTACTGGTTGTTAAGAGTTTATGGATCATCAAAGGAAGGCAACAGATTACATCCCTTACCCCAAATCCCGCTCTAATGTGCAGAGAAGGTACACTCTTGTTCAGAATCAGTCCACACACTTCAAGCACACTCACGTGTTCCCTTTTTCCAAATCAAGATAAATGGCTGGAATGTCCAGGTTTGACTAGTAGCTTAATATGTCAATCTTGTAAGTCATATTGTGAACATTTTCAAGATGTATTTGCGTATCCTGAAATATGGACATGTCAAAAGAGTAACAATTCAAATAAGCATTTCCTAGATTGATAAACAGTATGTTTCTGCACACGTTCCATAGTTTATATGTCCTGAAAGACTAATACTAAACTTATTTCCTGACTTACCATGGCTTTCATGTGGGTATTTTAACGTAACGCCCACTACGAGGAACCTCTTTCTGAGGTTGACAAAACTGAAATTTATGACACTGAATGTTCTGCTGCTACTACTTGATGATTTGAAATTAACTAAATAAATTTGGGAGATAAAAGTTCAAATCATGGTCGATGCTCTACTGACAGTTATGTGATTTGTGGCATAAAAAAAACCGAATCGATTTCTGTAAATAATACCAGGACCCATTATAATTGGTCATTGGGAAGAATGAAACCTCCACTCTGATCAGAAGGTGGGAGATAACGTGCATTGCCAATGGCAGGGGCAAAAGGTTGCTGTTGATTTCTTATTTTTCTTCGCTTTCCTTGTTTTGACTCAGTTTTTAATTTGTATTTGGTATATTCTAGTCAATGAACACATGAGGGCTGATCTCCCCTGGAGAGATGCATCACCGACAATTCAGCGCCTACCTATTTTTTAAGAATAATAACACATTGAGGGGGGGGGGGATTAGGGGGGGGGAGGGGGGTAGGGGTGGGGGGGGCCAGGTGAGGAGGGTAGTTGGCCATACCAGGCAGCAGGATTTCACCCTGCTCTTACTGACTTTCCACTGCGTGGGATTTGTATGTGCGTAAAGCGCACGGTCAGACCTGGCTTTTAGTACCCCATCCTAAGGACTTTACGTTCAGTTCGTTTTCCTGTCCAAACTAGAGAAAGGCAAGGCCGGGATTTGAAACCCGGGTCACTCACGCTGCAGTGCACGTATAACATTTGGCAGGCGAAACGTCTTAACCACTCTGCCGACCTTTCTCCTTTACTGAAATGCGAGAAAAAGTTTGTTTTCAACCAGATGCGAGACAGATCACTTTTCAATTGTTCTTCTCTTGTACTAACGGATGTTGAACAAAACGTACTGACAAGAGAAGATTTTCTAATTATAAGAATTTAGTTAAAATTATGTTTTGGAAAGATACGTTTTTGTGATTTATTTCTAACGAATGTTTTGTCCAAGGAAAAGAACTGAATATTGACAGATTCCACTTTGCCTCTTGATTACAATTGTTGTGAAGCATAATGTCAACTTATGTCCGTCTCACAAAAGCCGCAGTAACACATGAAACCAGTACAGAAGCAGAACTCTCCGTTTTTGTCGATCACAATCACAACTGGTGGGATGTCTGAGTGTGATAAAGTAAAGCAGATAAATATGATTTTTTTTAAATGCTTATTCGACACCACTTCTAGAGAAGTCCTAGACGAATATCTTGTATCTAAAGGGCATTCAAAAACTTGTGCAAACCAAACAAACTGATTATAATCTCAAAACATTTGTTTTTAAAGAATTTGAACGATTCCTGTACCATAAAAACTCAAAAGAATTGTGGCTAAAACTGAAAGCCCTCAGCTTGCATTAATCTACTAATCCAGTGTACATGATCTTCTTGGTCATGGTTGGATTATTTCAAGATCGCTCTTTTCATTTTGCAAGAAGCTCAATGATCCCACTTTTTGATAAAGAATTCGGAAGATAAGCGCTAAATGTACATGTGATGTTGATTTCTTGTTGAAACGTGTGTAAAATCAAACATTAATGATACGATTATGAGGCTGAAATTCATTAAAAGCTATTGAAATAAAGATTCATCATAGCAAGAGTCCTACTCGGTCTGATGGTCTGTTAATCAGACTATTCTTCGTCTGCCACTCCGTCATTAAATTCCTTCTATCCCTGTTCAACAAAGGTTTTTTTTTAGCTTCTGTCAGTCATCCCGACCAATCCTTTCCCAAAAAAGAAAATCTGTCTTTTTTTCCTTTGCATGTAGGAAGGTACACGGCTCAGGTAGGAAATTAGAACGGGTATACTTTTTGTTAAACATTATTGGTAGTATACAGCACTATTTCAAATTGAAAACTACGTTTGACAAAATTCTGTGATGAACATGGACATGATAAAAACCGAAGAGGCTCAGGGCAGGTTTTCACAAGGATATAGTACTGTGGATAACATTGTTGCCTTGTGAGTTTGGCAAAGCACTAGTAACCAAATCTTGGACAAGAAGTAAAGGAGCAGATTTTATACATTGTTTGGTGTTTTTCTAAGGCTTTTGATTTATGGAATGTACCTAAATATTGTCTGTTTTTTGAAAGGTTGCAGCAAAGTATTCATGGTAATATTTTTTCTTCGTTCTTTATAACGGAGGGTAAGCGCTATCAGTTAAGTATAGTTAGGGGAGTAAATGTATCACTTGAATATTTTTCGAATGTTATCTTGTGTTAGAAGGGTTGTAATCCTTAAGTATCGTTGCTAATTTTTCAAACCTTTTTTGTCTACTTAGGCAGAATTGAAACTTTGTAGGGCTAAAGGGATTGATGTTTTTTGCTGAACCTCTCTGTATATTCCGCTTAATGTATGCTGGTGGACATTGCGTATTTCCCCCTTGTCTCAGACTCAATAAGCAGATCTTTCAGAACAAAATAATTGCTTGGAATACTATTGCACACTGGGGGATCTCTCTGTGAACAGGGTATTACACTAAAGTTTGTCTTTACAAATTGAACGTTTTTATAATTAACACACTGGTGATAAACTGTATTAATGGATGCACACCAGATTATTAGTAGAGGTATGCTACAATTATTTGGGTGGTAATTTTGGTTCAATTCTGCCCGTTCTACATGTGTTGGAAATCTTTGCTAGTCTAAAAAGATTGTTCTTTATACTTTAAAAAAACATTCCGACGAGTTTTTAATTCTTTAATGCAAAATTAAAAACTGATGCTTTGTGTACGGATCTGAAGTTTTGGGGTTTTCGTATATGATTATGATATTCGCAAACAGAATCCAATAAAATGAAATTTGTAAAAAACGATATTAGGGTTGGGAGGGATGTAAAAAATAACAGTGGTCACATGCACTAGTTCCGCGACTATACTAAGATGACTAGGGAGTGTATTCCTTCCGGGTTCTACTAAGTGGAGGATCAAGGTCCAAAATCCCCCAACCGCTCACAAACGCTCAAACAACAACACACACATGTACAGACACTGATACAAGTGACAATAACCCACCCCAGGCATTAATTATTCAAGTTAAGAAAGACAGAAAGAAAAACAAAATAAAAAAATAATTCACGACACAAAACCAAAACCACAAATGACAAAATATCTGCACCATTACAGTAATTCTCCTGTCAGAAGGAAACATTTTTCCTTCCAACTACATTTACCCAACTACTCTGACCTGATAATGGACTGTCCCGTCCTTGACAAACCACACACAAAAAGGGTCTATTCCAATTTCTTGACATGGCTAGCACCTAAATTGGTCAAAATAGGAAACAATAGTGTTTTCTTTTACTCGTAAAAACAACAAAAAACAACTGGAACCGATGGGTGGAATAATAATAGTTTCGGCCTTTGTAGGCATTCGCCTAGACGGAGTGGAAAACGTTCAAAAATAACTCATCAGATAAGGAATGGAATGTCCCTGGATGCATTTCTCCAGACCTCTAACACACTTGTCGCGGTAGCACAATTTTTGATTGAACAGGTACCCAGCGTTTTCGGCGGCAGTTTGTCAAGCAGAGATGTAATCTGGGCAATCCGTTTTCACAGGATAATCCGAGCAGCGTCGTCGGCTTAGACAAGTGGCAGTGGTTATATGCGGGTAGAGTTCCGTCACCTGTCACGTGGGTCTCCTCGGCCGTCAACACTTCCCCGAAAACACAAGCTGCACCGGAGAGTGAGTATCTTGTCCCAAAGGTCCCCAATCACACTTCCAGTCATTAACCCTTCCAGGTGCAACACCAACCACACCTACTCACCCAACACAACCCTTACAATGACGCTACACACATCAGTCTCGTACTTTTCCGAAAGAGCTCAAACTCATGAGTTACATACTAGGTGACAATCTTCACCACCTGATATACACGATTTACATCAGGGCTGGAACACTAGTCTATAGCATCATCACAAATAAATTGAGGCAAACCCAAAGCATTACTATCCCAAACAACAACACGATAAAAATTATAAGCTCATCCTGAACAAACGATGTAATGAAAAAACGTCATCATAACGGCTACCACGACAAATAGTAGCCCTTGTTGGAGACCACCTGTAGCCACCACGGGCTGTCACCCAACTCAGTAATGAAACCCACGAAAATAGAAAGCCGACGTTCTGTTGGGCGGAAAAAGAACTCGCTCAAGAAATAAACCCATAAGGATGGAGAACATTTACATAAGTGACCAAGATATACCACAACAAATGAATACCAATTACTAAACTTGACGAGGTGAACTCTCCCCTCGATTACTCCAACTTAACTCCAAACCAACAAACACCCCAAGGAAGACAACCTTGTTTAACAAGAAAGCATCAACCATGAAATAACGCGGAAATACAACTCACCCCACTGTTTCTTTTGGTGTGAAAAGGAACTATGTACTGCTTGGCCTCAAGCCCACAACAGCAGTCAAATCGGGTCCCTCCCTTGAGGCACTGTTGATGTCGTGAAACGCACGTTAAAAAGCGTGCGTTTTGGTCTTGGGTTGTCTTGTTGCACGAAGTTCTCCCGCGTGTGAGCTGTTGTCATACGGCCTGCACTTGTACTGGCCGAGTTAGGAACAGCAGTCAGTCTGTAATGGTGCACCCCCGTTAGGAAGACCTGTCTCCAGTTACTCCAGCCGGCATTGTTACTGTTAGGGGCTTTCGGGGGCAGTGTACTGGACATAAGGATAGACCTAGGCTTGTTTGCGCCTACACGAAGGGGTTGTAGTGAGGAAGGGAACAGTTGCTTGTTGTCTTGTAGTTAGTATTGGGTTTGTAGAGTTGTGCGCTTTGGGGTTAGTAGGGTGATGAGCGCTGAGGCACACTGCGAACCATACACCACAAGTTGATTGCGGCTAGTCCATCCTCAGGTCTGGCTGCTTAGTTAAAAGGTTAGTACTTGGGTAGTTTGGGTAATTTCCCAGGTTTGTGTCCTTTTGACAACGGACGGCTGTGGAGTCCCCTGTTTGGCTTTGAGACCTGATGAGGTGTGTCGCCATCCTGAACCCTTCCACACCGTTTTCCATGAAGTAGGTCTTGGTTGTTGGGTTGTTGTGATGTGTGCATGATAAATGTGTGTTCATACAGCTGTGCTGAGTCATTGGTCCCATGTGTGTGTTTAATCGGCAGGCAATTCTAGTCAGTCAGTCGGTAATAGTAACCGTTCAAAATACTTCATTGGTTTCAGAAGTGATTCGGTGGCCTGGGATATTATTTTGGCTTAAGCATAAAATTTTTTGTTTGTTTTCTAAAAACGTTTTTTGGTTTTTTTTATTTTCCTTATAAAAAAAAGAAGAAGAAAGGAGGCCTCATCTCCTGGTTTCCTAGTCATTGTGCTGTTTATTATTCGGGGGTTTTTTTTTTGGTTTTGCTTAGTATTGCATAATGCTCGGTGAAAAGGATTGCGTCACGTCTTGGCCAGTTTTGCCTAGTTCCAAATTTGTTTCATGGTTCTAAACTATAATAATTTTGGTTAATTTTGTTTGCTGGTGAGTAACATTTTTGACATGCGGAGTGACTGCAAGATTTTCTACAGCAAATTCAGTCCCATCTGCAGGTGTTGGCAGACATGAGATGGCTTTCCAGGTGGACTATCTAGAGTCCCCAATTCACCCAGACTCCTTGGTTGTGTTATCCCCAAGTGGCAGGTCTAGAAGAGTCAAAAAGATCCTCCTGCAGATCAGCCTTGAAAGGTTTCCAGTCTGCAGAAAGGACAAAGCGGTTGTCCGCAAAAAATGGTACAGGAGTGCAGGCTAGTTCTGACCAAGCCTGAAAGTGATTCCTGCCGCTGTAATTGTCGTCCCCTCATCTTATGTTTCAAGGACGGTGTTTTGGAGGCTCATGACAGGGGGCAAAATCCCATGCAGCCACATTTCAGACATAGATGGTCCTGCCCCGTTTCTGGTGCAAGCCGAGGTTGCACCTGACGTTCTCTGACCGCCCACATTGGATTCGTCCCTCTAGTTTCCTGGCACGGTGCTGTGCTTAGCAGTTCCCAGACAGTCCCAGTGATCCTGTCAGTCAGTTTCTGTTACTTATTGCAGTGCCTCCAGTTCCCGAACATGATCGGCCATTGGTATTCTGCTGTGCCTGACAGATTTGCCTGGCATTTTGGGATGCCCTGACTGTTGTGGATGCGCTTGACAGTGTATCCCACAGTGTTCGTAGTAATACCCTGTTGAGTGTAACCAGACAAACCCTCAGGCAGGGGGAGGTCCGCACTAGAGGTGTGTTCGCCTAGTTGGTCTGGTGTGATTCTTCCAGTGGATGTTCTTGTTCGTTCCCTAGTGTTGCCTCAGAGGACATAGCAAGTCAGTGTTCAAGACACTCGGAGGAGGGTCTTGACGAGGCGA
>JAGGCT020004092.1:485194-513414 GCA_017654935.2 Phymorhynchus buccinoides | reverse complement strand
CGGGTGTCGAATGGGGACGATTGCTAACTGAACTCTTGCTTTTGTCGTCCTGCTCGGGGTCGGAGTGTGACGGGTGTATTGGGTTTGGAAATGAGAAACTGTGAGGGATGGGAGCTTCACACACAATAGCCCTTATTGCGGCGAACAGCACACTCATAAGAAGAAAACCCGCGATAACGGTCGCCCAATAAGCACAGCTTTTAAAGCTATATGTTATAATACCCAAATAGAGAGACAAACTCATGAACAACTCATCCCAAAAGAAAGTATGTGTGTACCTATGAACAGCAACATTTGTCCAAAAGATTAAAACATGCAAACAATGCATTTAACACATTGCATGCAGTGTTCAGTAAATCTACTGTTTGTCTGTCTGTCCTGTTTCTCTCTCTTCTCTCTCTCTCTCTTTCTCTCTCTCAACTTCTCTCTCTCTCATAGTCTCATTCTCCTCTCTCTCTCTCTCTCTTCTCTCGATGTTGATTCTGTTAACATTTTCTATATTGTTGTTGTTTAGTGGTGGGAGGGTTGGGTGTTTTTTTTTGTTCTTTGCCGATCTACGATCGCAAATGAGTCTATTTTCGTTCGTGTATGTTTCTTTTGTTTGGTTTGTTTGTTTTTGTCTGTCCCAAGGATAACTCCCGAACTGCTAAGCCGAATCGCTTCAAAGTGTTTGTGGTGGTGACCTTGACCTTTGGCGTATGACCTCGAAACCCGAACAATCTTTAAGGGGCCATAACTTCAACAACATTGGCCTTAGAGTTATGATGGTGGCATACCGATCAAGGTCAGGGTCAAGGTCATGGAGATCGGTAGGCCTTGAAAGTAGTAGGGGTCTACAAATTGGGTTTTAAAGCCATATTATCCACATTTGTGCTTGACAGAAACGCTTCAGATTGTGTGTGGTACTGTATAACCTAGAGTAGAAAACATCAGAGCATAAATTATCACCATGCTGACTTTGACCTTCATGTGTGACCTTGAAAACCCAAATTTCCTGCTTTGCGCTATAAATTTCTTGTCCAAGCTGTATCTCGTGAACTAGGAGACAAAATCCCTTCCAATTTTGTGTAAGGATGTGACACTAAGAGTATAACACAATCGTACATAAATTATCCCTCAGAAATAAAATGTCGCCGAGCGGCAGACATATTTCCGTTTTTCTTCACCATCCTATATTCTCGTGAAATACTGTATATAATCACTCCACATTTTGTGTGGGTGTGAAAAAAGTGGAGTAGAAGACATTGTAGTACAAATTATGTCACGTGGGATTTTAATGTCGTCTAGCGGCAGACATGTCTCCGAGTTAAGAGGGTACACGCCCCTTAAGGGTGTACACCCCACTAATTAAGGGTGTACATCCCGGTAAAGGAGGGGTTTTAATACTAAAAGTAAAAGACATTGTTGGACAAAATGTGCCACTTGGGGCTTAAATGTCGCCGAGTGGCAGATATGTCTCAGTGTTAAGGGTGTGCACCCCAACAATTAAGGGTGTGCATGCCGGAAAAACGATTTGCACCCAGTCAACGTTGTGTAGGTGCATCACCCAAAGGTCACAAGGGGGACGGGGGCCTAAGATGTGAGGGGGAGGGGAGGTACAGGGCGGGGCAGGTACAGGGCGTAACAGGCAAATGGCATATCTGCCGCCCGGCGATGCCCTTGTACTTATAACTTTTCACTTTTATGAGGATGGATACAAACACGCCTGTTTAGTGCTTATTTTTATCCCTCAATAAAAAGTGTTCATTCGTTAGTTCTCTCAACCTGTTTGTACCTCGACCAGGTTTCAACAAATCCTGTAATTCAACATTTATTTACACCCATGAAGTATTTACTACGAAGACTCTAGTCTAAATTCCGAATACAGCATGAAAAAGTTTTACAATTGAGGGACAGATGTGTGGCATGTGCCGACAACAGTGGACGATGCCATTCCAATCCACAGGTCAGAGTCCAGGTTGTATTTCATGACATCTCTGAAGGTCTCCACCATCTGGACAGTCTCTAGGCTGACCAGGGCAGCTCCTCTTTGTTGGCATTGCCACTTGGCATCTTCGTTGGTGATACCACCACTATTCGCGTAAATGATTACACTGCAGCATTTGCCTTTGACATCGATCTGAAACACACACACACACACATACACTCACACTCACACACTGCACGCGCACGCACGCACATGACGCACACACGCACGCACGCACGCACGCGCACGCACACGCACGCACACACGCACGCACACGCACACACACACACACACACACACATCACACACACACACACACACACACACACACACACACACACACACACACACACACACACGAGCCTGGTGAGTACGACCATTGTCATTCTGGAACACAGTCCCTAGTGCAACCACATACATTCCTGCCACAACAAGATGACCCAGGGTCTTGTTGATGTGCTCTAAGCGTTTCGGTTTTCTTGACCAGTATACAGTGGGGTTCTGTGATGAGCCGCAAACGCTGCCCATACCATGATAGAACCCAAGCCATGGACTGGCACGTGCTGGATGTAGTCTTCATTGAACCGTTCGCCTGGCTTTTTCCAGAGTCCATGAGGATGATCCAGGATGATCTGAAACCCGTTAGTGACCAGAACTAATGACCCTGTTGACGCGTCCATCGTCCATAGTGGTGGCACCGGTCCTGGTAAACAGCTTTGTGAGCTGGAACAGATATGAGAGAAGATGGATGTGGCTGGTAGGTGTTATCTGCTGCCAGAGCGTGTCTGTTTTAAGGTACTGGTTCACCTGTCTGGTATCCTTTCTGGGTCTCCCTGACTGTCGACTTTCATGGGCTTGGCTGGTGTTCTGGAACCGCTATTACAGCTTGGTTATGACTAATGGGGACAATTAAAGTTGGTGACCCAATGTCAGCACAGCTACACCCTCCACCACCCATGCCTGGGCTCTCCCTAGATCCAAAAGGCTTTTTGTTTTTACCATACGACCATCATGATTCAGCGATTAGTTGCACCATGTCATTGGTTAGAATTTGCATCTTTTGTGAGTTGCACTCGTTATCAAAGTCCCTGACTACCATGTGCTGAGTACGATTTTGCTCAATTCATTCTGGAAATTAAAGGCCGTAAATAACATAAAAATATAAATGGGAGAAAAGTACTATGTACATACTTAGAATGCAAAATGCTGGATTGAAGCAATGATGTTAACAGAGATAACTTCTGTGATCAGTTATGATAGAATAATTCACTAGTGTAATAGAAGAAACAGACACTCTTCTTTATTATATGAAAAAAACAATCGTAGCCTCCTGAAGAAATTGGACAAATGATGACGACGTTATCTCTTCATCTCAAGATAGTCGTGTATGCGAAGCCAATATCTATTGCACAAAACCAAAAAATATATCTGAAATATTGAGAGATAAACTATTAAAAATGAGAAATATTACACCATGCGCATACGGCTTCTGGCTCAGAAAATTAGGGTTTGAAATAAATGACAGCACATGGAAAACACTTTACTCGGCCACAAAAGAAACACGTTTGAGAGAGTTACAGTGGACATTGGTTCATAACATCTATCCGACCAATATTATGTTAACCAAAGTGAAAGTTGATGAAGATAATAAATGTTCAGCATGCAGGGAGTAAACAGATTTCGTTGAACACTTTTTTTATGAATGTGAACCGATACAAACTTTTTGGACGAAGCTAGAGAACTTGATCCATTGTATCATTGGCACACAAATAAAACTGAATATAGTCGTTGTACTTTTGGGCTTACATAATCATTATGACACCATGCACAAACATGATGAAAATGTTATATATAAAAAATGATGAAAATGCTAACCTCACTAATGATGAAGCATCACTTTGAGAGAGAGAGAGAGAGAGAGAGAGAGAGAGAGAGAGAGAGAGAGAGAGAGAGAGAGAGAGAGAGAGAGAGCAACAACAACAACAATGAACAACTGTTTAATGACCAGGCCATCTGCCCATGTCATGAGGGAATGGGTAACAATGGGAAATCTTCAAATTCAAACAGATAAGCATAACAAACAACATCAAGATGATAATAGAAAATATCACATTGTTTCATTACGAATTCTAAGTGCATCAGACAGGCACACTGTAAGGTTAAATATACATCTAGAGTCACACATCAGCAAAGCTAGACTAAAGGCAGAAGGATGATTATAATATTTTTAGGGATCAACTCAGTACTAATAAATATTTAGGGCAAATTGATACAAAATGTATTTCAGTTTCAGGCGAACCTTTGCAAAATGGACAATCAAGACCAACATTTCTTGAGAGAAAGATGTGCTGGATCAGCTCGTTGTTATTAAGAGCTTGCTCATTTCATGAAACAGGCAAACTTGCATTCAAATGTTCCGTCTTCGAATAATGTTTTGCCATTTGCTTGTTTCATGAAAAACGCAAATTTGTTGCATCAGGCAATTTAAAAAAATTAGTGTAACATATATATTCAATGCTATGTCTGTTTACAAACTGGCAACTGTTTTTTTAATTTTTTATTGAAGTTGCATTAAGGCCTATTTCTCTGATTTTGACTGGCAATACGAGATGTGTGCTATTGTCCGTATTTCGATTTGGTGGCTTTTAACCTTACTTTCCTGTACTTCACTTTAATTTAACTTTATTTACTTTACCTTCCCAGGTCCACACGTATCAGAGGTGTAGGGGCAATGAGCTTCATCTTCGTGTTCCAGACACTGGGAGATCAGGTCACACATAGGGAAGAATTCAACCAAGCCAGGCCACGCTGACCGTGAACAGTTCCAGTGTTTTTGGTCTAGTACCCAATGGGATTTTAATTTCTCTTTATAGAAAGAGAAGCGAAATTTGAAATTTTTGCAAATGGTACGTGGAAAATACAAGGACACGTGGAGATTGTTGCTTGTTATCTTGTCTAATTCATCAGGGAACATACCAACAGCGCCTTTAATAATACGTTTTGTGATTACTTTGGGATCAGTCAACCTGAAGCCACAACGACCCATGTATGCTGTCGTAGAAGATGGAGAGGTACCATTGAACAGTGCTATGGCAATGAAATGGTCAGGAGGTCTGGTTAGAGTAAGACACGTTACATGGCTCTTTAAACACTTAAGATTTGTTCCAAGTCCTTGGATGTGGATGTACCCTGTACAACAACAGTTTCAGTTGTCTTTCAGCCAACCTTGTACTATCGCTAAAGTATCAAACATTAAGTCCTATTAACTATATCCACAATATTATATACAGCGTTAACACATATGTACTTATCAACAGGATAACTTTGTTAAATAAAATTTGATCATCGACATGTTGTAATAAAATTGTAAACGTAGGGAAGCAACAATATTTTAAGGCCCACATCACATTCAGCCCATACAGAACAGATTTGTCATTAATGTAGAACGTGTCCTGCAACACTGCCGACTCCATGATACCACAAGGTCAAGAATGTAGGACAACTAGGCCTCAAGACCTCTTGGTGTGTTCTTTCTCATATTTTTATATATTTTGATTGACAAGGCTGTGACGATTTTGACACATATGAATCTAACTGATATTTTAATTATTTCAAAAAAGCCACAAAACACCAATGCTTTCAAACTTTCGAGATTTTTGTTATCTCTTATTAGGAACATGAGACAAAAATTAAAACAAATGGTACAGTTAAAAGGTTTATAAAACTTTTCTGTGTCCAAAGTCTGTATTTGTGAACCAGAAACAAAACCAGTTAACGTTAACTTTATGTATTTTTGTGCTGATTTACTTTTTCTCCCCAATGGGGGAGGGACAGTGCCTTATGCAAAGACAGCTGTTTCGATCTGTGTGAAGATCTCATCAGTTTGCATGATCGGCCTGCAATTTGACTGTCCAGTGGATGCCAACCTGAGCAAAAAGACATTCTACAAGAGAATGGTGTCTTCTTTTGCACCAAATCGAAAATCCACAATAAAAGCAAACCAGCACAAAGTATTTGAAGAAACGTAGATGACTGCTGGGTTCTATGAAATTCACAACAAATTAAAACAGAGTCGAAATTGAAACCCAAAATAAAAGGTTTAATAAAACAAAACACAGAGCAAAACAAATCACGACGTTTCGGGTTCAACCCGTTGTCCAGTGCTAAAAATAGATATGACATAGTGACACACATGACGTAAAGACGTAAACAACTTGTGATGCAATGACAAAAATGACGGTGGACAGTGACATCACCTTAGTAACAAGAGGCAAAGCCTGCAAGGCTCACGTCTGATTTTTATTACTATAGCAGGCATGGGAATTCCCATGACAATTCCCATGCCTGTATAGAGAGAATACTGTTATGTAGACACTTGTGCATCTGAAAACAGAATTAATTTTTATTTTACTGTGTAAATTAAAATTATTTCTATGCATTAAATTACCCCTACCCCTTTCTTTAAAATTTAATTATATGTATGCGCATGTAACATAGTGGAGCCCTATTTTTATTTTTGGCAAACAAGTAAAATTGAAAAGCATATTGACCAAGCTTTCAGAAAAAACATAGTGACCAATCCCCCCCCCCCCCCCCCCCCCGCCGGGGTAAGGGGGGTCTACGGACACCTGAAGTGGGCCTACAGTCTTTGCCTGTGGGTCTAAGCCTCTTACTCTTAGAAAATTAATAATTGAAGTTGCGTGATTCGTAAGGCCATACTCCTGATCTGTTACTGTTTTAAACTGATTGTTCATGCGATGAAAACTTGTTCCACATCATCTACATTTCTGTAAGATATTTTATATTAGTCCTAATATTTTAGTTTCGTTTCGTTAATTCCCCCCCCCCCCCTCTGCCACAAAGCAAAGGTCAAGGTCACAGCCAGCAAGCTCATCCATGTTTATCTTCCCCTGTACAGTCTTTGCACATGGTGATCAATCGTCTAGGCCTAACAAAGGATTCGTACGTCGAAGGCAGTGAAATCGACGAACCCTGGATTTTCCCTCTTCTTTTTTTTCAACACTGAAATGAATGTGGGCTAAATGTTAAGTACGTCGTCTTGATTATGAGGTAAGGCGTGATATCTTATTATCTAGGCCTAGGCCTTGTTGCCGGAAGTGCGGTAGGCTAAGTTATGCGCAGAGATGATGTGCGAATGAACACGAACAACCGTTACTCAAAGGCGCAAATAAAGCGAAACTACCAGGCCGTCAACGCACACACTCGGTACATCCATTTGTTACAGAAAATATAAGTTGACGACGTTAAAATGTACCTATTTGTACACACCTGAAGTCTTGTGTTTCTTTTTAAAGAGCGTTTTTGTATATCTAATGGAGAGTCTTCTTTCCAGTATGTATCTCCTACTCGGTACAACACAACAGTAATCTCTGCAACAAATGATTTTCTTTCTTTTGTTCCTTACCGATGTATCTGACTGCTTTGATCGTCATGACTTGAAGGCTCACGTCAAAATCAAGTATCCTGCTAACTTTAACCCTCTAACATCTTATGTTTTTTTGAGAAAATGACAACGTTAAAGTTTCAGTGGAGAGTGAGAGTCTTCTTTAGTTTGAAGAGTGTGACTGAGTCAAGGTTAAAGGTTGCACAACAGTAATCTCTGCAACAAATGATTATCTTTATTTTGTTCTTTATCAATGTATCTGACTGCTTTGATCATCGTGACTTGAAGGCTCACATCAAAATCAAGTATCCTGCTAACTTTAACCCTCTAACGCCTTATGTGTTTAGAGAAAATGACAACGTTAAGGTTTGAGTTAAGGTTAAAGGTCGGGGCCACGGACGCAACACACACACACACACACACACACACACACACACATACACACACAGACACACAACCGAACATGTACGATACTATAGACTCACTTTGTTTTAAAAAAACGACGTGAGCCAAAAATGATGACAAATAAACTTACGACGATTAATATGAAATAAAGATCTACCAGATTGGATTGTCCAAAACAAACAATATTGTAGAAAAGTTCTCTCTCTCTCTCTCTCTCTCTCTCTCTCTCTCTCTCTCTCTCTCTCTCTCTCTCTCTCTCTCTCTCTCTCTCTCTCTCTCTCTTCTCTTCTACAGCACAAAGTAACCAGAAATAGTAAAAGTCTTATGAAAATCTTAAGTGAAATGAAGAAAATAATAATGTTCTCAAATTTTAATTTCAAAACCTAATAGACATGACTAGAGAGGGCCAACTACTGAGATGATATCCAAATTAAAGATTAAAACAGATCTCAGCACTTGAATAGCTGAGCTCCGTACCCCTACTCTGAAGGACTGAAAAGTTAGTGCAGGATAGTGGGAGGTGTACCTTTCAAGATTATATGTCAGTTTCTTTCCCTTGTTTGTCTCGGACTTGTGGCCAGATCCATTTTTGGATGCAAAATAGTTTTCATGAGGGGTAGGCTGTTCAGCATTAATGGCCTTCGAGACATTAGTTTCTTGTTATGGTGGATCCATAACGGATACGAGTGGCAGCACGCTTACGCGGAATTAATTATTTCAAAAAAGCCACAAGACACCAATGCTTTCAAGCTTTCGATATTTTTATTATCTCTTCATCAGGAAAATGAGTTTTAAAACTGACATGAGATATCAAAAAAAGAAGGTACAGCTAAAAAGTTTATAAAACTTTTCTGTGTCCAAAATGATATTTTAATTATGTGAGTATTTCTCAAGGAGGTTTTTAAGCTGGTTAACAGTTGGTGCCAGCTTAATGTGGGCTGGAATTATGTTAGCAAAACGTTTTTTCTTAACTTACTTCTGCTGTATTGAGTTAATATTTTCATTTCATTTGTTTCTAGTTTTTGTATTGTTAGAAGGTTGGAACACTTTTTTGTTAGTGTAATCAAAGCTATGGACAATGTTGTAAGTATATACGTAAGTCTATAGTTCAGAGATGGCAAATTCAGTTTGCGTCATCTCTCAGCATAACCTAGCTTGCTTAACGATTTTACTAACTTAGTTGCTCTTCTTTGAACTCGTTCGTTTGCTTGTGACTTTCGTTTTAGAAACGGGTTCCAAACTTGATTACCATACGACAAGACCCCAAGACAAGCAATGTGGCCAGATTCTACACCGCTGAGTGAAAAGCTCTATGGCAACCTTAATGATCTCCAGACGACTGCTGACGATGGCCACTAGCATCTTCATCCGATGTGATATTGACGAAGAAGTGAGTCAGTCCAATCAAGACCCCCAGATAACAAAAGAGCAAGGGAGACAAGTACTATTCTAAAACTCGTGTCTTGAATTTATTTAAAGGTGGAACCTGACGGATGAGGTTTTTTCAAGAAAGACGTCGATATTACTAGAAAGACAGCATTTTCAAGGATCGGAACACTCACTTTGCTCTGGTTTCTTATAAATTAAACCGTCAAAACGGCGATTCCTCCTTGGCGGAGATGCCGGAGAGAGTAGCCATTTTGGATGGGATGGGTGGGGGTCACTCATTGTGGCTAAAGCGTTTTTTCTTTTTTTGTAGTGCAGTAAAAGTAACAAAATTCGAACTATGTCCTTTGTTGTGAGCGAAACTCCTTTAGATAAACTGCATAAAACAAATTTAAAAAAAAGAAAAAAAAAGGCTTGTATTGCGAAAATTTCGTGCAAACGATTTGGCGGCCATTAGAAAAGAGACGGCACACGCCTTCTCTTTGGGTGAAAAAATCTGACTTCCAGCACCTCCGCCAAGGAGGAAACGCCGATTGGACGGCTTGATTTCTAGGAAACTAGAGCAAAGTGAGTGTTGCAATCTCTGTAAAGGGTGTTTTCCTGGTGATCTCGACGTGTTTCTTACAAAAAACTCATCTGTCAGGGTGCCCCTTTAAAGCACGAAGACGCCGTGCCCAAGAACCATGCCCACTCGCTCTGCTTGGAGGATTTAGGACACTTGGTGTTAGGGATGGTTCACGGTGGTCAATTAGTTTACAAGCCTGCAACATCGAGAGTCAGTGCACATCAAGATCAGGATGAATACGTCGCAGACGCCACTTCTGACAATAATCGCGACGGAGCTAGGATGGCGCACATACCTAACAGAAAAGTTATAGAAAGAGAAAGACCTACCACTTGCAAAAAAATACCTACCACTTGCACAGTAAGCCTCCCTGTTCAAGGAAAGAACAAATAAATCTGCACCTCTTGGAGTAAATTTTGAAAACAATTATACTATTATATTTAGTAGTGCTACAATCTCTCCTCCACCCCACTACTACCCCCCTCCCCCACCCCCCTTACACCCTGCCATCCTTCCTTAATAATTTCACTCTGAAATCTATTCAACTCGTCTCTGTCAACTTTTGTGGTTTTGTGAACTGTTATCAAATCCACAAAACACTTCAACTGCAGTAAAGCCTTACAGGACTTCTCAGTCTGGAAAAAGAGCTAAGCTGGAAAGCTTGACTTCTCTTCTCATACCAAAGGATCAATTCTCATTCTCATTCTCATTCTTAGAAAGGTCTGATATCATGATATTGAATATATAAAAATGGAGCAATGATGGATCCTTGAGGAACTCCCATATGCAATTCTCATTCTCATACAAGGTCACTGTCGTGTCTTGTCTGTCGTCGAAATCACCACTCTGTGGCATTACATCAACGAACTTGGGGAGAGCACAACTTAAAATAAAAACAACAAAACCTGTTCTAGTTTGAGTGACCTGGCCAGCCAGCGCCTGTTCAGCGAGACACCAACATGATGCCACATACGGCAGCAACCCAATCTATCCCTAAGTTTGATTATAAGGAAGGGGAAAAGGGGTGGTGGTGGTGTATGGCAGGAGAGATGGGGCAGGGGAGGGGGGGGTGGGGGTGGGGGGGGGAGGGGGGGGGGGCTTTAGCGGGGGGGTGATGGGTTGGAGGTTGATTTATTTCAGAGCTGGGGTCTGTTGGAGGAGGGTTTTGAAGTCCTCCACTGACCAAGCGGAAACAACTTTGGTGTTTAAATTGTTCCAATCCCGGATAGTTCTGGGGGAAAAGCTGTTTTTCAGTGCTGCTGTTTTTACCGGCTGGATAGTGAAGCATCGGTCATTCTTCCTAGCCAGTTGTTCGACTAGGTTCTTACTCTCCTGGTCTTCATCAGTGTGTTTGTTGTCCAGATCCAGCAGTCAACAATGTTCTCTTCTTTGCAAAGACATTGAGCACTGTGTATGTAGAAAGCAAGAAAAAAATGAAACTGAACGTTTTTGGCTCACGTCGTTTTTTAAAACAAAGTGAGTCTATTGTATCGTACATGTTCGGTTGTGTGTGTGTGTGCGTGTGCGTGTGCGTGTGCGTGTGCGTGTGCGTGTGCGTGTGCGTGTGTGTGTGTGTGTGTTGCGTCCGTGGCCCCGACCTTTAACCTTGACTCAAACTTTAACGTTGTCATTTTCTCTAAACATATAAGGCGTTAGAGGGTTAAAGTTAGCAGGATACTTGATTTTGACGTGAGCCTTCAAGTCACGACGATCAAAGCAGTCAGATACATTGATAAAGAACAAAATAAAGATAATCATTTGTTGCAGAGATTACTGTTGTGAAACCTTTAACCTTGACTCAGTCACACTCTTCAAACTAAAGAAGACTCTCACTCTCCACTGAAACTTTAACGTTGTCGTTTTCTCAAAAAAACATAAGATGTTAGAGGGTTAAAGTTAGCAGGATACTTGATTTTGACGTGAGCCTTCAAGTCATGACGATCAAAGCAGTCAGATACATCGATAAGGAACAAAAGAAAGAAAATCATTTGTTGCAGAGATTACTGTTGTGTTGTATTCTACCGAGTAGATACTGGAAAGAAGACTCTCCATTAGATATACAAAAACGCTCTTTAAAAAGAAACACAAGACTTCAGGTGTGTACAAATAGGTACATTTTAACGTCGTTAACTTATATTTTCTGTAACAAATGGATGTACCGAGTGTGTGTGTTGACGGCCCGGTTGTTTCGTTTTATTTGCGCCTTAGTTTGACAACGGTTGTTCGTGTTCATTCGCACATCATCTCTGCGCATGCAATACTTAGCCTATCGCACTTCCGGCAACAAGGCCTAGGCCTAGAGAATAAGAGATCACGCCTTACCTCATAATCAAGACGACGTACCTAACATTTAGCCCACATTCATTTCAGTCTTGAAAAACAATGTACGGAAAATCCAGTGTTCATCGATTTCACTGCCTTCGACGTACGAATCCTTTTATTTGTTAGGCCTAGACGATTGATCACCATGTGCAAAGACTGTACAGGGGAAGATAAACATGGATGAGCTTGCTGGCTGTGACCTTGACCTTTGCTTTGTTGCAGAGGGGGAGGGAAATTAACGAAACGAAACTAAAATATTAGGACTAATATAAAATATCTTACAGAAATGTAGATGATGTGGAACAAGTTTTCATCGCATGAACAATCAGTTTAAAACAGTAACAGATCAGGAGTATGGCCTTACGAATTACGCAACTTCAATTATTAATTTTCTAAGAGTAAGAGGCTTAGACCTACAGGCAAAGACTGTAGGCCTACTACAGGTGTTCGTAGACCCCCCTTACCCCGGCGGGGTGGGAGGGGGGGATTGGTCACTATGTTTTTCTGAAAGCTTGGTCAATATGCTTTTCAATTTTACTTGTTTGCCAAAAATAAAAATAGGGCTCCACTATGTTACATGCGCATATATAAACATACATATAATTAAATTTTAAAGAAAGGGGTAGGGGTAATTTAATGCACAGAAATAATTTAATTTACACAGTAAGATAAACATTAATTCTGTTTTCAGATGCACAAGTGTTTACATAACAGTATTCTCTCTATACAGGCATGGGAATTGTCATGGGAATTCCCATGCCTGCTATAGTAATACAAATCAGACGTGAGCCTTGAAGGCTTTGCCTCTTGTTCATAGTTTTGTTTATGTATGTTAAAGTCAAACCAAAAACTACCAAAATGGAACAATGGGAAGGCGGCCACTTTCAGTAAAGAGGGAGTGTGTCACAGACAGCACTTACCAGCAGATGAAGACAGATGAGTTACTTGTATATGCTGCGTCCGGTTCACAGCAAAAAAAGACAGTGAGGTTTCGCGTCTTGTTTTATCCACTCTACATGATTGCCGACCACCTAAACAGTGAGTAGTACCCACATTAACAACGAGAGTATCTGCTATGCTATATAGAACATGACCGGGGTTCACAAATTGACACGGTTTTCTGCGACTAATTGGTTGCTCAGCTCCGAAGTAATGCATAAATTTAAGCCCCTCACCGCTTGCACATTTGTTTATTTGAAAATGCACAACTTGGTAAGAATGTACCTGAAGCTTGAATGGGCACTCCCATTTGTGTTCCAAGTCATTTAAAGAGCGGAAGTATCCCGTGGAGTTAGCTACCGTGATTTCTTTCACCTCACGCTGTTTTAAACATGCAGCAAACTCAGAAATTGTCAGTGTTCCATCGTGTGTTGAGATGCTGCCGCTGTTCAGTCTCTGTGGGGTAGCACGACTTTGGCTTACTGTAGAATCAATAGCAATGCCATGAAATGTGACTGAGCTCCCGTGACGCTTTGTTGTTTCAGTGTGGTTGGTCACATTTTCTGCAGATGCCACATTGTATGAAAAGTCAGTTGTTCCATGACGATGATCGGCGAAGATGCTGCCATTTATTATCTTGAAACTTTTTGTCATTTGAGCCCCGACAATACGTGTGTTCAAACGAATACAGATCGTAGAAACTAGAAAACGGAAAACCGTGCAAACTGTCTTATTTCTGGCCATTGTTAAATTCACTGTCTGTTGTGGCAATAAAAAAGACCGATTTGTTTTTTAATTTGGCAAAACAAAAAAAGTTTCGCGAAGAAAAATTTAAGAACTTCAGTAAAAGAGTCACGTAAAAACAATATGCAGAGAAAGCTGAAAATAATCTTCAACAGGGAATATTGCTGATGCCTGGAAGCAGTTGAACAAATAAAACAAGTAAATCATATCAGCCACGCTTTAGTAATACCCATGCAAGAAACGAGAGATTTATCAGATTTGTTTATATTTGTTCTGGTGTCGTTTTAAATGGGTTTATTTGCGATTAGAGATCCATGATGTGTGTGTGTGTGTGTGTGTGTGTGTGTGTGTGTGTGTGTGTGTGTGTGTTTGTGTGTGTGTGTGTGTGTGTGTGTGTGTGTGTGTGTGTGTGTGTGTGTGAAAGGAAAAACAATGTTTCTTGTTCTGACATGTGAGATTATTGCCTGATTATTAACCCTTTCATCGCCACTGTCGCCTCTTGGCACCACAACGATTTAGCACCCACGTCACTGAAAGGTATCAAATGATGGTCTGTTAACCAATGACCTTATGTTCTTAATTTTGGGAGGTAAGGACAGGTCCTATTTTATGCATGTCACAGAGGAATCCCCAATATTGCAGACAAAATCTTTTCTCTGCCCAGGTAAGTTTAATGGAAAGTTTTGGATGAAAAATGGCTGGCGTTGAAAGGGTTAAAACTATGTGAATGCAAATCTGTTTAACGTCCTCCGGTCTTGGAACAGACACATATGGGACATTAGTAGATATAAAGATGGTGGGAACGATCCTGGAGGCAATGCCCGGAGGCAGTGCAACACCAGTAAAGTCCCGAATTTTTAACAATACATATATGTAAGGTAACTACTGAATATTAAAACATAAAAAATGAACAAAATAAAACTTCATATGTAGCAATTTGCACATAATGTGGTATAAGAATCTCACTGAAGTAATTTGGGTTGTTCTTTAATTTTAATATTTTTATTATTGTAATTTGTATGGTTAAACATCTAATATTGTGTGCATGCAATTTTTATTTTCCTCTCAAGAAAACTGTATTTTTTATGGAAATGAGCAGATGTGTTCTTGCGCCAGTGTGCAAACTTTTGCCATAGAAGCAACTTCTAATGAACTTTGTTACCTTCTATGTACACTTTTTTTAAACTAATTTAATCTTTTCTTTAATTGTATGCGAAATCGCATCCTTAAAGCGCACACTTCTCACTGTGTTGTTATCTGTTGGCTTTCCCCTTTCTAAGCTGAAGTTATGTCAACAATCATTTTGATACTTTCACGCTGAATCTTACATAATGTTGGCTCCCTAACATAATCTTAACTTAAACAGTATAATAATTTGTTGCGATGCTTACACTTAGCATTGACGATATCTGTCTTAATTAAACACAGTTGCCTATGCGTTTTATTTTTTAAGCCAGGAACAGAAGTTAAAACAAAAATAATCAGACCCAAGGATCTGGAAGGGAGGGATAAAGATATCACAGAGGCATGACAGAGAGAGGGTGGGGGGGGAGAGAGAGAGAGAGAGAGAGAGAGGAGAGAGAGAGAGAGAGAGAGAGAGAGAGAGAGAGAGAGAGAGTTGAGAGAGAGAGAGTTAGAGAGAGAGTTAGAGAGAGAGATAAGAGAGAGAGAGAGAGAGAGAGAGAGAGAGAGAGAGAGAGAGAGAGAGAGAGAGAGAGAGAGAGTATGCCAAGCACAGTCCATAAATCAGAGCAGAGAGAGAGAGACAGAGATAATCAGAGAGAGCGAGAGAGAGAGAGAGAGAGAGAGAGAGAGAGAGAGAGAGAGAGAGAGAGAGAGAGAGAGAGAGAGTCTACCAAGCACAGTCCATAAATCAGAGCGAAGCAAGCAGTGAGTTGCAGAGCGAGAGCAGTCAATAAATCACACCATGTCAGACACAGCAATTAATCACCGCGTGCGCGCACGGTTATGTTATGTGGCGTGATATGTGCACTTGCGCGCGCGCGCCGCCGTGTGTGTGTGTGTGTGTGTGTGGGGGGGGGGGGGGGAGTGCGTGCATGTGCGTGTGCGTGCGTATGTGTGTGTGTGTATGTATGTGTGTGTGTGTCTGTCTGTCTGTCTATTGTGTGCGTGTGTTTGGTGTGATCCCTCTCTCTCTCATCATCTCTCTATCTCTATCTCTCTCTCTCTCTCTCTCTCTCTCTCTTCTCTCTCTCTCTCTCTCTCTCTCGATCGTCTCTCAGGGGGGTCTCTCTCTCCGGGGGGGGGGGGGGAGAGTGTGTGTGTGTGTTTTGTGCGTGTTGGTAATTGCGTGTGCGCGCGCGCGCGCGCGTGTGTGAGTGTGAGTGTGTGTGTGTGTGTGTGTGTGTGGTGTGCCCGTATTTTTCTTGTTTGCAGGTTGTTTAATATTTATCCGCTAATGCTCTGTACGGTTTTAGTGCAATTAACAGTCTTATTATTTTGTTTGTAGACGTAGCGCCTACTTGTGATAATCATCAAACACCAAAGACTGTACAGGGGAAGATAAACATCCGGTCTCTTTTCCCTATATGAGTAGTGAGGACAGAAACACTGGTTATGTCCCTTTGAAACAGTGACACATTTTACACATCGATAGGCCAGTTGAATTCTCCGTTCAAGTTCCAGTCTGAGTTTTTTGGATAGCCTCCACTGTGAATAGTGTACACGTCCGCACTAACGATAACTCTCTATCAGCCCGGTTCGCCGAGCTTTTAAGTAATCCATCTTATCCTTTTAGAATATCTTTGCAAACACGAAAAGACAGGGTCAGCTTGTATTTCTTGCATATTTCTGCCCGCGTGACAGCGGGAGTTCTCCCCCCGTGGAGATACCGGTGGGTCTTTTGTATAAATAGTTCCCCCACCTTCTGGAAGTTATGTGCTTGTACTTTCCTCTAATCTGTCTGTCACTCTCTTTGACTCTGCCTTTTCCCTTTGCTTTCTGTCATCTACTATCTTTCTGCCTTACCGGTCCATTCTCTTGCCTTTTTTCACGAAACACTTTCAAAAAGATTTCCTCCAGCCGAAGTCGGACTTGCTGGGCCTAACTATTTCTTAGTTAGGCGCACAACTTAGCCCACCCCCAAGCCAGGGAGATTTTGTTCTAAGTGTGTGAGTAGTTGACAAAGCACAATCTTTTCTGTTCTTTTTTAAGGAAATGATAGATTGGACACAGGTCTATAGCTTTTCAGATTGTCATGAGCCAGGGAGGGTTTCTTTAGCAGGGGGCGGACTATAGCAGATTTCAAGCCAGAAGGGAAGGAGCAAGACAAGAGAGAATCATTCACAATATGAGTGACATATGGTAGCAGTTCATCAATACATTCACAAAACAGGGACGATGGGATAGGGTCCAGTTCACATGATTTGGGACTAGTGCCTAAACAAAGCTGTTTGAAAGAAAGGAGGGAAGGTAAATGTTGTTGTCATGTAGCATGTAATACATTAGGTAACTAATTGTAAATACAGTGAAAATCGCTTATGTCAAAATTGGAGGGACTGAAATTTTATTTTGAGATAGCCAGTATTTTGAGATAAAAAGACTTTTTAACATAAGAATTATTAAAGTGGGACCACAAAATGATTGTGAGTCATCCAGTGTTTTTGAGTTAACAGTTTTTGAGTTATCAGGAATCCACTGCATTTCTTTTTTGGTAATTAAAATGGGGTCAAGCTAGGGATCATAATTCAAATAGAAATAACTCAAATGTCAGTTATGTAGTTATTGCTACCCGTTTCAACAAAACTCCATCACCATCAATGTCACCACACCAACTCCCCTGGAACATGATACCTAATAGACTAAATGGCAAATGTTAAGATCAGCTCCCTCCGCTGTTCCATGGTGAAGTTGGCCAATCAGCTTAACAGAAAAGGTACATGGGAGGGAGCTGATTGGCCCTAACCCTAAGCCTTCACCCTGGAACAGCGGAGGGAGCTGATCTTAACATTAGCCGACTAAATAATGTGACCCAGCACCACGAAAGGTTAATTAAGTGTCAAACGGATCATTCTGAGAACACTACACGTTTGAAACCTTTAGAGAATTCTATTTTTAATGATACAAGAACCATTCTTGTATCTTTTTCTGTTCCAAAGTTATGAGCATTTAAAGTTAGTAGGGTAAAGTGTCGGCCATTTTGAGAAAACACAGTCTAAAGTCTAGCCTAGATGAAGAAAATGCATTGACCTACTCATTGTAAAGCACTTGTAAGACCATTTAGCGACCATATTAAAGATTATCCTTTATAAATATGAAAGATAAGATGTTAGAGAGCACGAAAATACCCATAACTCAACATTTACAAAAAATGAGATTTTTGACTTTTGAAGCCTGTTGTGAGAAACTAGCCCATTGACTTAATGTCCCTTTCGCGGTGCTGGGTCACTAATATGCAGGGTTGGTTTGGGTGTGTGTGTTTTTACCCTAAATGATAAATCATAAGCATGGTCTGGTTGGAAAAAGCATTTCCGGCTTTCTGTTTTTGTTGGGAAATTACAAATGTAATCTGTTTCAGATTATTGGATCCAATTTACAAATGTTGGCCCCAAGTTAACAATATGTGTGTGTGTGTGCGCGCGCGCGCGGCGTGTGTGTGTGTGTGTGTGTGTGTGTGTGTGTGTGTGTGTGTGTGTGTGTGTGTGTGTGGTGTGTGTGGTGTGTGTGTATGTGTGTGTATGTGTGTGTGGCCTTGAGTGTTCATCAGTCTCATGCTTATCGGTGTTATTAATTTGCTTTGTTTGATTACATGCAATACTATATAATGCCAATCACTTCAGTTCTCTCTCGTTTAAAGCCTAGTAGTCTGTGCTTCTCTTGCTCTTGTTATTCTGTTTAAAACTCGAAAACCAGTTGGCAGTAGTGTAGATTCCCTAACCCACATTACTTGTTTTAATCAGTTTCACCCCAGAGAATGCACATGCCTCTCTGAAAACACTGTCAATTATTTTGTTCACGCACGACCAAGGATAATCCAGGGGAAGCGACTGTACCAAGCAAAGACGGATGCTGCGATACTATTGTCTCCTTTGGACTTAGATCATTTCCATAATCTTGACAACTAAAGCTGTTCTTAGCGAGCTTGAATGGGCGGTGGATATAGTGAGTGGTGGGTGATGAATTGCGGATATTTGGATAGAGATATGTTGGGTGGAAGGTGAGGTCATGTTAGGATAATTCTTCTACTGTGTGTGTGTGTCTTTCATTTAACGTCTATCCACTTCTCGTGATATTAGATAGGCGGGGGGGGGGGGGGGGGGGGGTGGGGGGGGGGGGGGGGGGGGGGGGGGAGCGGAAGGGGGGGGGGGGGGGGGGGGGGGGGAGAAGAAGTTTATGCATGTTAAAGTGGTTGCGTGCATGTGAATTTGTGCCATGTGTGTGTGTAATATATGAAAGTGTGTGCATGCAGGTGTATGCACAATCAATATGAATGGATAGGACTGCACTGTAGAAGTAATAAATAAACCACAAAAAATAGGAATAAAACCAGTAACAGCAAAAACAAAAATTCCCACAAATGGAAAACAAAACCCAACATATTTACCCAATGTAAATGTAGCCATTTTTTCCGGATTAGAACCACTATTAAAGAGAATAATATTTGGGGGGGTTTCAGTAGATAAACTTTATCCATTTAACTTCATATATTTCTCCATCTTATCGAGCTCTCGTTGATATATGTTTTTCTGTGATTTATGCTACGCTATGGGGTTTTCTTTTTTAGAGTTACCTCCATCCACAGGCATATGTCATCTGTGTATTGAACTAATACAACGTTATTTGATAACTTATTTGGCATATCATACATTAATATGGTGAAAAGAAGAGGAGCTAAAACTGACCCTTGAGGGATTCCAATCGATAAGTTTCTATTCGTTGAATATGATGTTCCTATTCTAGTTTGAATTACCCTGTCTCTCAGAAAATCTTTTACATAATTGTATACGTTTCCAGATAGACCAATGTTTTTTAAGTTTATTCAAGAGCTGGAAATGCCACACTTGGTCGTAAGCTTTGTTTATGTCAAAAAATTGGCTAATACACATTTACGTCTAGCAAATTGTTTTTTTATGTTTGTGGACAATTTTACTAAGATTTCCGTCGTTGATCGCCCTTTACGAAAGCCAGCTTGATTAATAAGAATTACATCATTTTTTTCACAATACAAGTCTGTTCAAAACAATTCTCTCTGAAAGTTTACATACATGCGATGTTAATGCAATTGTCCTATAATTTTTAATGTCATTATTACACTTGCCTTGTTTGTGAATCGGAACAACGATTGTCTGTTTCAATATTTTTGGCATTTCACCATTGCTCCATCATGTACTAAAAAAGGCGTGAAGAAAAATATTAAAAAAAATTCTGGTAAATTTCTTAGCATCTGATTGGATATTGCATCTAAACCATCAGATGATTTTCTGATTGGGATTGATCTTATGGCTTCTTTTAGTTCTTGTATAGTCATCGGAGCATTAATACTATTGCTATTGTCTGGTGTTGGGTCGCCATATGCTTCATGATTTTCCTCATGTTCTCTATCATTTCTGTCAGCATCTGTCAGACCCTCAGGGCAGCTAACATTGGAAAACATGTCTACAAAGGCTTCTGCCTTCTGCTGAGCTTTAGGAAGATTATTGTTATTTATTTTTTATAGGATACTGAGGTGATGTAAATCCATTTTTCATAAGTTTTAGTTCTTCCCATACTTTCCCCATATCTTTACAATCTTTGACATCAGAGTTGCAAAACACATTCCAGTGTTGTATCTGTGCATGTTCTATTACGTCATCACTTCCCTTACCAGCCTCTTTCATTGTTTTGTGACTGCTTGCTGATCTTTTTTTGCAATATATTTTGTATTTTTGCAATATACCTTAAATCTTAAATCTTAATGCTGTGAACATTATTGAGCCACGAAGCATGACTGTGTCTGGTCTTGGTGTTTCTGGTGGTGAAGCTTCTTCAATACCGAATTGAACCCCGGTCCGCAGAGGAACGCCAAGCAGACTCGCCTACACAGCTCAGAAAACAACTAGACTCTTGGAACATCGCCGTCAAAGCCCCCAGGTAAGAAAGACAATTAAATTTCTGAACCAACGCCCTCCTCTCTTTTCGATGTTCTCACCAGCATGAAAAATGATTTCAGTGGTCGTTTTGATTCTGTTATATGTCGTTTGGACTCTCTGTGTTTCTATTTCTGGAATTCGGGAAGAAGTTGGTAAAATGTCCAAGACAGGGAACTATCTTCAAAAACAAAATGATGAGCTGAGGCATCTAAATCAACAGTTGTTCGACAGAGTTGGAGATGCAAAGAGAGAAAAAAGATGATATGGAAGGAAGATCCAAAAGAAATAATCAAATCTTTAATGGCTTGAAACGACAGAAAGCACAGGAATCCTGGGATGATTGTAAACAGCTAGTTCAAGATGTTATTTGCAAAGAACTTAACATTGAAGACAACATTGAATTTGAGCATGTTCATCGGTTGAGAAATGATACACTCTCCCATAATTGCTTGTATTTCAAGATTCAAGAATATGCAGCAAGTCATGAATGAGAAAAAGAAACTGAAGCACAGTCAAGCAGGAAAATCAATCTTCATCGGCGAAAATTTCTCCAAATGTGTTCATTATACTCTTTTGGTGCCCTTCCTGAAGCAGGCAAAATCAAAAAAGAAATGAGCTTGCCTGAAGTTTGATTCTCTGGTTGTGAATGTTAAAACATACGAATACGACCAATCAACACAAGGCCTGAAAGAACGACAACCCAGGAGAAAATTTGGCCGGCCAACATTCCAATCAAGAAAAATACCCATTTGTCCCCCCTTTTCCTGTTCCTTTGTCTTTATCAAGTACTGTTTCAGATTAGCATAGAGAACAGATTTCTGAATGTCCCCTTCCTGTTCTAATGGTGTTTAACACTTCCGTGACAGGAACCTACGATCGTAGGTTCAGCAGAACATCTCTATCTGCCGGGAACCTCCAATCGTAGGTAGAACGGTCTAAGGAACAAACCTCCCTATTATACCGGCAGACTTTTCTTGTTTGAGTTTACAGTTACTTCCCCGGAATACTGAAATGGAAATGGCATTGCTCGTTCGTCTGCAGTCAAAATTTGAGGAGATTTTTGCACAAAAAGTTGTCAAAAATTAGAGGTCTGAGTGGCGAGGAGATTGTTTGGTTGCTCAAACTTGATGAAGATGAAAGTAATGCTGGCAATCAGTCAGAATTTAAGGATGGAAGTAGTGAAAATAATGTAAGTACTGATTAAATTGAACAGTGAGTGCCCAGTACGAGTACTCTAGAGTGAGAATGTGATAACAAAAAGTGTTGTTATTGGCAGAATCGTTCGATCTCGTCGCGGAGTTCGATCTCGAAGTCAAGCAGCATGTTGGCTGTAAATCGTTCATGCAATATTTTCACAAAGCATAATATTGAATTAAGCATCCATGTTTCATAAAGTACAGAAAGTTTGGTGCATATCAGACTTCATTTAGGCTCTTAAACAATGTTTGATCACAAGCAGTCATTCAACAATAATTTTCGACTTAAAATTTATCAACCAAAAAAAGGAATGGTTCCAGCAAACAAAATAGTATAAGTGCATGGCTTTGTACATCGATTTCTCGGCAAATATGTAGATTTACACCCTCCTGCTCTATTTCTTGGTTCATTTCGTGGTTAGGGTTAGGGATAGGGTTAGGGTTAGATGGTCTTTTCTTTTGCCACAAGCATCTGTTTTTTTGTCAAAATCATCTATTCTTTTGGAGCATTAAATCGCTGCCATAATGTTCCCAGTGCAGCCTCAGGCCAGCAGAGTGGTTTCACTGATGCTGTGCCAGTCATAATGGTGTTAAGTTGATGGATCATCAAAGGCAACAGGATTACATCCCTTCCCCAAACCCGATACTAATGCAGAGAAGATACACTCTTGTTCAAATCAGTCACACACTTCAAGCACACCACAGTGTTCTTCCAAATTCAAGATAATGGCATGGAATGTCCAAGGTTTGACTAGTAAGCTTAAATGTCAATCTTTTAAGTCATATTGTGAACATTTCAAGATATTTGCGTTATCTGAAATATGGACATGTCAAAAGAGTAACATTCAATAAGCATTTCCAGATTATACAGTATTTTTCTGCACACGTTCCATAGTTATATGTCTGAAATACTAAACTTATTTCCTGACTTACCATGGCTTTCATGTGGGTATTTTAACGCCCACACAGGAACTCTTTCTGAGGTTGACACTGAAATTTATGACACTAATGTTCTGCTACTTGATGATTTGAATGAACTAATTGGAGATAAAGTTCAAATCAGTCGATGCTCTAATGACAGTTCTGTAGATAATTGTGCTAAAAAAACCGAATCGATTTCTGTAAATACCATGACCTTATAATTGTCAATGGAAGATGAAACTCTGATCAGAAAGGTGAGATAACGTGCATTGCCAATAGGGGCAAAAGTGCTGTTGATTACTTTATTTCTTCGCTTTCATTGTTTGACTCAGTTTTATTTGGTATTTGGTATATTCTAGTCATGAACATAGGGCTGATCTCCCATGGAGAGAGCATCACCACAAGTGCAGCGCCTACCTGATTTTTTTAGAATAATAAAACATTAGGGGGGGGGGGGGGGCAGGTGAGGAGGGTATTTGGCCATACCAGGCAGCAGGATTTCACCCTGCTCTTACTGACTTTCAACTGCTGTGGGATTTTTAAGTGCGTAAAGCGCACGGGTCAGACTAGCTTTAAGTCCCCATCCCGAAGGACTCGACGTTCAGTTCGATTTTCCTGTCAAACTAGAAAGAAAGGGCAAGGCCAGGATTTGAACCCGGGTCACTCACGCTGCAGTCACGCATTACATTTGGCAGGCGAACGTCTTAACCACTCTGCCACCTTTCTCCTTTACTGAAAGCGAGACAAGTTTGTTTTCAACAGATGCGAGACAGATCACTTTCCAATTGTTCTTTCTTGTACAACAGATGTTGAACAAAACGTACAGACAGAAGAAGATATTCTATTAGAAGAATTGTTAAAATATGTTTGGAAAGATACATTTTGTGATTTATTTCTAACGAATGTTTTGTCCAATGAAAAGACTGAATTTGACAGATTCACTTATGCTCTTGATACCATTGTTGATGAAGCATAATGTCAAATGTATGTCTCGTATGCACAAAAAGCCGCAGTAAAAATGAAACCAGTACAGAAGCAGAACTCGGTTTTTCAATCACAACCAACTTGGTGGGATGCTGAATGTGAGGAAAGTAAATCAGATAAATATGATTTTTTTAAATGCTTTTCGACGAACCAATTCTAGAGAAGTCCTAGACGAATATCTTGTATCTAAAAGGCATTCAAAGACTTGTGCAAACACAAACAAACTGATTATAATCAAAACATTTTAAAAGATTTGAACGATTCCTGTACCAGTAAAAACTCAAAAGCATTTTGGCAAAAACTGAAAGCCCTCACTTGCATTAAATCTAATAAATCCAGTGTCATATCTTCTTGGTCATGGTTGGATTATTTCAAATCGCTCTTTCATTTTGCAAGAAGCTCAAATGATCCAACTTTTGATAAAGAATTCGAAGATACGCTAAATGTACATGATGTTGATTCTTGTGAAACGTGTGTAAAATCAAACATGAATGATGCGATTACTGAGGCTGAAATCATTAAAGCTTTGAAAATAATTCAAATCAGGCAAAGTACTCGGTCCTGATGGTCTGTTATCAGACTTTCTTCGTCATGCCACTTCGTCATTAAATTCCTTCTATCCATGTTCAACAAAGTTTTTGCTTCTGGTCAGCATCCAGAATCCTGGTCAAAAGCTGTCATTTTTTCCTTTGCATGTAAAAGGTAACACGGCTCAGGTAGGAAATTAACGGGGCGAGTGGCGTATACTTTTGATTAACATTATTGGTAAAGTATACAGCACTATTTCAAATGAACGTTTGACAAAATTCTGTGATGAAATGGACATGATACCAGAGGCTCAGGCAGGTTTCCACAAAGGATATAGTACTGTGGATAACATTGTTGCCTTGCAAGCACTAGTACAAAAATACTTGACAAAGAAAGGTAGCAGATTTTATACGTTGTTTGGTGATTTTTCTAAGGCTTTTGATTGTATGGATGTACCTAAATTGTTGTTTTGAAAGTTGCAGCAAAGTATTCATGGTAATATTTTTCGTTCTTTACGGAGGGGTAAGCGCAGCAGTGAAAGTAGGGAGTAGTATCACTGAATATTTCGAATGTACATCTGGTGTTAGACAGGGTTGTATCCTTAGTTCGTTGCTATTTTCAAACTTTTTGTCTGAACTTTAAGCAGAATTGAAACTTTGTAGGGCTAAAGGGATTGATGTTTTTGCTGAACCTCTCTGTATATTACTCTTAATGTATGCTGATGACATTGTCCTTGTCTCAGACTCAATAGCAGATCTTCAAACAAAAATAAATTGCTTGGAATACTATTGCAACAAATGGGATCTCTCTGTGAACATGGATAAAACTAAAGTTGTCTTTAAAAATTGACGTTTTATTAAAAACTGTGATAACTGGTATTATGGAGGCAAACAGATATTAGTAGAGAGTAGCTACAATTATTTGGGTGTAATATTTAGTTCAATTCTGAACAGGTCTACATGTGTTGGAAATCTGTTGCTAGTATAAAAAGATTGTTCTTTAGACTTTAAAACATTCCGACGAGTTTTTAATCTTTAATGCAAAAGTAAAACTGATGCTTTTGTACGGATCTGAAGTGTTGGGGTTTTCAGTAATATGATTATGTCGAAAAGAATCCAAATGAAAATTTGTAAAACGATATTAGGGGTTGGGAGGGATGTAAAAAATAACAGTGTCACATGCACTAGTTCCAGGAACCTATACTAAGATACTAGGGATGTTTCCGGGTTCTAAGTGGAGGATCAAGGTCAATCCCAAACCGCTCACAAACGCGCAAACACACACAGGGACACTGATACAGTGACAATACAGGCTTAATTATTCAAGTTAAGAAAAGAAAAGAAAAACAAATTAAAATAATTCACACACAAAACCAAACCACCAAAGACAAAATATCTGCACCAGGACAGTGAATTCTCCTGTCAGAAGGAAACATTCCCAACTACTCTGACCTGGAGAATGGAACTGTCCCGTCCTGGACAACCACACAAAGGATCTATTCCAATGCTTGACATGGCTAGCACTAAATTGTCAAAATAGGAAACAATAGCGTTTTCTTTTCTCGTAAAAAACAAACAAAAAACAACTGGACCGATGGGTGGATAATAATGTTCGCGCCTTTGTAGGCATTCGACTAGACAGAGTGGAAATACTTTGTGAAAATACTCATCAGATAAGGAATGGAATGTCCCTGGATGCCTGGCATCCAGAACCTCTACACACGTCGTCCGGGTAAGAGCACAATTTTGAACAGGTACCAGCGGTTCTCGGCAGTTGTCAGCAGAGATGATAATCTGGGGCCATCCGGTTTCACAGGATAATCAGCAGCAGCGCGGCTTAACAAGGGGCAGGTTGATGCGGGTAGAGTTCGTCACCTGTCACGTGGTCCCTCAGGCCGTCAACACCTTCCCAGAAAACAAACAAGCTGCACCCGGAGAGGTGAGTATCTTGTCCACAAGGTGTCTCCCACTCACACTTCCAGTCATACCCTTCCAGGTGCACACCAACCACACCACTCACCCAAACAGCCTTACAATGACACTATCACACATCAGTCTCGTACTTTCCAAAGAGCTCAAACTCATACGTTACATAGCTAGTGACAATCTTCACCAACTGATATACACACGTATTACATCAGGCTGGAACTAGTCTATAGCATCATCACAAATAAATGAGCAAACCAAGCATTACTATCCAAAACAACAAATCGAAAAAATTATCATAGCTCAATCCTGAACAAACAGGTAATGAAAAACAGTCACAACGCTACACACACAAAAGTAGCCCTTGGTGGATACCACCTAGACCACGAGGCTGTCACCCAACTCAGTAATGAACCCCAAAATAGAAAGCCAGACGTGCTGTTGCAGAAAAGAACTCGCTCAAGAAAATAAAACCATAAGGATGGAGAAAATGACAATAAGTGAAAAGATATACCGCAAACCAAGAATACCATTACTAACTGACGAGTGAACTCCCCTCGGTTAACTCCAACTCCAAAACACCCAAGGAAGGCAACCTTTTGAACAAGAAAGCATCAACCAGATAACTGCGAAATACAACTCACCACTGTTCTTGTGTGAAAGGACTATGTACAACGTGGGCCATCAAGCCCACAACAAGCAGTCAATCGTCTCCCTTGAGGCACTGTTGTGTCGTGACGCACGTAAAAAGCGTACGTTGTCTTGTTGCACGAAGTTATCGTGTGAGCTGTTGTCATACGGCCTGCACTTGTATGCTGTGCCGGGAAGTTAGGAAACAGCATAGTCAGTCTGTATGGATGTGCACCCCCGTTAAGGAAAGACCTGTCTCCAGTTACTCCAGCCGGCAGTGTTACTGTTAGGGGCTGTCGGGGGAAGTTACTGGACATAAGGATAGACCTAGGCTGTTAGTTTACCGTACACATAAGGGGTTGTAGTGTAGGGAAGGGAACTCGGTGCTTGTTGTCTTGTAGTTTAGTAAGTGGTGTTTGTAGAGTTGTGTTGCTTGGTTGTTAGTGGGGATGATAGACGACTGAGGCCCCATGCGACCATACACCACAGTTGCGGCTCCATCTCAGTCTGCTTAGTTAAGTTAGTACTTGGGTAGTTTGGGTTATGTTACCAGTTTGTGTCCTTTTGACACGGCTGTGGAGTTCTGTTTGGCTGTGAGACTGATGAGGTGTGGGCGCCATCCTGAACCCTTCCACACCCATTCCATGAAGTAAGGTCTTGTGTGTTGGTTGTGTGAGTGTGTGTGCATGAGTAAATGTGTGGTAATCTTATACAGCTGTGCTGAGTCATTGTCCAATGTGTGTGTTAATCTGGTGGTTAATCGCAGTCATTCAGTCTAGTCAGTCTGTAAATAGTAACCGTTAAAATACTTCATTGGTGTCAGAAGTGATTCGGTGGCCTGGGATATTTTGGCTTAAGCATAAAATTTGTTGTTGTTTTCTAAAAAAGTTTTTGTGTTTTTTTGCCTTAAAAAAAAGAAGAAGAAAAGGAAGGCTCATTCACTGGTTTCCTAGTCATTGTGCATGTTATTATTCGAGGGTTTTTTGTTTTGCTTATCTTGCATAATGCTAGAGTGAAAAGTGATTAGTCACTCATTGGCCAGTTTTGCTAGTTCCAAATTGTTCATTTCTAACTTAATAATTTGGTAATTTTGTTTGCCTGGTGAGTAACATTTCTGACTGCGGAGTGACTGCAAGATAATTTCATCTAATTATCCACACTTGTGTTGCCAGCTGTATCATACGCAACATTATCATGTCACAGGTCAGATTTTCTGA
>JAGGCT020004092.1:450650-484694 GCA_017654935.2 Phymorhynchus buccinoides | reverse complement strand
GTCTTCTTTGCGCCAAATCAAAAGTCCAAAATAAAAGCAAACCAGCACTAAGTTAAACCAGAAATAGTAAAATTCCGATTTTTCCCAAGACTGCAAATATTTTTGGAAAGAGTGAGAGAAAAGATAGGAGAAGAAAGTGTGCCCTTTCTTGACATCACAATTTCCCTGATTAGGGGTTTCCTGCAGACTGATCTCTACACCAAGCCGACTGATGCACAGTACAGCCAGTTCTTGAGGCTCAGGAGACTGTGCTCAGACGACTGGGTGTTTGAAAGAAGGATGCAGGAAATGACTGGCCACTTCAGGGCTAGGTGCTACAGAGAGTCTACACTTCGAAAAGCTGAACAGAAAGTCGGAGGTATATCAAGGCAAGAAGCACTGCAGTACAGGCCAAAAGAACTGTCGTGCGAGCGCCCACCTCTGATCATGACACAATCCCGCCAATCCCCCACTGCGCTCTTGGACTCAAGAGCTCCACCAGACCATGGTTGCCAACAGCAGCAGGATGACGAAGGCCGTTCCACTTCCTCCTGTAGTGGCAGAAATGGGATCTTCCACATTCACCTAAAGCTATGTGTCACGGGTAAGCCTTGTGGCTGATCAACTATGTCCGTGGTTGGACGCGTGGATTTGTCAGAGTGAATCCTTTGTATTTTCTTCTGTTACCCGTGAATGTTATATCGACCCGTTCCTTGCACGTGGATCTTGAGAGAAAGAGAAAGTTCGAGCAGTTGTGTGTGCGTGTGAGATGTTGCTGTTGAGCGAGATTGTTTTTCTAGTTTTTATTTCTTTTCTTTTTTTGTTTTTTGTTTCTCTTCAGACAAAATAAAGTTTAAGAAAACACCTATTACTTGTTTTATGCACGAGATTTTTTTGTTTTACTTGTTTTATGCACGAGATTTTTCGAGAGGAGTTTTGGGGTGTTTGAGAATATTAGGAGAGTCTGGCTGGAAACGTCGGGGAGAGAGCTAGGCTAGGTTTGGGGCTCGTAGTCTGATAGCTAAGTCACTGCTTTGCTTAAATTTCAATGCTACCCAGGTCTCGGGGTAGTGGTCTTGGTGCTGAAGTATTTGAACGGTTACTATTTACCGACTGACTAGACTGAATGACTGCCGATTAACACACACTTGGACAATAACTCAGCACAGCTGTATGAACACACATTTACTCATGCACACACTCACACAACCAACACACAAGACCCTCCGAGTGTTCTTGAACACTGACTTTAGCTCTGTCCTGAGGCACTAGGGAACCGACAAGCACATCACTGGAATACACCAGACCACTAGGCGCACACCTAGTGCGGACCTGAGGGTTGTCTGGTACACTCACAGGGTATACAAGAACACTGTGGGATACACTGTCAGAGCGCATCCACAAACAGTCAGGTGCATTCCCAAAATGCCCAGGAAATCTGTCAGGCACAGCAGACATACCATGCCGATATGTTAGGGAACTGTCAGGCACTGCAAGTACCAGAAAACTGACTGACAGGCTCACTGGGTACGTCTGGGAACTGCTAAGCACATCACGTGCCAGGAAACTAGCAGACGAATCCACTGTGGGCGTCAGAGAACTGTCAGGTGCAACCTCGGCTTGCACCAGAAACGGGGCAGACACTTTATCTGAATGGCTCATGGGATTTTGCCCCCTGTCATGAGCCTCCAAAACACCTTCCTGAACATAAGATGAGGACCGACAATCTACAGGGCAGGAATCACTTTCAGGCTGGTCAGAAATAGCCTGCACATCCTGTACATTGGACAACCGCTGTCCTTTCTGCATGACTGGAAACCTTTCAGGCTGATCTGCAGGAGAATCTTTTGACTTCTCGACTGCACTTGGGGATAACACAACCAAGGAGTCGGGGGACTCTAGATAGTCCACCTGGAAAGCCATCTCCTGTTTTCCAACAACCTGCATGACTGAATTTGCTGAAATTATCTTGCAGTCACTCCGCAGTCAGAAATGTTACTCACCAGGCAAACAAAATTACCAAATTATTAAGTTAGAAATGAACAATTTGGAACTAGCAAAACTGGCCAATGAGTGACTAATCACTTTTCACTCTAGCATTATGCAAGATAAGCAAAACAAAAAACCCTCGAATAATAACATGCACAATGACTAGGAAACCAGTGAATGAGCCTTCCTTTTCTTCTTCTTTTTTTTAAGGCAAAAAAAACCAAAAACTTTTTTAGAAAACAACAACAAATTTTATGCTTAAGCCAAAATATCCCAGGCCACCGAATCACTTCTGACACCAATGAAGTATTTGAACGGTTACTATTTACCGACTGACTAGACTGAATGACTGCCGATTAACACACACTTGGACAATGACTCAGCACAGCTGTATGAACACACATTTACTCATGCACACACTCACACAACCAACACACAAGACCTTACTTCATGGAACGGTGTGGAAGGGTTCAGGATGGCGCCACACCTCATCAGTCTCACAGCCAAACAGGACTCCACAGCCGTGTCAAAAGGACACAAACTGGTAACATAACCCAAACTACCCAAGTACTAACTTAACTAAGCAGACTGAGATGGAGCCGCAACTGTGGTGTATGGTCGCAGGGGCCTCAGTCGTCTATCATCCCCACTAACCCCAAGCTACAACTCTACAAACCCACTACTAAACTACAAGACAACAAGCACTAGTTCCCTTCCTACACTACAACCCCTTATGTGTAGGTAAACAAGCCTAGGTCTATCCTTATGTCCAGTAACTTCCCCCGACAGCCCCTAACAGTAACACTGCCGGCTGGAGTAACTGGAGACAGGTCTTTCCTTAACGGGGGTGCACATACAGACTGACTGCTGTTCCTAACTCCGGCCAGTACAAGTGCAGGCCGTATGACAACAGCTCACACGAGAACTTCGTGCAACAAGACAACGCACGCTTTTTACGTGCGTCACGACACAACAGTGCCTCAAGGGAGACGATTGACTGCTTGTTGTGGGCTTGATGGCCCACGTTGTACATAGTCCTTTCACACAAGAACAGTGGTGAGTTGTATTTCGCAGTTATCTGGTTGATGCTTTCTTGTTCAAAAGGTTGCCTTCCTTGGGTGTTTTGGAGTTGGAGTTAACCGAGGGGAGTTCACTCGTCAGTTAGTAATGGTATTCTTGGTTTGTGGTATATCTTTTCACTTATTGTCATTTTCTCCATCCTTATGGTTTTATTTTCTTGAGCGAGTTCTTTTCTGCAACAGCACGTCTGGCTTTCTATTTTGGGGTTCATTACTGAGTTGGGTGACAGCCTCGTGGTCTAGGTGGTATCCACCAAGGGCTACTTTTGTGTGTGTAGCGTTGTGACTGTTTTTCATTACCTGTTTGTTCAGGATTGAGCTATGATAATTTTTTCGATTTGTTGTTTTGGATAGTAATGCTTGGTTTGCTCATTTATTTGTGATGATGCTATAGACTAGTTCCAGCCTGATGTAATACGTGTGTATATCAGTTGGTGAAGATTGTCACTAGCTATGTAACGTATGAGTTTGAGCTCTTTGGAAAGTACGAGACTGATGTGTGATAGTGTCATTGTAAGGCTGTTTGGGTGAGTGGTGTGGTTGGTGTGCACCTGGAAGGGTATGACTGGAAGTGTGAGTGGGAGACCCTTGTGGACAAGATACTCACCTCTCCGGTGCAGCTTGTTTGTTTTCTGGGAAGGTGTTGACGGCCTGAGGGACCACGTGACAGGTGACGAACTCTACCCGCATCAACCTGCCCTTGTTAAGCCGCGCTGCTGATTATCCTGTGAAACCGGATGGCCCCAGATTATCATCTCTGCTGACAACTGCCGAACCGCTGGTACCTGTTCAAAATTGTGCTTACCCGGACGACGTGTGTAGAGGTTCTGGATGCCAGGCATCCAGGGACATTCCATTCCTTATCTGATGAGTATTTTCACGTTTTCCACTCTGTCTAGTCGAATGCCTACAAAGGCGCGAACATTATTATCCACCCATCAGTCCAGTTGTTTTTTGTTTGTTTTTTACGAGAAAAGAAAACACTATTGTTTCCTATTTTGACAATTTAGTGCTAGCCATGTCAAGCATTGGAATAGATCCTTTGTGTGGTTGTCCAGGACGGGACAGTTCCATTCTCCAGGTCAGAGTAGTTGGGAATGTTTCCTTCTGACAGGAGAATTCACTGTCCTGGTGCAGATATTTTGTCTTTGGTGGTTTGGTTTTGTGTGTGAATTATTTTAATTTGTTTTTCTTTTCTTTTCTTAACTTGAATAATTAAGCCTGTATTGTCACTGTATCAGTGTCCCTGTGTGTGTTTGCGCGTTTGTGAGCGGTTTGGGATTGACCTTGATCCTCCACTTAGAACCCGGAAACATCCCTAGTATCTTAGTATAGGTTCCTGGAACTAGTGCATGTGACACTGTTATTTTTTACATCCCTCCCAACCCCTAATATCGTTTTACAAATTTTCATTTGGATTCTTTTCGACATAATCATATTACTGAAAACCCCAACACTTCAGATCCGTACAAAAGCATCAGTTTTACTTTTGCATTAAAGATTAAAAACTCGTCGGAATGTTTTAAAGTCTAAAGAACAATCTTTTTATACTAGCAACAGATTTCCAACACATGTAGACCTGTTCAGAATTGAACTAAATATTACACCCAAATAATTGTAGCTACTCTCTACTAATATCTGTTTGCCTCCATAATACCAGTTATCACAGTTTTTAATAAAACGTCAATTTTTAAAGACAACTTTAGTTTTATCCATGTTCACAGAGAGATCCCATTTGTTGCAATAGTATTCCAAGCAATTTATTTTTGTTTGAAGATCTGCTATTGAGTCTGAGACAAGGACAATGTCATCAGCATACATTAAGAGTAATATACAGAGAGGTTCAGCAAAAACATCAATCCCTTTAGCCCTACAAAGTTTCAATTCTGCTTAAAGTTCAGACAAAAAGTTTGAAAATAGCAACGAACTAAGGATACAACCCTGTCTAACACCAGATATACATTCGAAATATTCAGTGATACTACTCCCTACTTTCACTGCTGCGCTTACCCCTCCGTAAAGAACGAAAAATATTACCATGAATACTTTGCTGCAACTTTCAAAACAACAATTTAGGTACATCCATACAATCAAAAGCCTTAGAAAAATCACCAAACAACGTATAAAATCTGCTACCTTTCTTTGTCAAGTATTTTTGTACTAGTGCTTGCAAGGCAACAATGTTATCCACAGTACTATATCCTTTGTGGAAACCTGCCTGAGCCTCTGGTATCATGTCCATTTCATCACAGAATTTTGTCAAACGTTCATTTGAAATAGTGCTGTATACTTTACCAATAATGTTAATCAAAAGTATACCCCGTTAATTTCCTACCTGAGCCGTGTTACCTTTTACATGCAAAGGAAAAAATGACAGCTTTTGACCAGGATTCTGGATGCTGACCAGAAGCAAAAACTTTGTTGAACATGGATAGAAGGAATTTAATGACGAAGTGGCATGACGAAGAAAGTCTGATAACAGACCATCAGGACCGAGTACTTTGCCTGATTTGAATTATTTTCAAAGCTTTAATGATTTCAGCCTCAGTAATCGTATCATTCATGTTTGATTTTACACACGTTTCACAAGAATCAACATCATGTACATTTAGCGTATCTTCGAATTCTTTATCAAAAGTTGGATCATTTGAGCTTCTTGCAAAATGAAAGAGCGATTTGAAATAATCCAACCATGACCAAGAAGATATGACACTGGATTTATTAGATTTAATGCAAGTGAGGGCTTTCAGTTTTTGCCAAAATGCTTTTGAGTTTTTACTGGTACAGGAATCGTTCAAATCTTTTAAAATGTTTTGATTATAATCAGTTTGTTTGTGTTTGCACAAGTCTTTGAATGCCTTTTAGATACAAGATATTCGTCTAGGACTTCTCTAGAATTGGTTCGTCGAAAAGCATTTAAAAAAATCATATTTATCTGATTTACTTTCCTCACATTCAGCATCCCACCAAGTTGGTTGTGATTGAAAAACCGAGTTCTGCTTCTGTACTGGTTTCATTTTTACTGCGGCTTTTTGTGCATACGAGACATACATTTGACATTATGCTTCATCAACAATGGTATCAAGAGCATAAGTGAATCTGTCAAATTCAGTCTTTTCATTGGACAAAACATTCGTTAGAAATAAATCACAAAATGTATCTTTCCAAACATATTTTAACAATTCTTCTAATAGAATATCTTCTTCTGTCTGTACGTTTTGTTCAACATCTGTTGTACAAGAAAGAACAATTGGAAAGTGATCTGTCTCGCATCTGTTGAAAACAAACTTGTCTCGCTTTCAGTAAAGGAGAAAGGTGGCAGAGTGGTTAAGACGTTCGCCTGCCAAATGTAATGCGTGACTGCAGCGTGAGTGACCCGGGTTCAAATCCCAGGCCTTGCCCTTTCTTTCTAGTTTGACAGGAAAATCGAACTGAACGTCAAGTCCTTCGGATGGGGACTTAAAAGCTAGTCTGACCCGTGCGCTTTACGCACATACAAATCCCACAGCAGTTGAAAGTCAGTAAGAGCAGGGTGAAATCCTGCTGCCTGGTATGGCCAAATACCCTCCTCACCTGCCCCCCCCCCCTAATGTTTTATTATTCTAAAAAATAGGTAGGCGCTGCACTTGTGGTGATGCTCTCTCCATGGGAGATCAGCCCTATGTTCATGACTAGAATATACCAAATACCAAATAAAACTGAGTCAAACAATGAAAGCGAAGAAATAAAGTAATCAACAGCACTTTTGCCCCTATTGGCAATGCACGTTATCTCACCTTTCTGATCAGAGTTTCATCTTCCATTGACAATTATAAGGTCATGGTATTTACAGAAATCGATTCGTTTTTTTTAGCACAATTATCTACAGAACTGTCATTAGAGCATCGACTGATTTGAACTTTATCTCCAATTAGTTCATTCAAATCATCAAGTAGCAGAACATTAGTGTCATAAATTTCAGTGTCAACCTCAGAAAGAGTTCCTGTGTGGGCGTTAAAATACCCACATGAAAGCCATGGTAAGTCAGGAAATAAGTTTAGTATTTCAGACATATAACTATGGAACGTGTGCAGAAAAATACTGTATAATCTGGAAATGCTTATTGAATGTTACTCTTTTGACATGTCCATATTTCAGATAACGCAAATATCTTGAAATGTTCACAATATGACTTAAAAGATTGACATTTAAGCTTACTAGTCAAACCTTGGACATTCCATGCCATTATCTTGAATTTGGAAGAACACTGTGGTGTGCTTGAAGTGTGTGACTGATTTGAACAAGAGTGTACCTTCTCTGCATTAGTATCGGGTTTGGGGAAGGGATGTAATCCTGTTGCCTTTGATGATCCATCAACTTAACACCATTATGACTGGCACAGCATCAGTGAAACCACTCTGCTGGCCTGAGGCTGCACTGGGAACATTATGGCAGCGATTTAATGCTCCAAAAAAATAGATGATTTTGACAAAAAAACAGATGCTTGTGGCAAAAGAAAAGACCATCTAACCCTAACCCTATCCCTAACCCTAACCACGAAATGAACCAAGAAATAGAGCAGGAGGGTGTAAATCTACATATTTGCCGAGAAATCGATGTACAAAGCCATGCACTTATACTATTTGTTTGCTGGAACCATTCCTTTTTTTAAGTCGAAAATTATTGGTTGATAAATTTTAAGTCGAAAAAACTTTCTGTACTTTATGAAACATGGATGCTTAATTCAATATTATGCTTTGTGAAAATATTGCATGAACGATTTACAGCCAACATGCTGCTTGACTTCGAGATCGAACTCCGCGACGAGATCGAACGATTCTGCCAATAACAACACTTTTTGTTATCACATTCTCACTCTAGAGTACTCGTACTGGGCACTCACTGTTCAATTTAATCAGTACTTACATTATTTTCACTACTTTCATCCTTAAAACCTGACTGATTGCCAGCATTACTTTCATCTTCATCAAGTTTGAGCAACCAAACAATCTCCTCGCCACTCAGACCTCTAATTTTTGACAATTTTTGTGCAAAAATCTCCTCAAATTTTGACTGCAGACAAACGAGCAATGCCATTTCCATTTCAGTATTCCGGGGAAGTAACTGTAAACTCAAACAAGAAAAGTCTGCCGGTATAATAGGGAGGTTTGTTCCTTAGACCGTTCTACCTACGATTGGAGGTTCCCAGCAGATAGAGATGTTCTGCTGAACCTACGATCGTAGGTTCCTGTCACGGAAGTGTTAAACACCATTAGAACAGGAAGGGGACATTCAGAAATCTGTTCTCTATGCTAATCTGAAACAGTACTTGATAAAGACAAAGGAACAGGAAAAGGGGGGACAAATGGGTATTTTTCTTGATTGGAATGTTGGCCGGCCAAATTTTCTCCTGGGTTGTCGTTCTTTCAGGCCTTGTGTTGATTGGTCGTATTCGTATGTTTTAACATTCACAACCAGAGAATCAAACTTCAGGCAAGCTCATTTCTTTTTTGATTTTGCCTGCTTCAGGAAGGGCACCAAAAGAGTATAATGAACACATTTGGAGAAATTTTCGCCGATGAAGATTGATTTTCCTGCTTGACTGTGCTTCAGTTTCTTTTTCTCATTCATGACTTGCTGCATATTCTTGAATCTTGAAATACAAGCAATTATGGGAGAGTGTATCATTTCTCAACCGATGAACATGCTCAAATTCAATGTTGTCTTCAATGTTAAGTTCTTTGCAAATAACATCTTGAACTAGCTGTTTACAATCATCCCAGGATTCCTGTGCTTTCTGTCGTTTCAAGCCATTAAAGATTTGATTATTTCTTTTGGATCTTCCTTCCATATCATCTTTTTTCTCTCTTTGCATCTCCAACTCTGTCGAACAACTGTTGATTTAGATGCCTCAGCTCATCATTTTGTTTTTGAAGATAGTTCCCTGTCTTGGACATTTTACCAACTTCTTCCCGAATTCCAGAAATAGAAACACAGAGAGTCCAAACGACATATAACAGAATCAAAACGACCACTGAAATCATTTTTCATGCTGGTGAGAACATCGAAAAGAGAGGAGGGCGTTGGTTCAGAAATTTAATTGTCTTTCTTACCTGGGGGCTTTGATGGCGATGTTCCAAGAGTCTAGTTGTTTTCTGAGCTGTGTAGGCGAGTCTGCTTGGCGTTCCTCTGCGGATCGGGGTTCAATTCGGTATTGAAGAAGCTTCACCACCAGAAACACCAAGACCAGACACAGTCATGCTTCGTGGCTCAATAATGTTCACAGCATTAAGATTTAAGATTTAAGGTATATTGCAAAAATACAAAATATATTGCAAAAAAAGATCAGCAAGCAGTCACAAAACAATGAAAGAGGCTGGTAAGGGAAGTGATGACGTAATAGAACATGCACAGATACAACACTGGAATGTGTTTTGCAACTCTGATGTCAAAGATTGTAAAGATATGGGGAAAGTATGGGAAGAACGAAAACTTTTGAAAAATGGATTTACACCACCTCAGTATCCTATAAAAAATAAATAACAATAATCTTCCTAAAGCTCAGCAGAAGGCAGAAGCCTTTGTAGACATGTTTGCCAATGTTAGCTGCCCTGAGGGTCTGACAGATGCTGACAGAAATGATAGAGAACATGAGGAAAATCATGAAGCATATGGCGACCCAACACCAGACAATAGCAATAGTATTAATGCTCCGATGACTGTACAAGAACTAAAAGAAGCCATAAGATCAATCCCAATCAGAAAATCATCTGATGGTTTAGATGCAATATCCAATCAGATGCTAAGAAATTTACCAGAATTTTTTTTAATATTTTTCTTCACGCCTTTTTTAGTACATGATGGAGCAATGGTGAAATGCCAAAAATATTGAAACAGACAATCGTTGTTCCGATTCACAAACAAGGCAAGTGTAATAATGACATTAAAAATTATAGGACAATTGCATTAACATCGCATGTATGTAAACTTTCAGAGAGAATTGTTTTGAACAGACTTGTATTGTGAAAAAAATGATGTAATTCTTATTAATCAAGCTGGCTTTCGTAAAGGGCGATCAACGACGGATATGTTAGTAAAATTGTCCACAAACATAAAGAAACAATTTGCTAGAATGTGTATTAGCCACATTTTTTGACATAAACAAAGCTTACGACCAAGTGTGGCATTTCCAGCTCTTGAATAAACTTAAAGACATTGGTCTATCTGGAAACGTATACAATTATGTAAAAGATTTTCTGAGAGACAGGGTAATCCAAACTAGAATAGGAACATCATATTCAACGAATAGAAACTTATCGATTGGAATCCCTCAAGGGTCAGTTTTAGCTCCTCTTCTTTTCACCATATTAATGTATGATATGCCAAATAAGTTATCAAATAACGTTGTATTAGTTCAATACACAGATGACATATGCCTGTGGATGGAGGTAACTCTAAAAAAGAAAACCCCATAGCGTAGCATAAATCACAGAAAAACATATATCAACGAGAGCTCGATAAGATGGAGAAATATATGAAGTTAAATGGATAAAGTTTATCTACTGAAACCCCCCCAAATATTATTCTCTTTAATAGTGGTTCTAATCCGGAAAAAATGGCTACATTTACATTGGGTAAATATGTTGGGTTTTGTTTTCCATTTGTGGGAATTTTTGTTTTTGCTGTTACTGGTTTTATTCCTATTTTTTGTGGTTTATTTATTACTTCTACAGTGCAGTCCTATCCATTCATATTGATTGTGCATACACCTGCATGCACACACTTTCATATACACACACACATGCACAAATTCACATGCACGCAACCACTTTAACATGCATAAACTTCTTCTCCCCCCCCCCCCCCCCCCCCTATATCTAATATCACGAGAAGTGGATAGACGTTAAATGAAAGACACACACACACAGTAGAAGAATTATCCTAACATGACCTCACCTTCCACCCAACATATCTCTATCCAAATATCCGCAATTCATCACCCACCACTCACTATATCCACCGCCCATTCAAGCTCGCTAAGAACAGCTTTAGTCGTCAAGATTATGGAAATGATCTAAGTCCAAAGGAGACAATAGTATCGCAGCATCCGTCTTTGCTTGGTACAGTCGCTTCCCCTGGATTATCCTTGGTCGTGCGTGAACAAAATAATTGACAGTGTTTTCAGAGAGGCATGTGCATTCTCTGGGGTGAAACTGATTAAAACAAGTAATGTGAGTTAGGGAATCTACACTACTGCCAACTGGTTTTCGAGTTTTAAACAGAATAACAAGAGCAAGAGAAGCACAGACTACTAGGCTTTAAACGAGAGAGAACTGAAGTGATTGGCATTATATAGTATTGCATGTAATCAAACAAAGCAAATTAATAACACCGATAAGCATGAGACTGATGAACACTCAAGCGCACACACACATACACACACGTACACACACACACACACACACACACACACACACACACACACACACACACACACACACACACACACACACACACACACACACGCGCGCGCGCGCGCGCGCACACACACATTTTGTTAACTTGGGGCCAACATTTGTAAATTGGATCCAATAATCTGAAACAGATTACATTTGTAATTTCCCAACAAAAACAGAAAGCGGAAATGCTTTTTCCAACCAGACCATGCTTATGATTTATCATTTAGGGTAAAAACACACACACCCAAACCAACCCTGCATATTAGTGACCCAGCACCGCGAAAGGGACATTAAGTCACTGGGCTAGTTTCTCACAACTGGCTTGCAAAGCAAAACATCTCATTTTTTGTGAATGTTGAGCTATGAGTATTTTCGTGCTCTCTAACATCTTATCTTTCATATTTATAAAGGATAATCTTTAATATGGTCGCTAAATGGTCTTACAAGTGCTTTACAATGAGTAGGTCAATGCATTTTCTTAACCTAGGCTAGATTTTAGACTGTTTTTCTTAAAATGGCCGACACTTACCCTACTAACTTTAAATGCTCATAACTTTGGAACGGAAAAAGATATAAGAATGGTTCTTGTAATATTAGAAATAGAATTCTCTAAAGGTTTCAAACGTGTAGTGTTCTCAGAATGATCCGTTTGACACTTAATTAACCTTTCGTGGTGCTGGGTCACATTATTTAGTCGGCTAATGTTAAGATCAGCTCCCTCCGCTGTTCCAGGGTGAAGGCTTAGGGTTAGGGCCAATCAGCTCCCTCCCATGTACCTTTTCTGTTAAGCTGATTGGCCAACTTCACCATGGAACAGCGGAGGGAGCTGATCTTAACATTTGCCATTTAGTCTATTAGGTATCATGTTCCAGGGGAGTTGGTGTGGTGACATTGATGGTGATGGAGTTTTGTTGAAACGGGTAGCAATAACTACATAACTGACATTTGAGTTATTTCTATTTGAATTATGATCCCTAGCTTGACCCCATTTTAATTACCAAAAAAGAAATGCAGTGGATTCCTGATAACTCAAAAACGGATAACTCAAAAAGACTGGATAACTCACAATAATGTTGTGGTCCCACTTTAATAATCCTTATGTTAAAAAGTCTTTTTATCTCAAAATACTGGCTGAAAATCTCAAAATAAAATTTCAGTCCCTTACATTTTGAGATAAGCGATTTTGACTGTATTTACAATTAGTTACCTAATGTATTACATGCTACATGACAACAACATTTACCTTCCCTCCTTTCTTTCAAACAGCTTTGTTTAGGCACTAGTCCCAAATCATGTGAACTGGACCCTATCCCATCGTCCCTGTTTTGTGAGTGTATTGATGAACTGCTACCATATGTCACTCATATTGTGAATGATTCTCTCTTGTCTTGCTCCTTCCCTTCTGGCTTGAAATCTGCTATAGTCCGCCCCCTGCTAAAGAAACCCTCCCTGGCTCATGACAATCTGAAAAGCTATAGACCTGTGTCCAATCTATCATTTCCTTAAAAAAGAACAGAAAAGATTGTGCTTTGTCAACTACTCACACACTTAGAACAAAATCTCCCTGGCTTGGGGGTGGGCTAAGTTGTGCGCCTAACTAAGAAATAGTTAGGCCCAGCAAGTCCGACTTCGGCTGGAGGAACTCTTTTTGAAAAGTGTTTCGTGAAAAAAAGGCAAGAGAATGGACCGGTAAGGCAGAAAGATAGTAGATGACAGAAAGCAAAGGGAAAAGGCAGAGTCAAAGAGAGTGACAGATTAGAGGAAGCTACAAGCACAGAACTTCCAGAAGGTGGGGGAACAATTTATACAAAAGACCCACGGTATCTCCACGGGGGAGAACTCCCGCTGTCACGCGGGCAGAAATATGCAAGAAATACAAGCTGACCCTGTCTTTTCGTGTTTGCAAAGATATTCTAAAAGGATAAGATGGATTACTTAAAAGCTCGGCGAACCGGGCTGATAGAGAGTTATCGTTAGTGCGGACGTGTACACTATTCACAGTGGAGGCTATCCAAAAACTCGGACTGGAACTTGAACGGAGAATTCAACTGGCCTATCGATGTGTAAAATGTGTCACGTTTCAAAGAGACATAACCAGTGTTTCTGTCCTCACTACTCATATAGGGAAAAGAGACCGGATGTTTATCTTCCCCTGTACAGTCTTTGGTGTTTGATGATTATCACAAGTAGGCGCTACGTCTACAAACAAAATAATAAGACTGTTAATTGCACTAAAACCGTACAGAGCATTAGCGGATAAATATTAAACAACCTGCAAACAAGAAAAATACGGGCACACACACACACACACACACACACACTCACACTCACACACGCGCGCGCGCGCGCGCACACGCAATTACACACGCACAACACACACACACACACACTCCCCCCCCCCCCCCCACATACAGAGAGAGAGAGAGAGAGAGAGAGAGAGAGAGAGAGAGAGAGAGAGAGAGAGAGAGAGAGAGAGAGAGAGAGAGAGATCACAGAGAAACACACACGCACACGCACAATAGACAGACAGACAGACACACACACACATACATACACACACACACATACGCACGCACACGCACATGCACGCACCCCCCCCCCCCCACACACACACACACACACACGCGCGCGCGCGCGCAAGTGCACATATCACGCCACATAACATAACCGTGCGCGCACGCGGTGATTAATTGCTGTGTCTGACATGGTGTGATTTATTGACTGCTCTCGCTCTGCAACTCACTGCTTGCTTCGCTCTGATTTATGGACTGTGCTTGGTAGACTCTCTCTCTCTCTCTCTCTCTCTCTCTCTCTCTCTCTCTCTCTCTCTCTCTCTCTCTCTCTCTCTCGCTCTCTGATTATCTCTGTCTCTCTCTCTCTGCTCTGATTTATGGACTGTGCTTGGCATACTCTCTCTCTCTCTCTCTCTCTCTCTCTCTCTCTCTCTCTCTCTCTCTCTCTCTCTCTCTCTCTCTCTCTCTCTAACTCTCTCTCTAACTCTCTCTCTCTCTCTCTCTCTCTCTCTCTCTCTCTCTCTCTCTCTCTCTCTCTCTCTCTCTCTCTCTCTCTCTCTGCTCCCCCCCCCTCTCTCTGTCATGCCTCTGTGATATCTTTATCCCTCCCTTCCAGATCCTTGGGTCTGATTATTTTTGTTTTAACTTCTGTTCCTGGCTTAAAAAATAAAACGCATAGGCAACTGTGTTTAATTAAGACAGATATCGTCAATGCTAAGTGTAAGCATCGCAACAAATTATTATACTGTTTAAGTTAAGATTATGTTAGGGAGCCAACATTATGTAAGATTCAGCGTGAAAGTATCAAAATGATTGTTGACATAACTTCAGCTTAGAAAGGGGAAAGCCAACAGATAACAACACAGTGAGAAGTGTGCGCTTTAAGGATGCGATTTCGCATACAATTAAAGAAAAGATTAAATTAGTTTTAAAAAAGTGTACATAGAAGGTAACAAAGTTCATTAGAAGTTGCTTCTATGGCAAAAGTTTGCACACTGGCGCAAGAACACATCTGCTCATTTCCATAAAAAATACAGTTTTCTTGAGAGGAAAATAAAAATTGCATGCACACAATATTAGATGTTTAACCATACAAATTACAATAATAAAAATATTAAAATTAAAGAACAACCCAAATTACTTCAGTGAGATTCTTATACCACATTATGTGCAAATTGCTACATATGAAGTTTTATTTTGTTCATTTTTTATGTTTTAATATTCAGTAGTTACCTTACATATATGTATTGTTAAAAATTCGGGACTTTACTGGTGTTGCACTGCCTCCGGGCATTGCCTCCAGGATCGTTCCTACCATCCTTTATATCTACTAATGTCCCATATGTGTCTGTTCCAGACCGGAGGACGTTAAACAGATTTGCATTCACATAGTTTTAACCGTTTCAACGCCAGCCATTTTTCATCCAAAACTTTCCATTAAACTCACCTGGGCAGAGAAAAGATTTTGTCTGCAATATTGGGGATTCCTCTGTGACATGCATAAAATAGGACCTGTCCTTACCTCCCAAAATTAAGAACATAAGGTCATTGGTTAACAGACCCTCATTTGATGCCTTTCAGTGACGTGGGTGCTAAATCGTTGTGGTGCCAAGAGGCGACAGTGGCGACGAAAGGGTTAATAATCAGGCAATAATCTCACATGTCAGAACAAGAAACATTGTTTTTCCTTTCACACACACACACACACACACACACACACACACACACACACACACACACACACACACACACACACACACACACACACACACACACACACACACACACACACACACACACATCATGGATCTCTAATCGCAAATAAACCCATTTAAAACGACACCAGAACAAATATAAACAAATCTGATAAATCTCTCGTTTCTTGCATGGGTATTACTAAAGCGTGGCTGATATGATTTACTTGTTTTATTTGTTCAACTGCTTCCAGGCATCAGCAATATTCCCTGTTGAAGATTATTTTCAGCTTTCTCTGCATATTGTTTTTACGTGACTCTTTTACTGAAGTTCTTAAATTTTTCTTCGCGAAACTTTTTTTGTTTTGCCAAATTAAAAAACAAATCGGTCTTTTTTATTGCCACAACAGACAGTGAATTTAACAATGGCCAGAAATAAGACAGTTTGCACGGTTTTCCGTTTTCTAGTTTCTACGATCTGTATTCGTTTGAACACACGTATTGTCGGGGCTCAAATGACAAAAAGTTTCAAGATAATAAATGGCAGCATCTTCGCCGATCATCGTCATGGAACAACTGACTTTTCATACAATGTGGCATCTGCAGAAAATGTGACCAACCACACTGAAACAACAAAGCGTCACGGGAGCTCAGTCACATTTCATGGCATTGCTATTGATTCTACAGTAAGCCAAAGTCGTGCTACCCCACAGAGACTGAACAGCGGCAGCATCTCAACACACGATGGAACACTGACAATTTCTGAGTTTGCTGCATGTTTAAAACAGCGTGAGGTGAAAGAAATCACGGTAGCTAACTCCACGGGATACTTCCGCTCTTTAAATGACTTGGAACACAAATGGGAGTGCCCATTCAAGCTTCAGGTACATTCTTACCAAGTTGTGCATTTTCAAATAAACAAATGTGCAAGCGGTGAGGGGCTTAAATTTATGCATTACTTCGGAGCTGAGCAACCAATTAGTCGCAGAAAACCGTGTCAATTTGTGAACCCCGGTCATGTTCTATATAGCATAGCAGATACTCTCGTTGTTAATGTGGGTACTACTCACTGTTTAGGTGGTCGGCAATCATGTAGAGTGGATAAAACAAGACGCGAAACCTCACTGTCTTTTTTTGCTGTGAACCGGACGCAGCATATACAAGTAACTCATCTGTCTTCATCTGCTGGTAAGTGCTGTCTGTGACACACTCCCTCTTTACTGAAAGTGGCCGCCTTCCCATTGTTCCATTTTGGTAGTTTTTTGGTTTGACTTTAACATACATAAACAAAACTATGAACAAGAGGCAAAGCCTTCAAGGCTCACGTCTGATTTTTATTACTATAGCAGGCATGGGAATTCCCATGACAATTCCCATGCCTGTATAGAGAGAATACTGTTATGTAGACACTTGTGCATCTGAAAACAGAATTAATTTTTATTTTACTGTGTAAATTAAATTATTTCTGTGCATTAAATTACCCCTACCCCTTTCTTTAAAATTTAATTATATGTATGTTTATATATGCGCATGTAACATAGTGGAGCCCTATTTTTATTTTTGGCAAACAAGTAAAATTGAAAAGCATATTGACCAAGCTTTCAGAAAAACATAGTGACCAATCCCCCCCCCCCCCCCCGCCGGGGTAAGGGGGGTCTACGGACACCTGTAGTAGGCCTACAGTCTTTGCCTGTGGGTCTAAGCCTCTTACTCTTAGAAAATTAATAATTGAAGTTGCGTGATTCGTAAGGCCATACTCCTGATCTGTTACTGTTTTAAACTGATTGTTCATGCGATGAAAACTTGTTCCACATCATCTACATTTCTGTAAGATATTTTATATTAGTCCTAATATTTTATTTTCGTTTCGTTAATTTCCCTCCCCCCCTCTGCCACAAAGCAAAGGTCAAGGTCACAGCCAGCAAGCTCATCCATGTTTATCTTCCCCTGTACAGTCTTTGCACATGGTGATCAATCGTCTAGGCCTAACAAATAAAAGGATTCGTACGTCGAAGGCAGTGAAATCGACGAACACTGGATTTTCCGTATATTTTTTTTCAAGACTGAAATGAATGTGGGCTAAATGTTAGGTACGTCGTCTTGATTATGAGGTAAGGCGTGATATCTTATTCTCTAGGCCTAGGCCTTGTTGCCGGAAGTGCGATAGGCTAAGTATTGCATGCGCAGAGATGATGTGCGAATAACACGAACAACCGTTGTCAAACTAAGGCGCAAATAAAACGAAACAACCGGGCCGTCAACGCACACACTCGGTACATCCATTTGTTACAGAAAATATAAGTTAACGACGTTAAAATGTACCTATTTGTACACACCTGAAGTCTTGTGTTTCTTTTTAAAGAGCGTTTTTGTATATCTAATGGAGAGTCTTCTTTCCAGTATCTACTCGGTAGAATACAACACAACAGTAATCTCTGCAACAAATGATTTTCTTTCTTTTGTTCCTTATCGATGTATCTGACTGCTTTGATCGTCATGACTTGAAGGCTCACGTCAAAATCAAGTATCCTGCTAACTTTAACCCTCTAACATCTTATGTTTTTTTGAGAAAACAACAACGTTAAAGTTTCAGTGGAGAGTGAGAGTCTTCTTTAGTTTGAAGAGTGTGACTGAGTCAAGGTTAAAGGTTTCACAACAGTAATCTCTGCAACAAATGATTATCTTTATTTTGTTCTTTATCAATGTATCTGACTGCTTTGATCGTCGTGACTTGAAGGCTCACGTCAAAATCAAGTATCCTGCTAACTTTAACCCTCTAACGCCTTATATGTTTAGAGAAAATGACAACGTTAAAGTTTGAGTCAAGGTTAAAGGTCGGGGCCACGGACGCAACACACACACACACACACGCACACGCACACGCACACGCACACGCACACGCACACGCACACACACACACAACCGAACATGTACGATACAATAGACTCACTTTGTTTTAAAAAACGACGTGAGCCAAAAACGTTCAGTTTCATTTTTTTCTTGCTTTCTACATACACAGTGCTCAATGTCTTTGCAAAGAAGAGAACATTGTTGACTGCTGGATCTGGACAACAAACACACTGATGAAGACCAGGAGAGTAAGAACCTAGTCGAACAACTGGCTAGGAAGAATGACCGATGCTTCACTATCCAGCCGGTAAAAACAGCAGCACTGAAAAACAGCTTTTCCCCCAGAACTATCCGGGATTGGAACAATTTAAACACCAAAGTTGTTTCCGCTTGGTCAGTGGAGGACTTCAAAACCCTCCTCCAACAGACCCCAGCTCTGAAATAAATCAACCTCCAACCCATCACCCCCCGCTAAAGCCCCCCTCCCCCCCCCCCCTCCCCTGCCCCATCTCTCCTGCCATACACCACCACCACCCCTTTTCCCCTTCCTTATAATCAAACTTAGGGATAGATTGGGTTGCTGCCGTATGTGGCATCATGTTGGTGTCTCGCTGAACAGGCGCTGGCTGGCCAGGTCACTCAAACTAGAACAGGTTTTGTTGTTTTTATTTTAAGTTGTGCTCTCCCCAAGTTCGTTGATGTAATGCCACAGAGTGGTGATTTCGACGACAGACAAGACACGACAGTGACCTTGTATGAGAATGAGAATTGCATATGGGAGTTCCTCAAGGATCCATCATTGCTCCATTTTTATATATTCAATATCATGATATCAGACCTTTCTAAGAATGAGAATGAGAATGAGAATTGATCCTTTGGTATGAGAAGAGAAGTCAAGCTTTCCAGCTTAGCTCTTTTTCCAGACTGAGAAGTCCTGTAAGGCTTTACTGCAGTTGAAGTGTTTTGTGGATTTGATAACAGTTCACAAAACCACAAAAGTTGACAGAGACGAGTTGAATAGATTTCAGAGTGAAATTATTAAGGAAGGATGGCAGGGTGTAAGGGGGGTGGGGGAGGGGGGTAGTAGTGGGGTGGAGGAGAGATTGTAGCACTACTAAATATAATAGTATAATTGTTTTCAAAATTTACTCCAAGAGGTGCAGATTTATTTGTTCTTTCCTTGAACAGGGAGGCTTACTGTGCAAGTGGTAGGTATTTTTTTGCAAGTGGTAGGTCTTTCTCTTTCTATAACTTTTCTGTTAGGTATGTGCGCCATCCTAGCTCCGTCGCGATTATTGTCAGAAGTGGCGTCTGCGACGTATTCATCCTGATCTTGATGTGCACTGACTCTCGATGTTGCAGGCTTGTAAACTAATTGACCACCGTGAACCATCCCTAACACCAAGTGTCCTAAATCCTCCAAGCAGAGCGAGTGGGCATGGTTCTTGGGCACGGCGTCTTCGTGCTTTAAAGGGGCACCCTGACAGATGAGTTTTTGTAAGAAACACGTCGAGATCACCAGGAAAACACCCTTTACAGAGATTGCAACACTCACTTTGCTCTAGTTTCCTAGAAATCAAGCCGTCCAATCGGCGTTTCCTCCTTGGCGGAGGTGCTGGAAATCAGATTTTTTCACCAAAGAGAAGGCGTGTGCCGTCTCTTTTCTAATGGCCGCCAAATCGTTTGCACGAAATTTTCGCAATACAAGCTTTTTTTTCTTTTTTTAAATTTGTTTGATGCAGTTTATCTAAAGGAGTTTCGCTCACAACAAAGGACATAGTTCGAATTTTGTTACTTTTACTGCACTACAAAAAAAGAAAACGCTTTAGCTACAATGAGTGACCCCCACCCATCCCATCCAAAATGGCTACTCTCTCCCGCATCTCCGCTAAGGAGGAATCGCCGTTTTGACGGTTTAATTTATAAGAAACCAGAGCAAAGTGAGTGTTCCGATCCTTGAAAATGCTGTCTTTCTAGTAATATCGACGTCTTTCTTGAAAAAACCTCATCCGTCAGGTTCCACCTTTAAATAAATTCAAGACACGAGTTTTAGAATAGTACTTGTCTCCCTTGCTCTTTTGTTATCTGGGGGTCTTGATTGGACTGACTCACTTCTTCGTCAATATCACATCGGATGAAGATGCTAGTGGCCATCGTCAGCAGTCGTCTGGAGATCATTAAGGTTGCCATAGAGCTTTTCACTCAGCGGTGTAGAATCTGGCCACATTGCTTGTCTTGGGGTCTTGTCGTATGGTAATCAAGTTTGGAACCCGTTTCTAAAACGAAAGTCACAAGCAAACGAACGAGTTCAAAGAAGAGCAACTAAGTTAGTAAAATCGTTAAGCAAGCTAGGTTATGCTGAGAGATGACGCAAACTGAATTTGCCATCTCTGAACTATAGACTTACGTATATACTTACAACATTGTCCATAGCTTTGATTACACTAACAAAAAAGTGTTCCAACCTTCTAACAATACAAAAACTAGAAACAAATGAAATGAAAATATTAACTCAATACAGCAGAAGTAAGTTAAGAAAAAACGTTTTGCTAACATAATTCCAGCCCACATTAAGCTGGCACCAACTGTTAACCAGCTTAAAAACCTCCTTGAGAAATACTCACATAATTAAAATATCATTTTGGACACAGAAAAGTTTTATAAACTTTTTAGCTGTACCTTCTTTTTTTGATATCTCATGTCAGTTTTAAAACTCATTTTCCTGATAAGAGATAATAAAAATATCGAAAGCTTGAAAGCATTGGTGTCTTTGTGGCTTTTTTGAAATAATTAATTCCGCGTAAGCGTGCTGCCACTCGTATCCGTTATGGATCCACCATAACAAGAAACTAATGTCTCGAAGGCCATTAATGCTGAACAGCCTACCCCTCATGAAAACTATTTTGCATCAAAAAATGGATCTGGCCACAAGTCCGAGACAAACAAGGGAAAGAAACTGACATATAATCTTGAAAGGTACACCTCCCACTATCCTGCACTAACTTTTCAGTCCTTCAGAGTAGGGGTACGGAGCTCAGCTATTCAAGTGCTGAGATCTGTTTTAATCTTTAATTTGGATATCATCTCAGTAGTTGGCCCTCTCTAGTCATGTCTATTAGGTTTTGAAATTAAAATTTGAGAACATTATTATTTTCTTCATTTCACTTAAGATTTTCATAAGACTTTTACTATTTCTGGTTACTTTGTGCTGTAGAAGAGAGAGAGAGAGAGAGAGAGAGAGAGAGAGAGAGAGAGAGAGAGAGAGAGAGAGAGAGAGAGAGAGAGAGAGAGAGAGAGAGAGAACTTTTCTACAATATTGTTTGTTTTGGACAATCCAATCTGGTAGATCTTTATTTCATATTAATCGTCGTAAGTTTATTTGTCATCATTTTTGGCTCACGTCGTTTTTTTTAAAACAAAGTGAGTCTATAGTATCGTACATGTTCGGTTGTGTGTCTGTGTGTATGTATGTGTGTGTGTATGTGTGTGTGTGTGTGTTGCGTCCGTGGCCCCGACCTTTAACCTTAACTCAAACCTTAACGTTGTCATTTTCTCTAAACATATAAGGCGTTAGAGGGTTAAAGTTAGCAGGATACTTGATTTTGATGTGAGCCTTCAAGTCACGATGATCAAAGCAGTCAGATACATTGATAAAGAACAAAATAAAGATAATCATTTGTTGCAGAGATTACTGTTGTGCAACCTTTAACCTTGACTCAGTCACACTCTTCAAACTAAAGAAGACTCTCACTCTCCACTGAAACTTTAACGTTGTCATTTTCTCAAAAAAACATAAGATGTTAGAGGGTTAAAGTTAGCAGGATACTTGATTTTGACGTGAGCCTTCAAGTCATGGCGATCAAAGCAGTCAGATACATCGGTAAGGAACAAAAGAAAGAAAATCATTTGTTGCAGAGATTACTGTTGTGTTGTACCGAGTAGGAGATACATACTGGAAAGAAGACTCTCCATTAGATATACAAAAACGCTCTTTAAAAAGAAACACAAGACTTCAGGTGTGTACAAATAGGTACATTTTAACGTCGTCAACTTATATTTTCTGTAACAAATGGATGTACCGAGTGTGTGCGTTGACGGCCCGGTAGTTTCGCTTTATTTGCGCCTTTGAGTAACGGTTGTTCGTGTTCATTCACGCATCACCTCTGCGCATAACTTAGCCTACCGCACTTCCGGCAACAAGGCCTAGGCCTAGAGAATAAGATATCACGCCTTACCTCATAATCAAGACGACGTACTTAACATTTAGCCCACATTCATTTCAGTCTTGAAAAAAAATATACGGAAAATCCAGGGTTCGTCGATGTCACTGCCTTCGACGTACAAATCCTTTGTTAGGCCTAGACGATTGATCACCATGTGCAAAGACTGTACAGGGAAAAATAAACGTGGATGAGCTTGCTGGCTGTGACCTTGACCTTTGCTTTGTGGCAGAGGGGGGGGGGGGGGGGGAATTAACGAAACGAAAATAAAATATTAGGACTAATATAAAATATCTTACAGAAATGTAGATGATGTGGAACAAGTTTTCATCGCATGAACAATCAGTTTAAAACAGTAACCGATCAGGAGTATGGCCTTACGAATCACGCAACTTCAATTATTAATTTTCTAAGAGTAAGAGGCTTAGACCCACAGGCAAAGACTGTAGGCCTACTTCAGGTGTCCGTAGACCCCCCTTACCCCGGCGGGGGGGTGGGGTGGGGGGATTGGTCACTATGTTTTTCTGAAAGCTTGGTCAATATGCTTTTCAATTTTACTCGTTTGCCAAAAATAAAAATAGGGCTCCACTATGTTACATGCGCATACATATAATTAAATTTTAAAGAAAGGGGTAGGGGTAATTTACTGCATAGAAATAATTTTAATTTACACAGTAAAATAAAAATTAATTCTGTTTTCAGATGCACAAGTGTCTACATAACAGTATTCTCTCTATACAGGCATGGGAATTGTCATGGGAATTCCCATGCCTGCTATAGTAATAAAAATCAGACGTGAGCCTTGCAGGCTTTGCCTCTTGTTACTAAGGTGATGTCACTGTCCACCGTCATTTTTGTCATTGCATCACAAGTTGTTTACGTCTTTACGTCATGTGTGTCACTATGTCATATCTATTTTTAGCACTGGACAACGGGTTGAACCCGAAACGTCGTGATTTGCTTTGCTCTGTGTTTTGTTTTATTAAACCTTTTATTTTGGGTTTCAATTTCGACTCTTGTTTTAATTTGTTGTGAATTTCATAGAACCCAGCAGTCATCTACGTTTCTTCAAATACTTTGTGCTGGTTTGCTTTTATTGTGGATTTTCGATTTGGTGCAAAGAAGACACCATTCTCTTGTAGAATGTCTTCTTGCTCAAGTTGACATCCACTGGACGGTCAAATTGCAGGCCGATCATGCAAACTGATGAGATCTTCCACAGATCGAAACAGCTGTCTTTGCATAAGGCACTGTCCCTCCCCCATTGGGAGAAAAAGTAAATCAGCACAAAAATACATAAAGTTAACGTTAACTGGTTTTGTTTCTGAGGTTCACATATACAGACTTTGGACACAGAAAAGTTTTATAAACCTTTTAACTGTACCATTTGTTTTAATTTTTGTCTCATGTTCCTAATAAGAGATAACAAAAATCTCGAAAGTTTGAAAGCATTGGTGTTTTGTGGCTTTTTTGAAATAATTAAAATATCAGTTAGATTCATATGTGTCAAAATCGTCACAGCCTTGTCAATCAAAATATATAAAAATATGAGAAAGAACACACCAAGAGGTCTTGAGGCCTAGTTGTCCTACATTCTTGACCTTGTGGTATCATGGAGTCGGCAGTGTTGCAGGACACGTTCTACATTAATGACAAATCTGTTCTGTATGGGCTGAATGTGATGTGGGCCTTAAAATATTGTTGCTTCCCTACGTTTACAATTTTATTACAACATGTCGATGATCAAATTTTATTTAACAAAGTTATCCTGTTGATAAGTACATATGTGTTAACGCTGTATATAATATTGTGGATATAGTTAATAGGACTTAATGTTTGATACTTTAGCGATAGTACAAGGTTGGCTGAAAGACAACTGAAACTGTTGTTGTACAGGGTACATCCACATCCAAGGACTTGGAACAAATCTTAAGTGTTTAAAGAGCCATGTAACGTGTCTTACTCTAACCAGACCTCCTGACCATTTCATTGCCATAGCACTGTTCAATGGTACCTCTCCATCTTCTACGACAGCATACATGGGTCGTTGTGGCTTCAGGTTGACTGATCCCAAAGTAATCACAAAACGTATTATTAAAGGCGCTGTTGGTATGTTCCCTGATGAATTAGACAAGATAACAAGCAACAATCTCCACGTGTCCTTGTATTTTCCACGTACCATTTGCAAAAATTTCAAATTTCGCTTCTCTTTCTATAAAGAGAAATTAAAATCCCATTGGGTACTAGACCAAAAACACTGGAACTGTTCACGGTCAGCGTGGCCTGGCTTGGTTGAATTCTTCCCTATGTGTGACCTGATCTCCCAGTGTCTGGAACACGAAGATGAAGCTCATTGCCCCTACACCTCTGATACGTGTGGACCTGGGAAGGTAAAGTAAATAAAGTTAAATTAAAGTGAAGTACAGGAAAGTAAGGTTAAAAGCCACCAAATCGAAATACGGACAATAGCACACATCTCGTATTGCCAGTCAAAATCAGAGAAATAGGCCTTAATGCAACTTCAATAAAAAATTAAAAAAACAGTTGCCAGTTTGTAAACAGACATAGCATTGAATATATATGTTACACTAATTTTTTTAAATTGCCTGATGCAACAAATTTGCGTTTTTCATGAAACAAGCAAATGGCAAAACATTATTCGAAGACGGAACATTTGAATGCAAGTGTGCCTGTTTCATGAAATGAGCAAGCTCTTAATAACAACGAGCTGATCCAGCACATCTTTCTCTCAAGAAATGTTGGTCTTGATTGTCCATTTTGCAAAGGATCGCCTGGAGCTGAAATACATTTTGTATCAATTTGCCCTAAATATTTATTAGTACTGAGTTGATCCCTAAAAATATTATAATCATCCTTCTGCCTTTAGTCTAGCTTTGCTGATGTGTGACTCTAGATGTATATTTAACCTTACAGTGTGCCTGTCTGATGCACTTAGAATTCGTAATGAAACAATGTGATATTTTCTATTATCATCTTGATGTTGTTTGTTATGCTTATCTGTTTGAATTTGAAGATTTCCCATTGTTACCCATTCCCTCATGACATGGGCAGATGGCCTGGTCATTAAACAGTTGTTCATTGTTGTTGTTGTTCTCTCTCTCTCTCTCTCTCTCTCTCTCTCTCTCTCTCTCTCTCTCTCTCTCTCTCTCTCTCTCTCTCTCTCTCTCTCAAAGTGATGCTTCATCATTAGTGAGGTTAGCATTTTCATCATTTTTTATATATAACATTTTCATCATGTTTGTGCATGGTGTCATAATGATTATGTAAGCCCAAAAGTACAACGACTATATTCAGTTTTATTTGTGTGCCAATGATACAATGGATCAAGTTCTCTAGCTTCGTCCAAAAAGTTTGTATCGGTTCACATTCATAAAAAAAGTGTTCAACGAAATCTGTTTACTCCCTGCATGCTGAACATTTATTATCTTCATCAACTTTCACTTTGGTTAACATAATATTGGTCGGATAGATGTTATGAACCAATGTCCACTGTAACTCTCTCAAACGTGTTTCTTTTGTGGCCGAGTAAAGTGTTTTCCATGTGCTGTCATTTATTTCAAACCCTAATTTTCTGAGCCAGAAGCCGTATGCGCATGGTGTAATATTTCTCATTTTTAATAGTTTATCTCTCAATATTTCAGATATATTTTTTGGTTTTGTGCAATAGATATTGGCTTCGCATACACGACTATCTTGAGATGAAGAGATAACGTCGTCATCATTTGTCCAATTTCTTCAGGAGGCTACGATTGTTTTTTTCATATAATAAAGAAGAGTGTCTGTTTCTTCTATTACACTAGTGAATTATTCTATCATAACTGATCACAGAAGTTATCTCTGTTAACATCATTGCTTCAATCCAGCATTTTGCATTCTAAGTATGTACATAGTACTTTTCTCCCATTTATATTTTTATGTTATTTACGGCCTTTAATTTCCAGAATGAATTGAGCAAAATCGTACTCAGCACATGGTAGTCACGGACTTTGATAACGAGTGCAACTCACAAAAGATGCAAATTCTAACCAATGACATGGTGCAACTAATCGCTGAATCATGATGGTCGTATGGTAAAAACAAAAAGCCTTTTGGATCTAGGGAGAGCCCAGGCATGGGTGGTGGAGGGTGTAGCTGTGCTGACATTGGGTCACCAACTTTAATTGTCCCCATTAGTCATAACCAAGCTGTAATAGCGGTTCCAGAACACCAGCCAAGCCCATGAAAGTCGACAGTCAGGGAGACCCAGAAAGGATACCAGACAGGTGAACCAGTACCTTAAAACAGACACGCTCTGGCAGCAGATAACACCTACCAGCCACATCCATCTTCTCTCATATCTGTTCCAGCTCACAAAGCTGTTTACCAGGACCGGTGCCACCACTATGGACGATGGACGCGTCAACAGGGTCATTAGGTCTGGTCATTTATGAATTTTGGTTCACCTTGATTCATCCTCATGGACTCGGGGAAAAAGCCAGGCGAACGGTTCAATGAAGACTACATCCAGCACGTGCCAGTCCATGGCTTGGGTTCTATCATGGTATGGGCAGCGTTTGCGGCTCATCACAGAACCCCACTGTATACTGGTCAAGAAAACCGAAACGCTTAGAGCACATCAACAAGACCCTGGGTCATCTTGTTGTGGCAGGAATGTATGTGGTTGCACTAGGGACTGTGTTCCAGAATGACAATGGTCGTACTCACCAGGCTCGTGTGTGTGTGTGTGTGTGTGTGTGTGTGTGTGTGTGTGTGTGTGTGTGTGTGTGTGTGTGTGTGTGTGTGTGTGTGTGTGTGTGTGTGTGCGTGTGCGTGCGTGTGTGCGTGCGTGTGCGTGCGCGTGCGTGCGTGCGTGCGTGTGTGCGTGCGTGCGCGCGCACGTGTGAGTGTGAGTGTATGTGTGTGTGTGTGTGTTTCAGATCGATGTCAAAGGCAAATGCTGCAGTGTAATCATTTACGCGAATAGTGGTGGTATCACCAACGAAGATGCCAAGTGGCAATGCCAACAAAGAGGAGCTGCCCTGGTCAGCCTAGAGACTGTCCAGATGGTGGAGACCTTCAGAGATGTCATGAAATACAACCTGGACTCTGACCTGTGGATTGGAATGGCATCGTCCACTGTTGTCGGCACATGCCACACATCTGTCCCTCAATTGTAAAACTTTTTCATGCTGTATTCGGAATTTAGACTAGAGTCTTCGTAGTAAATACTTCATGGGTGTAAATAAATGTTGAATTACAGGATTTGTTGAAACCTGGTCGAGGTACAAACAGGTTGAGAGAACTAACGAATGAACACTTTTTATTGAGGGATAAAAATAAGCACTAAACAGGCGTGTTTGTATCCATCCTCATAAAAGTGAAAAGTTATAAGTACAAGGGCATCGCCGGGCGGCAGATATGTCCTTTGCCGGTTACGCCCTGTACATGCCCCGCCCTGTACCTCCCTTCCCCGTCACATCTTAGGTCCCCGTCCTCCTTGTGACCTTTGGGTGATGCACCTACACACCCTTGACTGGGTGCAAATCGTTTTCCGGGATGCACACCCTTAATTGGTGGGGTGCACACCCTTAACACTGAGACATGTCTGCCACTCGGCGACATTTAAGCCCCACGTGGCACATTTTGTGCTATGATGTCTTTTACTTTTAGCATTAGACCCCCTCCATTACCGGGATGTACACCCTTAATTAGTGGGGTGTACACCCTTAATGGGGTGTACACTCTTAACTCGGAGACATGTCTGCGCTCGGCGACATTAAAATCCCACGTGGCATGATTTGTACTGCAATGTCTTCTACTCTACTTTTTACACACCCACACAAAATTCGGAGTGATTCTATACAGTATTTCACGAGATATAGGAGGGTGAAGAAAAACGGAAACATGTCTGCCGCTCGGCGACATTGTATTTCCGAGGGATAATTTATGTACGAATGTGTTATACTCTTAGTGTCACATCCTGACACAAAATTTGAAGGGATTCTGTCTTCTAGTTCACGAGATACAGCTTGGACAAGAAATATATAGCGCAAAGAAGGAAATTTCGGTTTTCAAGGTCACACTTCAAGGTCAAGGTCAGCATGGCGATAATTTATGCTCGGATGTTTTCTACTCTAGGTTATACAATACCACACACAATATGAAGCGCTTCTGTCAAGTACAAATGTGGAAAATATGGCTGAAAACCCAATTTGTAGACCCCTACCACTTTCAAGGCCTACCGATCTCCCCGACCTTGACCTTGACCTTGACCTTGATCGGTATGCCATCATCAGAACTCTAAGGCCAATGGTGTGGAAGTTATCGCCCCTTAAAGATTTTCGGGTTTCAAGGTCATACGCCAAGGTCAAGGTCACCACCACAAACACTTTGAAGCGATTCGGCTTAGCAGTTCGGGAGTTATCCTTGGGACAGACAGAAAAACAAACAAACAAACAAAGAAACATACACGAACGAAAATAGACTCCTTTGCGATCGTAGATCGGCAAAGAACAAAAAAAAACACCCAACCCTACCACCACTAACAACAAAATATAGAAAAATGTTAACAAGAAATCAACATCGAGAGAGAGAGAGAGAGAGAGAGAGAGAGAGAGAGAGAGAGAGAGAGAGAGAGAGAGAGAGAGAGAGAGAGAGAGAGAGAGAGAGAGAAACAGACAGACAGACAAACAGGTAGATTTACTGAACACTGCATGCAATGTGTTAAATTGCATTTGTTTGCATGTTTTAATCTTTTGACAAATGTTGCTGTTCATAGGTACACACATACTTTCTTTTGGGAGAGTTGTTCATTGGTTGTCTCTCTATTTGGGTTATTTATAACATATAGCTTTAAAAGCTGTGCTTATTGGGACGACCGTTATCGCGGGTTTTCTCATTATGAGTGTGCTGTTCGCCGCAATAAGGGCTATGTGTGTGAGCTCCCATCCCTCACAGTTTCTCATTTCAACAATACACCCGTCACACTTCCTACCCCGAGCAGGACGACAAAAGCAAGAGTTCAGTTAGCAATCTGTCCCCATCGACACCTGACCCACAACTCATTTGCCTGTGACGTGAAAAGTAGATGCAGGGACCTGGGCAATACAGAAACATGGCACAAGGCTATCTGCAGTATGTCCCAAGGACTGACCCTGCCTTACTTTTACTGTGATCTGTCTAAAGAATTCGTGTCCTACAGTCTGGTGTGCGACTCCACACAGGATTGTTTAGACTCACATGACGAAGATTTCTGTCAGCGCCTTGCATGTAAACAAGGCACACTAGACTGTGGAAATGGGCAGGTTTGTTTTCTTTTGTCTCTATCTAATTGGTTGCCACACACTCCCATGCATTTTGTCCCAAGACAGTAGCAATTTTGGCCCAATATGATCGTCATTTCGACCCAAGGCAATAGTCATTTCGGCCCAAGGCAATAGTCATTTCGACCCAAGGCAATAGTCATTTTGGCCCAATATGATCGTCATTTCGGCCCAACGCACTAGTCATCTTGGCCCACACCAATAGTCATCTTGGCTCTTTTCCATTCAACTTAGCAGCATGTTCACTCATCATAAACAAAACCAACCAACCAATCAATCAATCAATCAATCAATCAATCAATCAATCATTCATTCAATTATTTTATATTTCAATCGTATAATCATCCAGTCCTTCGATCACGTTCATAAATCAACCAATCTGTCAATCAATCAATCAGTCAATCAACCAGTCAGTCAGTCAATCGACCATTTCGTTGCCCATTCTCTTGATTTAGGGCACGCACATACATTTGTTTGCAATGTCACGCGACATCTAGATAAAATCAAACTGAAAATGGAATAAAATAATGTGAGAAAAATGAAGAAAATATTGCAAAAATGAAGAAAAGAACTAAAACAAAACAAATAAAAAAGTAGGACCTCATCTATATAGTAGAGGGGAATCCTAATGACACAAATACAAAAAGAACGGGTTGGATAAAATTAGTTTGAGGGTGGTACACTAACATTTTTCATGCTGTGTTCTGTTCAGTGCGTGGACAAGAAGAAAGAGTGTGATGCGTTCATAGACTGCCGGTCAAACTATGATGAGGAGGGTTGCCTCTATAAACGTGAGGGGATGCGAAGATTTCGTGCATTCAGCATGATTCCTCATCCAGCTGTTGTCAACTTTGACCACCCTGGGTGGTTTTCCGTGAGCCCATTGACATACAACAACACAGATTGCCCTGAAACGCATTTTCAGTGTCATCATAATGGCTACTGTTTCCCCATCTACGTTAGATGCAATGGCATGAACGACTGCCCGGGCCATGAAGACGAATTAAAGTGTCAGGATTACTACTGCCCAGGGTTTTACCGATGTCGTGACAGGCATAGAACAGTCTGTATGCACGTAGACCACCTGTGTGATGGCCGACCACAGTGCCCACAGCATGATGATGAACTGGTGTGCGACACCACCTGTCATGACTCCTGTGTCTGTTACGGTTTAGCCTTCTTCTGTAAAACCTCTTTCTGTGTTAGCTCTTTCTCTCAAATACGCTCCCTGGAAGCCCCGGGTAGTGGAATAGGCATAAATGATGTTATTCATAACACCATGCTGATCCACCTTGCTGTGCAGAACTGTGGATGGACGAATCTGACGGATATTGTTTTGCCCAATCTGCACAGCTTGGACCTCAGTGAAAACCTGCTGCATTCTGTCAACTTCAGCCACTTCAAGGGAATGCCTCATCTTCGGACATTGAACCTGGCTGCTAACCCTATGTCTAACAGCCTGTTTCGTATTCAAAAACAGTTTGTACATCAACCTTTGTTGGTCTTTAATATTTCTTCGATCCAAGCTGATGTTCTGGATATGAGCACACTGTCAACCCTCATGCCAAAATTGCAAGTTCTAGATTTGTCATGGAATAGTATAGAAGTGCTTCAGGGACAACGACTGTTTTCGAACATTCGGTTTTTGGATCTACAAGGTAATTATATCAGCGATTTCGATGGAGATTTCTTGAAGCACATGATACATCTTTCACATGTTTATACAGATAACTTCAAATTGTGCTGCTCTGTTGTCCTGCCAGACAGTTTCCGGGGTGATTGTGTTGCTCCATCTGATGAAATTTCCTCATGTGACGACTTGCTGAAATCTGTTGCCTATCGTTCTGCTCTACTGCTATTTGCTGTGCTTGCTGTTCTGGGAAATTTAGGAAGTTTTATCTACCGCATGTACTTTCTATCCCAAAACACAAAAACTGGCTTTCTTATATTTGTCCTTCATCTGTGCGTGTCTGACTTTTTGATGGGAGTTTATTTAGTTTTCATAGGCGTTGCTGACTGGGTTTATGCTGGTAGTTATATTTGGAGTGAAACTATCTGGAAAACAAGTTCAGCTTGTAGCGTTGCAGGCTTTTTTTCCTTGCTGTCGTCTGAAGTGTCAGCGTTTTTCATCTGCTTAATTACGCTGGATCGTTTTATCGTGCTCCGTTTCCCTTTCAGTCAGGTCAGGTTTGGAGCCCGGTCAGCTATCATAGCCTGTGGTGTGATGTGGACTCTGGGATTTGTCCTTGCCATAGTGCCTCTGCTGCCTGCCACCTCACATTGGGAGTTTTTCCAGCAGACAGGAATTTGTATTCCGCTGCCTGTCACCAGAGCTGACTTTGCAGGTCACGATTATTCGTTCAGCATTATGATCGTCTTCAATCTGATCCTCTTCCTCGCCATAGGTGTGGGTCAGTGTCTCATCTACTGGTCAGTGAGGAGCAGCACCATATCAAACCAGGCGACCAAGACCCAGAACCTCGGCGCAGATACTGTGCAGTCCAAGGAGTCCACTCTGGCCAGACGTCTCCTGTCTGTTGCGATATCTGATTTCCTGTGCTGGTTTCCCATTGGTCTGTGCGGGATCTTGGCTGAAAATGGCGTCGCCATTTCAGGAGAAGTCAACGTTGTCATGGCCATTTTTGTGTTGCCACTCAATTCAGCTCTCAACCCCTTTCTCTACACATTGAACATCATACTGGAGAAACGTCGCAAAGCAAAAGAGCTCCGCTTTCAAAAGATGATGCGTGCTCTGCCAAAAACATGTCTCTCAACTTATAACCAGAACAAATGAAGGAGGTGTCGTCAAAAATAGGTAAACAAGTTAAAACGGTGAAGAAAATGCAGTCCAAAATATAGGTTGGAGCAACCGAGAAGCATACTAAAAGTAAGAAATTACAAAAACTTTAAAGAAAATGTGAGGAATTATAGAAAATGTAGTTTAAAATAAAACAATGTTGAAACCGCATCTGGTTACTTTGCTCTCTTTAAAATAAACGAAAGTGTACAATTACATTGCTGTATCTTGCTTTCTCTAATGACCTTGTTTTGTCTTTTGTTTTCTTTGTTTAACTCATGTTACTTTTCTTAATATTGATTTGTTTGTTTGTTTGATTTAAAACCTGCTGCTAAAACATGAAACTAATGCTCCAACCATGACTCAAACTTACATTCTAGGCTGACAGCAGACTGCTCACCCTTGAAGGGTGCTTACACCAAAGAATCATGTACATGTAGTTTGTCCCATGATAATTTAATGCATTGTGGTGTCCTTTTAGAGACAGAAGGTGTGATTACAACATTGTTCTCTATATTATGCTGTTGAGCCGGGAATACTTTATATGGCTTTGCAATCAGGTTTCTTGTACTGTGAGGCTTTACTCTTCTAGCGACTGTATGTTTTGGTTGTGGCTCCACTGGTCATCAAAGGGGAGGTGGAGTTGGTGGACCAGTACATGTACCCAGGATCAATTATTGACAAGAGGCTGGACTGGTCTGCCAACTCCCAGGCCCTGCTCAAGAGGGGAAATCAACGCCTTTTTTTCCTGAGGAAGCTCAACAAGTTTGGGGCTGGCCCGAGGCTGCTGGAGCTCTTCTACAGGAGCAACAGTAGAATCGGTGTTCACCTTCAATTTCCTCAGTTCCTTCGGCAGCCTCAAAGAACATGACAGGGCCAAGCTGGTAAAAATCACTAAAGCAGCTGTCAAGCTGATGGGGGGTCCGATCCCCAGCCTGCAGGAGCTCTTTGAGCCTAGGTCAGTGGAGGCGGCTTAAGGCTTAACCCCTCAAGTGATATCCATACTGGTTTGTGATATTGTTAATGCTTTCTGTGGTACATCACTTTTTCGCCCAATCACCTTTTGCCCCAGTCTTTGTTCTCGTTGCGTATCATGAGTACCTCCGGTCGAAGCTCAGGCAAACGGAATGTGCACGGTTCGCCCAAATTTGGCTCTAGGCACT